>JAZGUH010001048.1:0-434081 GCA_037893225.1 Hippasteria phrygiana | reverse complement strand
GGTTCATGGTTGGTTCATGGTTGGTTCATGGTTGGTTCATGGTTGGTTCATGGTTGGTTCATGGTTGGTTCATGGTTGGTTCATGGTTGGTTCATGGTTGGTTCATGGTTGGATCATGGTTGGATCATGGTTGGTTCATGGTTGGATCATGGTTGGATCATGGTTGGTTCATGGTTGGTTCATGGTTGGTTCATGGTTGGTTCATGGTTGGTTCATGGTTGGATCACGGTTGGTTCACGGTTGGTTCACGGTTGGTTCACGGTTGGTTCACGGTTGGTTCACGGTTGGTTCACGGTTGGTTCACGGTTGGTTCACGGTTGGTTCACGGTTGGTTCACGGTTGGTTCACGGTTGGTTCACGGTTGGTTCACGGTTGGTTCACGGTTGGTTCACGGTTGGATCACGGTTGGATCACGGTTGGATCACGGTTGGATCACGGTTGGATCACGGTTGGATCACGGTTGGATCACGGTTGGATCACGGTTGGTTCACGGTTGGTTCACGGTTGGATCACTGTTGGATCACGGTTGGATCACGGTTGGTTCACGGTTGGTTCACGGTTGGTTCACGGTTGGATCACGGTTGGATCACGGTTGGATCACGGTTGGATCACGGTTGGATCACGGTTGGATCACGGTTGGATCACGGTTGGATCACGGTTGGATCACGGTTGGATCATGGTTGGTTCATGGTTGGTTCATGGTTGGTTCATGGTTGGTTCATGGTTGGTTCATGGTTGGTTCATGGTTGGTTCATGGTTGGTTCATGGTTGGTTCATGGTTGGATCATGGTTGGTTCATGGTTGGTTCATGGTTGGTTCATGGTTGGTTCATGGTTGGTTCACGGTTGGTTCACGGTTGGTTCACGGTTGGTTCACGGTTGGTTCACGGTTGGTTCACGGTTGGTTCACGGTTGGTTCACGGTTGGTTCACGGTTGGTTCACGGTTGGTTCACGGTTGGTTCACGGTTGGATCACGGTTGGATCACGGTTGGATCACGGTTGGATCACGGTTGGATCACGGTTGGATCACGGTTGGATCACGGTTGGATCACGGTTGGTTCACGGTTGGTTCACGGTTGGATCACGGTTGGATCACGGTTGGATCATGGTTGGATCATGGTTGGTTCATGGTTGGTTCATGGTTGGATCATGGTTGGATCATGGTTGGATCATGGTTGGATCATGGTTGGATCATGGTTGGATCATGGTTGGATCATGGTTGGATCATGGTTGGATCATGGTTGGTTCATGGTTGGTTCATGGTTGGTTCATGGTTGGTTCATGGTTGGTTCATGGTTGGTTCATGGTTGGTTCATGGTTGGTTCATATTTTAGCCATATATCTTGCCTTTATACATCAGAAAATATAGGGTGGCTGACGATGTATAACTGGACTTATGGACAGTTCCGTTAACCCCATCACTAAGGATTATATCATATTCACACGCACAGGACGGGAAAACAACAAGAATTGAATCCGGTGCTGGAGTTTACGGGACCACTACTCCAAAACCACAATTAGGAAAGTTTTCAAAATGTGCTTATATTTTAGCCACATATCTTGCCTTTATACATCAGAAAATATAGGGTGGCTGACGATAGTTGGTTCATGGTTGGTTCATGGTTGGTTCATGGTTGGTTCATGGTTGGTTCATGGTTGGTTCATGGTTGGTTCATGGTTGGTTCATGGTTGGTTCATGGTTGGTTCATGGTTGGTTCATGGTTGGTTCATGGTTGGTTCATGGTTGGATCATGGTTGGATCATGGTTGGTTCATGGTTGGTTCATGGTTGGTTCATGGTTGGTTCATGGTTGGTTCATGGTTGGTTCATGGTTGGTTCATGGTTGGTTCATGGTTGGTTCATGGTTGGTTCATGGTTGGTTCATGGTTGGTTCATGGTTGGATCATGGTTGGATCATGGTTGGATCATGGTTGGATCATGGTTGGATCATGGTTGGATCATGGTTGGATCATGGTTGGATCATGGTTGGATCATGGTTGGATCATGGTTGGATCATGGTTGGATCATGGTTGGATCATGGTTGGATCATGGTTGGATCATGGTTGGATCATGGTTGGATCATGGTTGGATCATGGTTGGATCATGGTTGGATCATGGTTGGATCATGGTTGGATCATGGTTGGATCATGGTTGGATCATGGTTGGATCATGGTTGGATCATGGTTGGATCATGGTTGGATCATGGTTGGATCATGGTTGGATCATGGTTGGATCATGGTTGGATCATGGTTGGATCATGGTTGGATCATGGTTGGATCATGGTTGGATCATGGTTGGATCATGGTTGGATCATGGTTGGATCATGGTTGGATCATGGTTGGATCATGGTTGGTTCATGGTTGGTTCATGGTTGGTTCATGGTTGGTTCATGGTTGGTTCATGGTTGGTTCATGGTTGGTTCATGGTTGGATCATGGTTGGTTCATGGTTGGATCATGGTTGGATCATGGTTGGATCATGGTTGGATCATGGTTGGATCATGGTTGGATCATGGTTGGTTCATGGTTGGTTCATGGTTGGTTCATGGTTGGATCATGGTTGGATCATGGTTGGTTCATGGTGGTTCATGTTGTTCATGGTTGGTTCATGGTTGGTTCATGGTTGGTTCATGGTTGGTTCATGGTTGGTTCATGGTTGGTTCATGGTTGGTTCATGGTTGGTTCATGGTTGGTTCATGGTTGGTTCATGGTTGGTTCATGGTTGGTTCATGGTTGGTTCATGGTTGGTTCATGGTTGGTTCATGGTTGGTTCATGGTTGGTTCATGGTTGGTTCATGGTTGGTTCATGGTTGGTTCATGGTTGGTTCATGGTTGGTTCATGGTTGGTTCATGGTTGGTTCATGGTTGGTTCATGTTGGTTCATGGTTGGTTCATGGTTGGTTCATGGTTGGTTCATGGTTGGTTCATGGTTGGTTCATGGTTGGTTCATGGTTGGTTCATGGTTGGTTCATGGTTGGTTCATGGTTGGTTCATGGTTGGTTCATGGTTGGTTCATGGTTGGTTCATGGTTGGTTCATGGTTGGTTCATGGTTGGTTCATGGTTGGTTCATGGTTGGTTCATGGTTGGTTCATGGTTGGTTCATGGTTGGTTCATGGTTGGTTCATGGTTGGTTCATGGTTGGTTCATGGTTGGTTCATGGTTGGTTCATGGTTGGTTCATGGTTGGTTCATGGTTGGTTCATGGTTGGTTCATGGTTGGTTCATGGTTGGTTCATGGTTGGTTCATGGTTGGTTCATGGTTGGTTCATGGTTGGTTCATGGTTGGTTCATGGTTGGTTCATGGTTGGTTCATGGTTGGTTCATGGTTGGTTCATGGTTGGTTCATGGTTGGTTCATGGTTGGTTCATGGTTGGTTCATGGTTGGTTCATGGTTGGTTCATGGTTGGTTCATGGTTGGTTCATGGTTGGTTCATGGTTGGTTCATGGTTGGTTCATGGTTGGTTCATGGTTGGTTCATGGTTGGTTCATGGTTGGTTCATGGTTGGTTCATGGTTGGTTCATGGTTGGTTCATGGTTGGTTCATGGTTGGTTCATGGTTGGTTCATGGTTGGTTCATGGTTGGTTCATGGTTGGTTCATGGTTGGTTCATGGTTGGTTCATGGTTGGTTCATGGTTGGTTCATGGTTGGTTCATGGTTGGATCATGGTTGGATCATGGTTGGATCATGGTTGGTTCATGGTTGGTTCATGGTTGGATCATGGTTGGATCATGGTTGGATCATGGTTGGATCATGGTTGGTTCATGGTTGGATCATGGTTGGATCATGGTTGGATCATGGTTGGTTCATGGTTGGTTCATGGTTGGATCATGGTTGGTTCATGGTTGGTTCATGGTTGGTTCATGGTTGGATCATGGTTGGATCATGGTTGGATCATGGTTGGATCATGGTTGGATCATGGTTGGATCATGGTTGGTTCATGGTTGGTTCATGGTTGGTTCATGGTTGGTTCATGTTTGGTTCATGGTTGGTTCATGGTTGGTTCATGGTTGGTTCATGGTTGGTTCATGGTTGGTTCATGGTTGGTTCATATTTTAGCCATATATCTTGCCTTTATACATCAGAAAATATAGGGTGGCTGACGATGTATAACTGGACTTATGGACAGTTCCGTTAACCCCATCACTAAGGATTATATCATATTCACACGCACAGGACGGGAAAACAACAAGAATTGAATCCGGTGCTGGAGTTTACGGGACCACTACTCCAAAACCACAATTAGGAAAGTTTTCAAGATGTGCTTATATTTTAGCCACATATCTTGCCTTTATACATCAGAAAATATAGGGTGGCTGACGATAGTTGGTTCATGGTTGGTTCATGGTTGGTTCATGGTTGGTTCATGGTTGGTTCATGGTTGGTTCATGGTTGGATCATGGTTGGATCATGGTTGGATCATGGTTGGATCATGGTTGGATCATGGTTGGATCATGGTTGGATCATGGTTGGATCATGGTTGGATCATGGTTGGTTCATGGTTGGATCATGGTTGGTTCATGGTTGGTTCATGGTTGGATCATGGTTGGATCATGGTTGGATCATGGTTGGATCATGGTTTGGATCATGGTTGGATCATGGTTGGATCATGGTTGGATCATGGTTGGATCATGGTTGGTTCATGGTTGGTTCATGGTTGGTTCATGGTTGGTTCATGGTTGGTTCATGGTTGGTTCATGGTTGGTTCATGGTTGGTTCATGGTTGGTTCATGGTTGGTTCATATTTTAGCCATATATCTTGCCTTTATACATCAGAAAATATAGGGTGGCTGACGATGTATAACTGGACTTTTGGACAGTTCCGTTAACCCCATCACTAAGGATTATATTATATTCACACGCACAGGACAGGGAAAACAACAAGAATTGAATCCGGTGCTGGAGTTTACGGGACCACTACTCCAAAACCACAAGGAGGAAAGTTTTCAAAATGTGCTTATATTTTAGCCACATATCTTGCCTTTATACATCAGAAAATATAGGGTGGCTGACGATGGTTGGATCATGGGTTGGATCATGGTTGGATCATGGTTGGATCATGGTTGGATCATGGTTGGATCATGGTTGGTTCATGGTTGGTTCATGGTTGGTTCATGGTTGGTTCATGGTTGGTTCATGGTTGGTTCATGGTTGGTTCATGGTTGGTTCATGGTTGGTTCATGGTTGGTTCATGGTTGGTTCATGGTTGGTTCATGGTTGGTTCATGGTTGGTTCATGGTTGGTTCATGGTTGGTTCATGGTTGGTTCATGGTTGGTTCATGGTTGGTTCATGGTTGGTTCATGGTTGGTTCATGGTTGGTTCATGGTTGGTTCATGGTTGGTTCATGGTTGGTTCATGGTTGGTTCATGGTTGGTTCATGGTTGGTTCATGGTTGGTTCATGGTTGGTTCATGGTTGGTTCATGGTTGGTTCATGGTTGGTTCATGGTTGGTTCATGGTTGGTTCATGGTTGGTTCATGGTTGGTTCATGGTTGGTTCATGGTTGGTTCATGGTTGGTTCATGGTTGGTTCATGGTTGGTTCATGGTTGGTTCATGGTTGGTTCATGGTTGGTTCATGGTTGGTTCATGGTTGGTTCATGGTTGGTTCATGGTTGGTTCATGGTTGGTTCATGGTTGGTTCATGGTTGGTTCATGGTTGGTTCATGGTTGGTTCATGGTTGGTTCATGGTTGGTTCATGGTTGGTTCATGGTTGGTTCATGGTTGGTTCATGGTTGGTTCATGGTTGGTTCATGGTTGGTTCATGGTTGGTTCATGGTTGGTTCATGGTTGGTTCATGGTTGGTTCATGGTTGGTTCATGGTTGGTTCATGGTTGGTTCATGGTTGGTTCATGGTTGGTTCATGGTTGGTTCATGGTTGGTTCATGGTTGGTTCATGGTTGGTTCATGGTTGGTTCATGGTTGGTTCATGGTTGGTTCATGGTTGGTTCATGGTTGGTTCATGGTTGGTTCATGGTTGGTTCATGGTTGGTTCATGGTTGGTTCATGGTTGGTTCATGGTTGGTTCATGGTTGGTTCATGGTTGGTTCATGGTTGGTTCATGGTTGGTTCATGGTTGGTTCATGGTTGGTTCATGGTTGGTTCATGGTTGGTTCATGGTTGGTTCATGGTTGGTTCATGGTTGGTTCATGGTTGGTTCATGGTTGGTTCATGGTTGGTTCATGGTTGGTTCATGGTTGGTTCATGGTTGGTTCATGGTTGGTTCATGGTTGGTTCATGGTTGGTTCATGGTTGGTTCATGGTTGGTTCATGGTTGGTTCATGGTTGGTTCATGGTTGGTTCATGGTTGGTTCATGGTTGGTTCATGGTTGGTTCATGGTTGGTTCATGGTTGGTTCATGGTTGGTTCATGGTTGGTTCATGGTTGGTTCATGGTTGGATCATGGTTGGATCATGGTTGGATCATGGTTGGATCATGGTTGGATCATGGTTGGATCATGGTTGGATCATGGTTGGATCATGGTTGGATCATGGTTGGATCATGGTTGGATCATGGTTGGATCATGGTTGGATCATGGTTGGATCATGGTTGGATCATGGTTGGTTCATGGTTGGTTCATGGTTGGTTCATGGTTGGTTCATGGTTGGTTCATGGTTGGTTCATGGTTGGTTCATGGTTGGTTCATGGTTGGTTCATGGTTGGTTCATGGTTGGTTCATGGTTGGTTCATGGTTGGTTCATGGTTGGTTCATGGTTGGTTCATGGTTGGTTCATGGTTGGTTCATGGTTGGTTCATGGTTGGTTCATGGTTGGTTCATGGTTGGTTCATGGTTGGTTCATGGTTGGTTCATGGTTGGTTCATGGTTGGTTCATGGTTGGTTCATGGTTGGTTCATGGTTGGTTCATGGTTGGTTCATGGTTGGTTCATGGTTGGTTCATGGTTGGTTCATGGTTGGTTCATGGTTGGTTCATGGTTGGTTCATGGTTGGTTCATGGATGGTTCATGGTTGGTTCATGGTTGGTTCATGGTTGGTTCATGGTTGGTTCATGGTTGGATCATGGTTGGATCATGGTTGGATCATGGTTGGATCATGGTTGGATCATGGTTGGATCATGGTTGGATCATGGTTGGATCATGGTTGGATCATGGTTGGATCATGGTTGGATCATGGTTGGTTCATGGTTGGATCATGGTTGGTTCATGGTTGGTTCATGGTTGGATCATGGTTGGATCATGGTTGGATCATGGTTGGATCATGGTTTGGATCATGGTTGGATCATGGTTGGATCATGGTTGGTTCATGGTTGGATCATGGTTGGATCATGGTTGGTTCATGGTTGGTTCATGGTTGGTTCATGGTTGGTTCATATTTTAGCCATATATCTTGCCTTTATACATCAGAAAATATAGGGTGGCTGACGATGTATAACTGGACTTTTGGACAGTTCCGTTAACCCCATCACTAAGGATTATATTATATTCACACGCACAGGACAGGGAAAACAACAAGAATTGAATCCGGTGCTGGAGTTTACGGGACCACTACTCCAAAACCACAAGGAGGAAAGTTTTCAAAATGTGCTTATATTTTAGCCACATATCTTGCCTTTATACATCAGAAAATATAGGGTGGCTGACGATGGTTGGTTCATGGTTGGTTCATGGTTGGTTCATGGTTGGATCATGGTTGGATCATGGTTGGATCATGGTTGGATCATGGTTGGATCATGGTTGGATCATGGTTGGATCATGGTTGGATCATGGTTGGATCATGGTTGGATCATGGTTGGATCATGGTTGGATCATGGTTGGATCATGGTTGGATCATGGTTGGATCATGGTTGGATCATGGTTGGATCATGGTTGGATCATGGTTGGATCATGGTTGGATCATGGTTGGATCATGGTTGGATCATGGTTGGATCATGGTTGGTTCATGGTTGGTTCATGGTTGGTTCATGGTTGGTTCATGGTTGGTTCATGGTTGGTTCATGGTTGGTTCATGGTTGGTTCATGGTTGGTTCATGGTTGGTTCATGGTTGGTTCATGGTTGGTTCATGGTTGGATCATGGTTGGTTCATGGTTGGTTCATGGTTGGTTCATGGTTGGTTCATGGTTGGTTCACGGTTGGTTCACGGTTGGTTCACGGTTGGTTCACGGTTGGTTCACGGTTGGTTCACGGTTGGTTCACGGTTGGTTCACGGTTGGTTCACGGTTGGTTCACGGTTGGTTCACGGTTGGTTCACGGTTGGATCACGGTTGGATCACGGTTGGATCACGGTTGGATCACGGTTGGATCACGGTTGGATCACGGTTGGATCACGGTTGGATCACGGTTGGTTCACGGTTGGTTCACGGTTGGATCACGGTTGGATCACGGTTGGATCATGGTTGGATCATGGTTGGTTCATGGTTGGTTCATGGTTGGATCATGGTTGGATCATGGTTGGATCATGGTTGGATCATGGTTGGATCATGGTTGGATCATGGTTGGATCATGGTTGGATCATGGTTGGATCATGGTTGGTTCATGGTTGGTTCATGGTTGGTTCATGGTTGGTTCATGGTTGGTTCATGGTTGGTTCATGGTTGGTTCATGGTTGGTTCATATTTTAGCCATATATCTTGCCTTTATACATCAGAAAATATAGGGTGGCTGACGATGTATAACTGGACTTATGGACAGTTCCGTTAACCCCATCACTAAGGATTATATCATATTCACACGCACAGGACGGGAAAACAACAAGAATTGAATCCGGTGCTGGAGTTTACGGGACCACTACTCCAAAACCACAATTAGGAAAGTTTTCAAAATGTGCTTATATTTTAGCCACATATCTTGCCTTTATACATCAGAAAATATAGGGTGGCTGACGATAGTTGGTTCATGGTTGGTTCATGGTTGGTTCATGGTTGGTTCATGGTTGGTTCATGGTTGGTTCATGGTTGGTTCATGGTTGGTTCATGGTTGGTTCATGGTTGGTTCATGGTTGGTTCATGGTTGGTTCATGGTTGGTTCATGGTTGGATCATGGTTGGATCATGGTTGGTTCATGGTTGGTTCATGGTTGGTTCATGGTTGGTTCATGGTTGGTTCATGGTTGGTTCATGGTTGGTTCATGGTTGGTTCATGGTTGGTTCATGGTTGGTTCATGGTTGGTTCATGGTTGGTTCATGGTTGGTTCATGGTTGGATCATGGTTGGATCATGGTTGGATCATGGTTGGATCATGGTTGGATCATGGTTGGATCATGGTTGGATCATGGTTGGATCATGGTTGGATCATGGTTGGATCATGGTTGGATCATGGTTGGATCATGGTTGGATCATGGTTGGATCATGGTTGGATCATGGTTGGATCATGGTTGGATCATGGTTGGATCATGGTTGGATCATGGTTGGATCATGGTTGGATCATGGTTGGATCATGGTTGGATCATGGTTGGATCATGGTTGGATCATGGTTGGATCATGGTTGGATCATGGTTGGATCATGGTTGGATCATGGTTGGATCATGGTTGGATCATGGTTGGATCATGGTTGGATCATGGTTGGATCATGGTTGGATCATGGTTGGATCATGGTTGGATCATGGTTGGATCATGGTTGGATCATGGTTGGATCATGGTTGGATCATGGTTGGTTCATGGTTGGTTCATGGTTGGTTCATGGTTGGTTCATGGTTGGTTCATGGTTGGTTCATGGTTGGTTCATGGTTGGATCATGGTTGGTTCATGGTTGGATCATGGTTGGATCATGGTTGGATCATGGTTGGATCATGGTTGGATCATGGTTGGATCATGGTTGGTTCATGGTTGGTTCATGGTTGGTTCATGGTTGGATCATGGTTGGATCATGGTTGGTTCATGGTTGGTTCATGGTTGGTTCATGGTTGGTTCATGGTTGGTTCATGGTTGGTTCATGGTTGGTTCATGGTTGGTTCATGGTTGGTTCATGGTTGGTTCATGGTTGGTTCATGGTTGGTTCATGGTTGGTTCATGGTTGGTTCATGGTTGGTTCATGGTTGGTTCATGGTTGGTTCATGGTTGGTTCATGGTTGGTTCATGGTTGGTTCATGGTTGGTTCATGGTTGGTTCATGGTTGGTTCATGGTTGGTTCATGGTTGGTTCATGGTTGGTTCATGGTTGGTTCATGGTTGGTTCATGGTTGGTTCATGGTTGGTTCATGGTTGGTTCATGGTTGGTTCATGGTTGGTTCATGGTTGGTTCATGGTTGGTTCATGGTTGGTTCATGGTTGGTTCATGGTTGGTTCATGGTTGGTTCATGGTTGGTTCATGGTTGGTTCATGGTTGGTTCATGGTTGGTTCATGGTTGGTTCATGGTTGGTTCATGGTTGGTTCATGGTTGGTTCATGGTTGGTTCATGGTTGGTTCATGGTTGGTTCATGGTTGGTTCATGGTTGGTTCATGGTTGGTTCATGGTTGGTTCATGGTTGGTTCATGGTTGGTTCATGGTTGGTTCATGGTTGGTTCATGGTTGGTTCATGGTTGGTTCATGGTTGGTTCATGGTTGGTTCATGGTTGGTTCATGGTTGGTTCATGGTTGGTTCATGGTTGGTTCATGGTTGGTTCATGGTTGGTTCATGGTTGGTTCATGGTTGGTTCATGGTTGGTTCATGGTTGGTTCATGGTTGGTTCATGGTTGGTTCATGGTTGGTTCATGGTTGGTTCATGGTTGGTTCATGGTTGGTTCATGGTTGGTTCATGGTTGGTTCATGGTTGGTTCATGGTTGGTTCATGGTTGGTTCATGGTTGGTTCATGGTTGGTTCATGGTTGGTTCATGGTTGGTTCATGGTTGGTTCATGGTTGGTTCATGGTTGGTTCATGGTTGGTTCATGGTTGGTTCATGGTTGGTTCATGGTTGGTTCATGGTTGGTTCATGGTTGGATCATGGTTGGATCATGGTTGGATCATGGTTGGTTCATGGTTGGTTCATGGTTGGATCATGGTTGGATCATGGTTGGATCATGGTTGGATCATGGTTGGTTCATGGTTGGATCATGGTTGGATCATGGTTGGATCATGGTTGGTTCATGGTTGGTTCATGGTTGGATCATGGTTGGTTCATGGTTGGTTCATGGTTGGTTCATGGTTGGATCATGGTTGGATCATGGTTGGATCATGGTTGGATCATGGTTGGATCATGGTTGGATCATGGTTGGTTCATGGTTGGTTCATGGTTGGTTCATGGTTGGTTCATGTTTGGTTCATGGTTGGTTCATGGTTGGTTCATGGTTGGTTCATGGTTGGTTCATGGTTGGTTCATGGTTGGTTCATATTTTAGCCATATATCTTGCCTTTATACATCAGAAAATATAGGGTGGCTGACGATGTATAACTGGACTTATGGACAGTTCCGTTAACCCCATCACTAAGGATTATATCATATTCACACGCACAGGACGGGAAAACAACAAGAATTGAATCCGGTGCTGGAGTTTACGGGACCACTACTCCAAAACCACAATTAGGAAAGTTTTCAAGATGTGCTTATATTTTAGCCACATATCTTGCCTTTATACATCAGAAAATATAGGGTGGCTGACGATAGTTGGTTCATGGTTGGTTCATGGTTGGTTCATGGTTGGTTCATGGTTGGTTCATGGTTGGTTCATGGTTGGATCATGGTTGGATCATGGTTGGATCATGGTTGGATCATGGTTGGATCATGGTTGGATCATGGTTGGATCATGGTTGGATCATGGTTGGATCATGGTTGGTTCATGGTTGGATCATGGTTGGTTCATGGTTGGTTCATGGTTGGATCATGGTTGGATCATGGTTGGATCATGGTTGGATCATGGTTTGGATCATGGTTGGATCATGGTTGGATCATGGTTGGATCATGGTTGGATCATGGTTGGTTCATGGTTGGTTCATGGTTGGTTCATGGTTGGTTCATGGTTGGTTCATGGTTGGTTCATGGTTGGTTCATGGTTGGTTCATGGTTGGTTCATGGTTGGTTCATATTTTAGCCATATATCTTGCCTTTATACATCAGAAAATATAGGGTGGCTGACGATGTATAACTGGACTTTTGGACAGTTCCGTTAACCCCATCACTAAGGATTATATTATATTCACACGCACAGGACAGGGAAAACAACAAGAATTGAATCCGGTGCTGGAGTTTACGGGACCACTACTCCAAAACCACAAGGAGGAAAGTTTTCAAAATGTGCTTATATTTTAGCCACATATCTTGCCTTTATACATCAGAAAATATAGGGTGGCTGACGATGGTTGGATCATGGGTTGGATCATGGTTGGATCATGGTTGGATCATGGTTGGATCATGGTTGGATCATGGTTGGTTCATGGTTGGTTCATGGTTGGTTCATGGTTGGTTCATGGTTGGTTCATGGTTGGTTCATGGTTGGTTCATGGTTGGTTCATGGTTGGTTCATGGTTGGTTCATGGTTGGTTCATGGTTGGTTCATGGTTGGTTCATGGTTGGTTCATGGTTGGTTCATGGTTGGTTCATGGTTGGTTCATGGTTGGTTCATGGTTGGTTCATGGTTGGTTCATGGTTGGTTCATGGTTGGTTCATGGTTGGTTCATGGTTGGTTCATGGTTGGTTCATGGTTGGTTCATGGTTGGTTCATGGTTGGTTCATGGTTGGTTCATGGTTGGTTCATGGTTGGTTCATGGTTGGTTCATGGTTGGTTCATGGTTGGTTCATGGTTGGTTCATGGTTGGTTCATGGTTGGTTCATGGTTGGTTCATGGTTGGTTCATGGTTGGTTCATGGTTGGTTCATGGTTGGTTCATGGTTGGTTCATGGTTGGTTCATGGTTGGTTCATGGTTGGTTCATGGTTGGTTCATGGTTGGTTCATGGTTGGTTCATGGTTGGTTCATGGTTGGTTCATGGTTGGTTCATGGTTGGTTCATGGTTGGTTCATGGTTGGTTCATGGTTGGTTCATGGTTGGTTCATGGTTGGTTCATGGTTGGTTCATGGTTGGTTCATGGTTGGTTCATGGTTGGTTCATGGTTGGTTCATGGTTGGTTCATGGTTGGTTCATGGTTGGTTCATGGTTGGTTCATGGTTGGTTCATGGTTGGTTCATGGTTGGTTCATGGTTGGTTCATGGTTGGTTCATGGTTGGTTCATGGTTGGTTCATGGTTGGTTCATGGTTGGTTCATGGTTGGTTCATGGTTGGTTCATGGTTGGTTCATGGTTGGTTCATGGTTGGTTCATGGTTGGTTCATGGTTGGTTCATGGTTGGTTCATGGTTGGTTCATGGTTGGTTCATGGTTGGTTCATGGTTGGTTCATGGTTGGTTCATGGTTGGTTCATGGTTGGTTCATGGTTGGTTCATGGTTGGTTCATGGTTGGTTCATGGTTGGTTCATGGTTGGTTCATGGTTGGTTCATGGTTGGTTCATGGTTGGTTCATGGTTGGTTCATGGTTGGTTCATGGTTGGTTCATGGTTGGTTCATGGTTGGTTCATGGTTGGTTCATGGTTGGTTCATGGTTGGTTCATGGTTGGTTCATGGTTGGTTCATGGTTGGTTCATGGTTGGATCATGGTTGGATCATGGTTGGATCATGGTTGGATCATGGTTGGATCATGGTTGGATCATGGTTGGATCATGGTTGGATCATGGTTGGATCATGGTTGGATCATGGTTGGATCATGGTTGGATCATGGTTGGATCATGGTTGGATCATGGTTGGATCATGGTTGGTTCATGGTTGGTTCATGGTTGGTTCATGGTTGGTTCATGGTTGGTTCATGGTTGGTTCATGGTTGGTTCATGGTTGGTTCATGGTTGGTTCATGGTTGGTTCATGGTTGGTTCATGGTTGGTTCATGGTTGGTTCATGGTTGGTTCATGGTTGGTTCATGGTTGGTTCATGGTTGGTTCATGGTTGGTTCATGGTTGGTTCATGGTTGGTTCATGGTTGGTTCATGGTTGGTTCATGGTTGGTTCATGGTTGGTTCATGGTTGGTTCATGGTTGGTTCATGGTTGGTTCATGGTTGGTTCATGGTTGGTTCATGGTTGGTTCATGGTTGGTTCATGGTTGGTTCATGGTTGGTTCATGGTTGGTTCATGGTTGGTTCATGGATGGTTCATGGTTGGTTCATGGTTGGTTCATGGTTGGTTCATGGTTGGTTCATGGTTGGATCATGGTTGGATCATGGTTGGATCATGGTTGGATCATGGTTGGATCATGGTTGGATCATGGTTGGATCATGGTTGGATCATGGTTGGATCATGGTTGGATCATGGTTGGATCATGGTTGGTTCATGGTTGGATCATGGTTGGTTCATGGTTGGTTCATGGTTGGATCATGGTTGGATCATGGTTGGATCATGGTTGGATCATGGTTTGGATCATGGTTGGATCATGGTTGGATCATGGTTGGTTCATGGTTGGATCATGGTTGGATCATGGTTGGTTCATGGTTGGTTCATGGTTGGTTCATGGTTGGTTCATATTTTAGCCATATATCTTGCCTTTATACATCAGAAAATATAGGGTGGCTGACGATGTATAACTGGACTTTTGGACAGTTCCGTTAACCCCATCACTAAGGATTATATTATATTCACACGCACAGGACAGGGAAAACAACAAGAATTGAATCCGGTGCTGGAGTTTACGGGACCACTACTCCAAAACCACAAGGAGGAAAGTTTTCAAAATGTGCTTATATTTTAGCCACATATCTTGCCTTTATACATCAGAAAATATAGGGTGGCTGACGATGGTTGGTTCATGGTTGGTTCATGGTTGGTTCATGGTTGGATCATGGTTGGATCATGGTTGGATCATGGTTGGATCATGGTTGGATCATGGTTGGATCATGGTTGGATCATGGTTGGATCATGGTTGGATCATGGTTGGATCATGGTTGGATCATGGTTGGATCATGGTTGGATCATGGTTGGATCATGGTTGGATCATGGTTGGATCATGGTTGGATCATGGTTGGATCATGGTTGGATCATGGTTGGATCATGGTTGGATCATGGTTGGATCATGGTTGGATCATGGTTGGTTCATGGTTGGTTCATGGTTGGTTCATGGTTGGTTCATGGTTGGTTCATGGTTGGTTCATGGTTGGTTCATGGTTGGTTCATGGTTGGTTCATGGTTGGTTCATGGTTGGTTCATGGTTGGTTCATGGTTGGTTCATGGTTGGTTCATGGTTGGTTCATGGTTGGTTCATGGTTGGTTCATGGTTGGTTCATGGTTGGTTCATGGTTGGTTCATGGTTGGTTCATGGTTGGTTCATGGTTGGTTCATGGTTGGTTCATGGTTGGTTCATGGTTGGTTCATGGTTGGTTCATGGTTGGTTCATGGTTGGTTCATGGTTGGTTCATGGTTGGTTCATGGTTGGTTCATGGTTGGTTCATGGTTGGTTCATGGTTGGTTCATGGTTGGTTCATGGTTGGTTCATGGTTGGTTCATGGTTGGTTCATGGTTGGTTCATGGTTGGTTCATGGTTGGTTCATGGTTGGTTCATGGTTGGTTCATGGTTGGTTCATGGTTGGTTCATGGTTGGTTCATGGTTGGTTCATGGTTGGTTCATGGTTGGTTCATGGTTGGTTCATGGTTGGTTCATGGTTGGTTCATGGTTGGTTCATGGTTGGTTCATGGTTGGTTCATGGTTGGATCATGGTTGGATCATGGTTGGATCATGGTTGGATCATGGTTGGATCATGGTTGGATCATGGTTGGATCATGGTTGGATCATGGTTGGATCATGGTTGGTTCATGGTTGGTTCATGGTTGGATCATGGTTGGATCATGGTTGGATCATGGTTGGATCATGGTTGGATCATGGTTGGATCATGGTTGGATCATGGTTGGATCATGGTTGGATCATGGTTGGATCATGGTTGGTTCATGGTTGGTTCATGGTTGGTTCATGGTTGGTTCATGGTTGGATCATGGTTGGATCATGGTTGGATCATGGTTGGTTCATGGTTGGATCATGGTTGGATCATGGTTGGATCATGGTTGGATCATGGTTGGTTCATGGTTGGTTCATGGTTGGTTCATGGTTGGTTCATGGTTGGTTCATGGTTGGTTCATGGTTGGTTCATGGTTGGTTCATGGTTGGTTCATGGTTGGATCATGGTTGGATCATGGTTGGATCATGGTTGGTTCATGGTTGGTTCATGGTTGGTTCATGGTTGGTTCATGGTTGGTTCATGGTTGGTTCATGGTTGGTTCATGGTTGGTTCATGGTTAGTTCATGGTTAGTTCATGGTTGGTTCATGGTTGGTTCATGGTTGGTTCATGGTTGGTTCATATTTTAGCCATATATCTTGCCTTTATACATCAGAAAATATAGGGTGGCTGACGATGTATAACTGGACTTATGGACAGTTCCGTTAACCCCATCACTAAGGATTATATTATATTCACACGCACAGGACGGGAAAACAACCAGAATTGAATCCGGTGCTGGAGTTTACGGGACCACTACTCCAAAACCACAATTAGGAAAGTTTTCAAAATGTGCTTATATTTTAGCCACATATCTTGCCTTTATACATCAGAAAATATAGGGTGGCTGACGATGGTTGGTTCATGGTTGGTTCATGGTTGGTTCATGGTTGGTTCATGGTTGGTTCATGGTTGGTTCATGGTTGGTTCATGGTTGGTTCATGGTTGGTTCATGGTTGGTTCATGGTTGGTTCATGGTTGGTTCATGGTTGGTTCATGGTTGGTTCATGGTTGGTTCATGGTTGGTTCATGGTTGGTTCATGGTTGGTTCATGGTTGGTTCATGGTTGGTTCATGGTTGGTTCATGGTTGGTTCATGGTTGGTTCATGGTTGGTTCATGGTTGGTTCATGGTTGGTTCATGGTTGGTTCATGGTTGGTTCATGGTTGGTTCATGGTTGGTTCATGGTTGGTTCATGGTTGGTTCATGGTTGGTTCATGGTTGGTTCATGGTTGGTTCATGGTTGGTTCATGGTTGGTTCATGGTTGGTTCATGGTTGGTTCATGGTTGGTTCATGGTTGGTTCATGGTTGGTTCATGGTTGGTTCATGGTTGGTTCATGCTTGGTTCATGCTTGGTTCATGCTTGGTTCATGCTTGGTTCATGCTTGGTTCATGCTTGGTTCATGCTTGGTTCATGCTTGGTTCATGGTTGGTTCATGGTTGGTTCATGGTTGGATCATGGTTGGATCATGGTTGGTTCATGGTTGGATCATGGTTGGATCATGGTTGGATCATGGTTGGATCATGGTTGGTTCATGGTTGGATCATGGTTGGATCATGGTTGGATCATGGTTGGATCATGGTTGGTTCATGGTTGGTTCATGGTTGGTTCATGGTTGGTTCATGGTTGGTTCATGGTTGGTTCATGGTTGGTTCATGGTTGGTTCATGGTTGGTTCATGGTTGGTTCATGGTTGGTTCATGGTTGGTTCATGGTTGGTTCATGGTTGGTTCATGGTTGGTTCATGGTTGGTTCATGGTTGGTTCATGGTTGGTTCATGGTTGGTTCATGGTTGGTTCATGGTTGGTTCATGGTTGGTTCATGGTTGGTTCATGGTTGGTTCATGGTTGGTTCATGGTTGGTTCATGGTTGGTTCATGGTTGGTTCATGGTTGGTTCATGGTTGGTTCATGGTTGGTTCATGGTTGGTTCATGGTTGGTTCATGGTTGGTTCATGGTTGGTTCATGGTTGGTTCATGGTTGGTTCATGGTTGGTTCATGGTTGGTTCATGGTTGGTTCATGGTTGGTTCATGGTTGGTTCATGGTTGGTTCATGGTTGGTTCATGGTTGGTTCATGGTTGGTTCATGGTTGGTTCATGGTTGGTTCATGGTTGGTTCATGGTTGGTTCATGGTTGGTTCATGGTTGGTTCATGGTTGGTTCATGGTTGGTTCATGGTTGGTTCATGGTTGGTTCATGGTTGGTTCATGGTTGGTTCATGGTTGGTTCATGGTTGGTTCATGGTTGGTTCATGGTTGGTTCATGGTTGGTTCATGGTTGGTTCATGGTTGGTTCATGGTTGGTTCATGGTTGGTTCATGGTTGGATCATGGTTGGATCATGGTTGGATCATGGTTGGATCATGGTTGGATCATGGTTGGATCATGGTTGGATCATGGTTGGTTCATGGTTGGTTCATGGTTGGTTCATGGTTGGTTCATGGTTGGTTCATGGTTGGTTCATGGTTGGATCATGGTTGGATCATGGTTGGATCATGGTTGGATCATGGTTGGATCATGGTTGGATCATGGTTGGATCATGGTTGGATCATGGTTGGATCATGGTTGGATCATGGTTGGATCATGGTTGGTTCATGGTTGGTTCATGGTTGGTTCATGGTTGGTTCATGGTTGGTTCATGGTTGGTTCATGGTTGGTTCATGGTTGGTTCATGGTTGGTTCATGGTTGGTTCATGGTTGGTTCATGGTTGGTTCATGGTTGGTTCATGGTTGGTTCATGGTTGGTTCATGGTTGGTTCATGGTTGGTTCATGGTTGGTTCATGGTTGGTTCATGGTTGGTTCATGGTTGGTTCATGGTTGGTTCATGGTTGGTTCATGGTTGGTTCATGGTTGGTTCATGGTTGGTTCATGGTTGGTTCATGGTTGGTTCATGGTTGGTTCATGGTTGGTTCATGGTTGGTTCATGGTTGGTTCATGGTTGGTTCATGGTTGGTTCATGGTTGGTTCATGGTTGGTTCATGGTTGGTTCATGGTTGGTTCATGGTTGGTTCATGGTTGGTTCATGGTTGGTTCATGGTTGGTTCATGGTTGGTTCATGGTTGGTTCATGGTTGGTTCATGGTTGGTTCATGGTTGGTTCATGGTTGGTTCATGGTTGGTTCATGGTTGGTTCATGGTTGGTTCATGGTTGGTTCATGGTTGGTTCATGGTTGGTTCATGGTTGGTTCATGGTTGGTTCATGGTTGGTTCATGGTTGGTTCATGGTTGGTTCATGGTTGGTTCATGGTTGGTTCATGGTTGGTTCATGGTTGGTTCATGGTTGGTTCATGGTTGGTTCATGGTTGGTTCATGGTTGGTTCATGGTTGGTTCATGGTTGGTTCATGGTTGGTTCATGGTTGGTTCATGGTTGGTTCATGGTTGGTTCATGGTTGGTTCATGGTTGGTTCATGGTTGGTTCATGGTTGGTTCATGGTTGGTTCATGGTTGGTTCATGGTTGGTTCATGGTTGGTTCATGGTTGGTTCATGGTTGGTTCATGGTTGGTTCATGGTTGGTTCATGGTTGGTTCATGGTTGGTTCATGGTTGGTTCATGGTTGGTTCATGGTTGGTTCATGGTTGGTTCATGGTTGGTTCATGGTTGGTTCATGGTTGGTTCATGGTTGGTTCATGGTTGGTTCATGGTTGGTTCATGGTTGGTTCATGGTTGGTTCATGGTTGGTTCATGGTTGGTTCATGGTTGGTTCATGGTTGGTTCATGGTTGGTTCATGGTTGGTTCATGGTTGGTTCATGGTTGGTTCATGGTTGGTTCATGGTTGGATCATGGTTGGATCATGGTTGGATCATGGTTGGATCATGGTTGGATCATGGTTGGTTCATGGTTGGTTCATGGTTGGATCATGGTTGGATCATGGCTGGATCATGGCTGGATCATGGCTGGATCATGGCTGGATCATGGCTGGTTCATGGCTGGATCATGGCTGGTTCATGGCTGGATCATGGCTGGATCATGGCTGGTTCATGGCTGGTTCATGGCTGGTTCATGGTTGGTTCATGGTTGGATCATGGTTGGATCATGGTTGGATCATGGTTGGATCATGGTTGGTTCATGGTTGGTTCATGGTTGGTTCATGGTTGGTTCATGGTTGGTTCATGGTTGGTTCATGGTTGGTTCATGGTTGGTTCATGGTTGGTTCATGGTTGGTTCATGGTTGGTTCATGGTTGGTTCATGGTTGGTTCATGGTTGGTTCATGGTTGGTTCATGGTTGGTTCATGGTTGGTTCATGGTTGGTTCATGGTTGGTTCATGGTTGGTTCATGGTTGGTTCATGGTTGGTTCATGGTTGGTTCATGGTTGGTTCATGGTTGGTTCATGGTTGGTTCATGGTTGGTTCATGGTTGGTTCATGGTTGGTTCATGGTTGGTTCATGGTTGGTTCATGGTTGGTTCATGGTTGGTTCATGGTTGGTTCATGGTTGGTTCATGGTTGGTTCATGGTTGGTTCATGGTTGGATCATGGTTGGATCATGGTTGGATCATGGTTGGATCATGGTTGGTTCATGGTTGGTTCATGGTTGGATCATGGTTGGATCATGGTTGGATCATGGTTGGATCATGGTTGGTTCATGGTTGGATCATGGTTGGATCATGGTTGGATCATGGTTGGTTCATGGTTGGTTCATGGTTGGATCATGGTTGGTTCATGGTTGGTTCATGGTTGGATCATGGTTGGATCATGGTTGGATCATGGTTGGATCATGGTTGGATCATGGTTGGATCATGGTTGGTTCATGGTTGGTTCATGGTTGGTTCATGGTTGGTTCATGGTTGGTTCATGGTTGGTTCATGGTTGGTTCATGGTTGGTTCATGGTTGGTTCATGGTTGGTTCATGGTTGGTTCATATTTTAGCCATATATCTTGCCTTTATACATCAGAAAATATAGGGTGGCTGACGATGTATAACTGGACTTATGGACAGTTCCGTTAACCCCATCACTAAGGATTATATCATATTCACACGCACAGGACGGGAAAACAACAAGAATTGAATCCGGTGCTGGAGTTTACGGGACCACTACTCCAAAACCACAATTAGGAAAGTTTTCAAGATGTGCTTATATTTTAGCCACATATCTTGCCTTTATACATCAGAAAATATAGGGTGGCTAACGATAGTTGGTTCATGGTTGGTTCATGGTTGGTTCATGGTTGGTTCATGGTTGGTTCATGGTTGGATCATGGTTGGATCATGGTTGGTTCATGGTTGGTTCATGGTTGGTTCATGGTTGGTTCATGGTTGGTTCATGGTTGGTTCATGGTTGGATCATGGTTGGATCATGGTTGGATCATGGTTGGATCATGGTTGGATCATGGTTGGATCATGGTTGGATCATGGTTGGATCATGGTTGGATCATGGTTGGATCATGGTTGGTTCATGGTTGGATCATGGTTGGTTCATGGTTGGTTCATAGTTGGTTCATGGTTGGATCATGGTTGGATCATGGTTGGATCATGGTTGGATCATGGTTGGATCATGGTTGGATCATGGTTGGATCATGGTTGGATCATGGTTGGATCATGGTTGGATCATGGTTGGATCATGGTTGGATCATGGTTGGTTCATGGTTGGTTCATGGTTGGTTCATGGTTGGTTCATGGTTGGTTCATGGTTGGTTCATGGTTGGTTCATGGTTGGTTCATGGTTGGTTCATGGTTGGTTCATGGTTGGTTCATGGTTGGTTCATGGTTGGTTCATGGTTGGTTCATATTTTAGCCATATATCTTGCCTTTATACATCAGAAAATATAGGGTGGCTGACGATGTATAACTGGACTTTTGGACAGTTCCGTTAACCCCATCACTAAGGATTATATTATATTCACACGCACAGGACAGGGAAAACAACAAGAATTGAATCCGGTGCTGGAGTTTACGGGACCACTACTCCAAAACCACAAGGAGGAAAGTTTTCAAAATGTGCTTATATTTTAGCCACATATCTTGCCTTTATACATCAGAAAATATAGGGTGGCTGACGATGGTTGGTTCATGGTTGGTTCATGGTTGGTTCATGGTTGGTTCATGGTTGGTTCATGGTTGGTTCATGGTTGGTTCATGGTTGGTTCATGGTTGGTTCATGGTTGGTTCATGGTTGGTTCATGGTTGGTTCATGGTTGGTTCATGGTTGGTTCATGGTTGGTTCATGGTTGGTTCATGGTTGGTTCATGGTTGGTTCATGGTTGGTTCATGGTTGGATCATGGTTGGTTCATGGTTGGTTCATGGTTGGTTCATGGTTGGATCATGGTTGGATCATGGTTGGATCATGGTTGGATCATGGTTGGATCATGGTTGGATCATGGTTGGATCATGGTTGGATCATGGTTGGATCATGGTTGGATCATGGTTGGATCATGGTTGGATCATGGTTGGATCATGGTTGGATCATGGTTGGATCATGGTTGGATCATGGTTGGATCATGGTTGGATCATGGTTGGATCATGGTTGGATCATGGTTGGATCATGGTTGGATCATGGTTGGATCATGGTTGGATCATGGTTGGATCATGGTTGGATCATGGTTGGATCATGGTTGGATCATGGTTGGATCATGGTTGGATCATGGTTGGATCATGGTTGGATCATGGTTGGATCATGGTTGGATCATGGTTGGATCATGGTTGGTTCATGGTTGGTTCATGGTTGGTTCATGGTTGGTTCATGGTTGGTTCATGGTTGGTTCATGGTTGGTTCATGGTTGGTTCATGGTTGGTTCATGGTTGGTTCATGGTTGGTTCATGGTTGGTTCATGGTTGGTTCATGGTTGGTTCATGGTTGGTTCATGGTTGGTTCATGGTTGGTTCATGGTTGGTTCATGGTTGGTTCATGGTTGGTTCATGGTTGGTTCATGGTTGGTTCATGGTTGGTTCATGGTTGGTTCATGGTTGGTTCATGGTTGGTTCATGGTTGGTTCATGGTTGGTTCATGGTTGGTTCATGGTTGGTTCATGGTTGGTTCATGGTTGGTTCATGGTTGGTTCATGGTTGGTTCATGGTTGGTTCATGGTTGGTTCATGGTTGGTTCATGGTTGGTTCATGGTTGGTTCATGGTTGGTTCATGGTTGGTTCATGGTTGGTTCATGGTTGGTTCATGGTTGGTTCATGGTTGGTTCATGGTTGGTTCATGGTTGGTTCATGGTTGGTTCATGGTTGGTTCATGGTTGGTTCATGGTTGGTTCATGGTTGGTTCATGGTTGGTTCATGGTTGGTTCATGGTTGGTTCATGGTTGGTTCATGGTTGGTTCATGGTTGGTTCATGGTTGGTTCATGGTTGGTTCATGGTTGGTTCATGGTTGGTTCATGGTTGGTTCATGGTTGGTTCATGGTTGGTTCATGGTTGGTTCATGGTTGGTTCATGGTTGGTTCATGGTTGGTTCATGGTTGGTTCATGGTTGGTTCATGGTTGGTTCATGGTTGGTTCATGGTTGGTTCATGGTTGGTTCATGGTTGGTTCATGGTTGGTTCATGGTTGGTTCATGGTTGGTTCATGGTTGGTTCATGGTTGGTTCATGGTTGGTTCATGGTTGGTTCATGGTTGGTTCATGGTTGGTTCATGGTTGGTTCATGGTTGGTTCATGGTTGGTTCATGGTTGGTTCATGGTTGGTTCATGGTTGGTTCATGGTTGGTTCATGGTTGGTTCATGGTTGGTTCATGGTTGGTTCATGGTTGGTTCATGGTTGGTTCATGGTTGGTTCATGGTTGGTTCATGGTTGGTTCATGGTTGGTTCATGGTTGGTTCATGGTTGGTTCATGGTTGGTTCATGGTTGGTTCATGGTTGGTTCATGGTTGGATCATGGTTGGATCATGGTTGGATCATGGTTGGTTCATGGTTGGTTCATGGTTGGTTCATGGTTGGATCATGGTTGGTTCATGGTTGGTTCATGGTTGGTTCATGGTTGGTTCATGGTTGGTTCATGGTTGGTTCATGGTTGGTTCATGGTTGGTTCATGGTTGGTTCGTGGTTGGTTCGTGGTTGGTTCGTGGTTGGTTCGTGGTTGGTTCGTGGTTGGTTCGTGGTTGGTTCGTGGTTGGTTCGTGGTTGGTTCATGGTTGGTTCATGGTTGGTTCATGGTTGGTTCATGGTTGGTTCATGGTTGGTTCATGGTTGGTTCATGGTTGGTTCATGGTTGGTTCATGGTTGGTTCATGGTTGGTTCATGGTTGGTTCATGGTTGGTTCATGGTTGGTTCATGGTTGGTTCATGGTTGGTTCATGGTTGGTTCATGGTTGGTTCATGGTTGGTTCATGGTTGGTTCATGGTTGGTTCATGGTTGGATCATGGTTGGATCATGGTTGGATCATGGTTGGATCATGGTTGGATCATGGTTGGTTCATGGTTGGTTCATGGTTGGTTCATGGTTGGTTCATGGTTGGTTCATGGTTGGTTCATGGTTGGTTCATGGTTGGTTCATGGTTGGTTCATGGTTGGTTCATGGTTGGTTCATGGTTGGATCATGGTTGGATCATGGTTGGATCATGGTTGGATCATGGTTGGTTCATGGTTGGTTCATGGTTGGTTCACGGTTGGTTCAGGGTTGGTTCAGGGTTGGTTCAGGGTTGGTTCACGGTTGGTTCACGGTTGGTTCACGGTTGGTTCACGGTTGGTTCACGGTTGGTTCACGGTTGGTTCACGGTTGGTTCACGGTTGGTTCACGGTTGGTTCACGGTTGGTTCACGGTTGGATCACGGTTGGATCACGGTTGGATCACGGTTGGATCACGGTTGGATCACGGTTGGATCACGGTTGGATCACGGTTGGATCACGGTTGGATCACGGTTGGATCACGGTTGGTTCACGGTTGGATCACGGTTGGATCACGGTTGGATCATGGTTGGATCATGGTTGGTTCATGGTTGGTTCATGGTTGGTTCATGGTTGGATCATGGTTGGATCATGGTTGGATCATGGTTGGATCATGGTTGGATCATGGTTGGATCATGGTTGGATCATGGTTGGATCATGGTTGGATCATGGTTGGTTCATGGTTGGTTCATGGTTGGTTCATGGTTGGTTCATGGTTGGTTCATGGTTGGTTCATGGTTGGTTCATATTTTAGCCATATATCTTGCCTTTATACATCAGAAAATATAGGGTGGCTGACGATGTATAACTGGACTTATGGACAGTTCCGTTAACCCCATCACTAAGGATTATATCATATTCACACGCACAGGACGGGAAAACAACAAGAATTGAATCCGGTGCTGGAGTTTTGCTGGAGTTTACGGGACCACTACTCCAAAACCACAATTAGGAAAGTTTTCAAAATGTGCTTATATTTTAGCCACATATCTTGCCTTTATACATCAGAAAATATAGGGTGGCTGACGATAGTTGGTTCATGGTTGGTTCATGGTTGGTTCATGGTTGGTTCATGGTTGGTTCATGGTTGGTTCATGGTTGGTTCATGGTTGGTTCATGGTTGGTTCATGGTTGGTTCATGGTTGGATCATGGTTGGATCATGGTTGGTTCATGGTTGGTTCATGGTTGGTTCATGGTTGGTTCATGGTTGGTTCATGGTTGGTTCATGGTTGGTTCATGGTTGGTTCATGGTTGGATCATGGTTGGATCATGGTTGGACCATGGTTGGACCATGGTTGGATCATGGTTGGACCATGGTTGGACCATGGTTGGTTCATGGTTGGTTCATGGTTGGTTCATGGTTGGTTCATGGTTGGTTCATGGTTGGTTCATGGTTGGTTCATGGTTGGATCATGGTTGGTTCATGGTTGGTTCATGGTTGGTGCATGGTTGGATCATGGTTGGATCATGGTTGGTTCATGGTTGGATCATGGTTGGATCATGGTTGGATCATGGTTGGTTCATGGTTGGTTCATGGTTGGTTCATGGTTGGTTCATGGTTGGATCATGGTTGGATCATGGTTGGTTCATGGTTGGTTCATGGTTGGATCATGGTTGGTTCATGGTTGGTTCATGGTTGGTTCATGGTTGGTTCATGGTTGGTTCATGGTTGGTTCATGGTTGGTTCATGGTTGGTTCATGGTTGGTTCATGGTTGGTTCATGGTTGGTTCATGGTTGGTTCGTGGTTGGTTCGTGGTTGGTTCGTGGTTGGTTCATGGTTGGTTCATGGTTGGTTCATGGTTGGTTCGTGGTTGGTTCATGGTTGGTTCATGGTTGGTTCATGGTTGGTTCATGGTTGGTTCATGGTTGGTTCATGGTTGGTTCATGGTTGGTTCATGGTTGGTTCATGGTTGGTTCATGGTTGGTTCATGGTTGGTTCATGGTTGGTTCATGGTTGGTTCATGGTTGGTTCATGGTTGGTTCATGGTTGGTTCATGGTTGGTTCATGGTTGGTTCATGGTTGGTTCATGGTTGGTTCATGGTTGGATCATGGTTGGATCATGGTTGGATCATGGTTGGATCATGGTTGGATCATGGTTGGTTCATGGTTGGTTCATGGTTGGTTCATGGTTGGTTCATGGTTGGTTCATGGTTGGTTCATGGTTGGTTCATGGTTGGTTCATGGTTGGTTCATGGTTGGTTCATGGTTGGTTCATGGTTGGATCATGGTTGGATCATGGTTGGATCATGGTTGGATCATGGTTGGTTCATGGTTGGTTCATGGTTGGTTCACGGTTGGTTCAGGGTTGGTTCAGGGTTGGTTCAGGGTTGGTTCACGGTTGGTTCACGGTTGGTTCACGGTTGGTTCACGGTTGGTTCACGGTTGGTTCACGGTTGGTTCACGGTTGGTTCACGGTTGGTTCACGGTTGGTTCACGGTTGGTTCACGGTTGGATCACGGTTGGATCACGGTTGGATCACGGTTGGATCACGGTTGGATCACGGTTGGATCACGGTTGGATCACGGTTGGATCACGGTTGGATCACGGTTGGATCACGGTTGGTTCACGGTTGGATCACGGTTGGATCACGGTTGGATCATGGTTGGATCATGGTTGGTTCATGGTTGGTTCATGGTTGGTTCATGGTTGGATCATGGTTGGATCATGGTTGGATCATGGTTGGATCATGGTTGGATCATGGTTGGATCATGGTTGGATCATGGTTGGATCATGGTTGGATCATGGTTGGTTCATGGTTGGTTCATGGTTGGTTCATGGTTGGTTCATGGTTGGTTCATGGTTGGTTCATGGTTGGTTCATATTTTAGCCATATATCTTGCCTTTATACATCAGAAAATATAGGGTGGCTGACGATGTATAACTGGACTTATGGACAGTTCCGTTAACCCCATCACTAAGGATTATATCATATTCACACGCACAGGACGGGAAAACAACAAGAATTGAATCCGGTGCTGGAGTTTACGGGACCACTACTCCAAAACCACAATTAGGAAAGTTTTCAAAATGTGCTTATATTTTAGCCACATATCTTGCCTTTATACATCAGAAAATATAGGGTGGCTGACGATAGTTGGTTCATGGTTGGTTCATGGTTGGTTCATGGTTGGTTCATGGTTGGTTCATGGTTGGTTCATGGTTGGTTCATGGTTGGTTCATGGTTGGTTCATGGTTGGTTCATGGTTGGATCATGGTTGGATCATGGTTGGTTCATGGTTGGTTCATGGTTGGTTCATGGTTGGTTCATGGTTGGTTCATGGTTGGTTCATGGTTGGTTCATGGTTGGTTCATGGTTGGATCATGGTTGGATCATGGTTGGACCATGGTTGGACCATGGTTGGATCATGGTTGGACCATGGTTGGACCATGGTTGGTTCATGGTTGGTTCATGGTTGGTTCATGGTTGGTTCATGGTTGGTTCATGGTTGGTTCATGGTTGGTTCATGGTTGGATCATGGTTGGATCATGGTTGGTTCATGGTTGGTTCATGGTTGGTGCATGGTTGGATCATGGTTGGATCATGGTTGGTTCATGGTTGGATCATGGTTGGATCATGGTTGGATCATGGTTGGTTCATGGTTGGTTCATGGTTGGATCATGGTTGGTTCATGGTTGGTTCATGGTTGGTTCATGGTTGGTTCATGGTTGGTTCATGGTTGGTTCATGGTTGGTTCATGGTTGGTTCATGGTTGGTTCATGGTTGGTTCATGGTTGGTTCATGGTTGGTTCATGGTTGGTTCATGGTTGGTTCATGGTTGGTTCATGGTTGGTTCATGGTTGGTTCATGGTTGGTTCATGGTTGGTTCATGGTTGGTTCATGGTTGGTTCATGGTTGGTTCATGGTTGGTTCATGGTTGGTTCATGGTTGGTTCATGGTTGGTTCATGGTTGGTTCATGGTTGGTTCATGGTTGGTTCATGGTTGGTTCATGGTTGGTTCATGGTTGGTTCATGGTTGGTTCATGGTTGGTTCATGGTTGGTTCATGGTTGGTTCATGGTTGGTTCATGGTTGGTTCATGGTTGGTTCATGGTTGGTTCATGGTTGGTTCATGGTTGGTTCATGGTTGGTTCATGGTTGGTTCATGGTTGGTTCATGGTTGGTTCATGGTTGGTTCATGGTTGGTTCATGGTTGGTTCATGGTTGGTTCATGGTTGGTTCATGGTTGGTTCATGGTTGGTTCATGGTTGGTTCATGGTTGGTTCATGGTTGGTTCATGGTTGGTTCATGGTTGGTTCATGGTTGGTTCATGGTTGGTTCATGGTTGGTTCATGGTTGGTTCATGGTTGGTTCATGGTTGGTTCATGGTTGGTTCATGGTTGGTTCATGGTTGGTTCATGGTTGGTTCATGGTTGGTTCATGGTTGGTTCATGGTTGGTTCATGGTTGGTTCATGGTTGGTTCATGGTTGGTTCATGGTTGGTTCATGGTTGGTTCATGGTTGGTTCATGGTTGGTTCATGGTTGGTTCATGGTTGGTTCATGGTTGGTTCATGGTTGGTTCATGGTTGGTTCATGGTTGGTTCATGGTTGGTTCATGGTTGGTTCATGGTTGGTTCATGGTTGGTTCATGGTTGGTTCATGGTTGGTTCATGGTTGGTTCATGGTTGGTTCATGGTTGGTTCATGGTTGGTTCATGGTTGGTTCATGGTTGGTTCATGGTTGGTTCATGGTTGGTTCATGGTTGGTTCATGGTTGGTTCATGGTTGGTTCATGGTTGGTTCATGGTTGGTTCATGGTTGGTTCATGGTTGGTTCATGGTTGGTTCATGGTTGGTTCATGGTTGGTTCATGGTTGGTTCATGGTTGGTTCATGGTTGGTTCATGGTTGGTTCATGGTTGGTTCATGGTTGGTTCATGGTTGGTTCATGGTTGGTTCATGGTTGGTTCATGGTTGGTTCATGGTTGGTTCATGGTTGGTTCATGGTTGGTTCATGGTTGGTTCATGGTTGGTTCATGGTTGGTTCATGGTTGGTTCATGGTTGGTTCATGGTTGGTTCATGGTTGGTTCATGGTTGGTTCATGGTTGGTTCATGGTTGGTTCATGGTTGGTTCATGGTTGGTTCATGGTTGGTTCATGGTTGGTTCATGGTTGGTTCATGGTTGGTTCATGGTTGGATCATGGTTGGATCATGGTTGGATCATGGTTGGATCATGGTTGGTTCATGGTTGGTTCATGGTTGGATCATGGTTGGATCATGGTTGGATCATGGCTGGATCATGGCTGGATCATGGCTGGATCATGGCTGGATCATGGCTGGTTCATGGTTGGATCATGGCTGGATCATGGCTGGATCATGGCTGGTTCATGGCTGGTTCATGGCTGGTTCATGGCTGGTTCATGGCTGGTTCATGGTTGGATCATGGTTGGATCATGGTTGGATCATGGTTGGTTCATGGTTGGTTCATGGTTGGTTCATGGTTGGTTCATGGTTGGTTCATGGTTGGTTCATGGTTGGTTCATGGTTGGTTCATGGTTGGTTCATGGTTGGTTCATGGTTGGTTCATGGTTGGTTCATGGTTGGTTCATGGTTGGTTCATGGTTGGTTCATGGTTGGTTCATGGTTGGTTCATGGTTGGTTCATGGTTGGTTCATGGTTGGTTCATGGTTGGTTCATGGTTGGTTCATGGTTGGTTCATGGTTGGTTCATGGTTGGTTCATGGTTGGTTCATGGTTGGTTCATGGTTGGTTCATGGTTGGTTCATGGTTGGTTCATGGTTGGTTCATGGTTGGTTCATGGTTGGTTCATGGTTGGTTCATGGTTGGTTCATGGTTGGTTCATGGTTGGTTCATGGTTGGTTCATGGTTGGTTCATGGTTGGTTCATGGTTGGTTCATGGTTGGATCATGGTTGGATCATGGTTGGATCATGGTTGGATCATGGTTGGTTCATGGTTGGTTCATGGTTGGATCATGGTTGGATCATGGTTGGATCATGGTTGGATCATGGTTGGATCATGGTTGGATCATGGTTGGTTCATGGTTGGATCATGGTTGGATCATGGTTGGATCATGGTTGGTTCATGGTTGGTTCATGGTTGGATCATGGTTGGTTCATGGTTGGTTCATGGTTGGATCATGGTTGGATCATGGTTGGATCATGGTTGGATCATGGTTGGATCATGGTTGGTTCATGGTTGGTTCATGGTTGGTTCATGGTTGGTTCATGGTTGGTTCATGGTTGGTTCATGGTTGGTTCATGGTTGGTTCATGGTTGGTTCATGGTTGGTTCATGGTTGGTTCATATTTTAGCCATATATCTTGCCTTTATACATCAGAAAATATAGGGTGGCTGACGATGTATAACTGGACTTATGGACAGTTCCGTTAACCCCATCACTAAGGATTATATCATATTCACACGCACAGGACGGGAAAACAACAAGAATTGAATCCGGTGCTGGAGTTTACGGGACCACTACTCCAAAACCACAATTAGGAAAGTTTTCAAGATGTGCTTATATTTTAGCCACATATCTTGCCTTTATACATCAGAAAATATAGGGTGGCTGACGATAGTTGGTTCATGGTTGGTTCATGGTTGGTTCATGGTTGGTTCATGGTTGGTTCATGGTTGGATCATGGTTGGATCATGGTTGGTTCATGGTTGGTTCATGGTTGGTTCATGGTTGGTTCATGGTTGGTTCATGGTTGGTTCATGGTTGGATCATGGTTGGATCATGGTTGGATCATGGTTGGATCATGGTTGGATCATGGTTGGATCATGGTTGGATCATGGTTGGATCATGGTTGGATCATGGTTGGATCATGGTTGGTTCATGGTTGGATCATGGTTGGTTCATGGTTGGTTCATGGTTGGTTCATAGTTGGTTCATGGTTGGATCATGGTTGGATCATGGTTGGATCATGGTTGGATCATGGTTGGATCATGGTTGGATCATGGTTGGATCATGGTTGGATCATGGTTGGATCATGGTTGGATCATGGTTGGATCATGGTTGGATCATGGTTGGTTCATGGTTGGTTCATGGTTGGTTCATGGTTGGTTCATGGTTGGTTCATGGTTGGTTCATGGTTGGTTCATGGTTGGTTCATGGTTGGTTCATGGTTGGTTCATGGTTGGTTCATGGTTGGTTCATGGTTGGTTCATGGTTGGTTCATGGTTGGTTCATGGTTGGTTCATATTTTAGCCATATATCTTGCCTTTATACATCAGAAAATATAGGGTGGCTGACGATGTATAACTGGACTTTTGGACAGTTCCGTTAACCCCATCACTAAGGATTATATTATATTCACACGCACAGGACAGGGAAAACAACAAGAATTGAATCCGGTGCTGGAGTTTACGGGACCACTACTCCAAAACCACAAGGAGGAAAGTTTTCAAAATGTGCTTATATTTTAGCCACATATCTTGCCTTTATACATCAGAAAATATAGGGTGGCTGACGATGGTTGGTTCATGGTTGGTTCATGGTTGGTTCATGGTTGGTTCATGGTTGGTTCATGGTTGGTTCATGGTTGGTTCATGGTTGGTTCATGGTTGGTTCATGGTTGGTTCATGGTTGGTTCATGGTTGGTTCATGGTTGGTTCATGGTTGGTTCATGGTTGGTTCATGGTTGGATCATGGTTGGATCATGGTTGGATCATGGTTGGATCATGGTTGGATCATGGTTGGATCATGGTTGGATCATGGTTGGATCATGGTTGGATCATGGTTGGATCATGGTTGGATCATGGTTGGATCATGGTTGGATCATGGTTGGATCATGGTTGGATCATGGTTGGATCATGGTTGGATCATGGTTGGATCATGGTTGGATCATGGTTGGATCATGGTTGGATCATGGTTGGATCATGGTTGGATCATGGTTGGATCATGGTTGGATCATGGTTGGATCATGGTTGGATCATGGTTGGATCATGGTTGGATCATGGTTGGATCATGGTTGGATGATGGTTGGATCATGGTTGGATCATGGTTGGATCATGGTTGGTTCATGGTTGGTTCATGGTTGGTTCATGGTTGGTTCATGGTTGGTTCATGGTTGGTTCATGGTTGGTTCATGGTTGGTTCATGGTTGGTTCATGGTTGGTTCATGGTTGGTTCATGGTTGGTTCATGGTTGGTTCATGGTTGGTTCATGGTTGGTTCATGGTTGGTTCATGGTTGGTTCATGGTTGGTTCATGGTTGGTTCATGGTTGGTTCATGGTTGGTTCATGGTTGGTTCATGGTTGGTTCATGGTTGGTTCATGGTTGGTTCATGGTTGGTTCATGGTTGGTTCATGGTTGGTTCATGGTTGGTTCATGGTTGGTTCATGGTTGGTTCATGGTTGGTTCATGGTTGGTTCATGGTTGGTTCATGGTTGGTTCATGGTTGGTTCATGGTTGGTTCATGGTTGGTTCATGGTTGGTTCATGGTTGGTTCATGGTTGGTTCATGGTTGGTTCATGGTTGGTTCATGGTTGGTTCATGGTTGGTTCATGGTTGGTTCATGGTTGGTTCATGGTTGGTTCATGGTTGGTTCATGGTTGGTTCATGGTTGGTTCATGGTTGGTTCATGGTTGGTTCATGGTTGGTTCATGGTTGGTTCATGGTTGGTTCATGGTTGGTTCATGGTTGGTTCATGGTTGGTTCATGGTTGGTTCATGGTTGGTTCATGGTTGGTTCATGGTTGGTTCATGGTTGGTTCATGGTTGGTTCATGGTTGGTTCATGGTTGGTTCATGGTTGGTTCATGGTTGGTTCATGGTTGGTTCATGGTTGGTTCATGGTTGGTTCATGGTTGGTTCATGGTTGGTTCATGGTTGGTTCATGGTTGGTTCAATGGTTGGTTCATGGTTGGTTCATGGTTGGTTCATGGTTGGTTCATGGTTGGTTCATGGTTGGTTCATGGTTGGTTCATGGTTGGTTCATGGTTGGTTCATGGTTGGTTCATGGTTGGTTCATGGTTGGTTCATGGTTGGTTCATGGTTGGTTCATGGTTGGTTCATGGTTGGTTCATGGTTGGTTCATGGTTGGTTCATGGTTGGTTCATGGTTGGTTCATGGTTGGTTCATGGTTGGTTCATGGTTGGTTCATGGTTGGTTCATGGTTGGTTCATGGTTGGTTCATGGTTGGTTCATGGTTGGTTCATGGTTGGTTCATGGTTGGTTCATGGTTGGTTCATGGTTGGTTCATGGTTGGTTCATGGTTGGTTCATGGTTGGTTCATGGTTGGTTCATGGTTGGTTCATGGTTGGTTCATGTTGGTTCATGGTTGGTTCATGGTTGGTTCATGGTTGGTTCATGGTTGGATCATGGTTGGATCATGGTTGGATCATGGTTGGATCATGGTTGGATCATGGTTGGTTCATGGTTGGTTCATGTTGGTTCATGGTTGGTTCATGGTTGGTTCATGGTTGGTTCATGGTTGGTTCATGGTTGGTTCATGGTTGGTTCATGGTTGGTTCATGGTTGGTTCATGGTTGGTTCATGGTTGGTTCATGGTTGGTTCATGGTTGGTTCATGGTTGGTTCATGGTTGGTTCATGGTTGGTTCATGGTTGGTTCATGGTTGGTTCATGGTTGGTTCATGGTTGGTTCATGGTTGGTTCATGGTTGGTTCATGGTTGGTTCATGGTTGGTTCATGGTTGGTTCATGGTTGGTTCATGGTTGGTTCATGGTTGGTTCATGGTTGGTTCATGGTTGGTTCATGGTTGGTTCATGGTTGGTTCATGGTTGGTTCATGGTTGGTTCATGGTTGGTTCATGGTTGGTTCATGGTTGGTTCATGGTTGGTTCATGGTTGGTTCATGGTTGGTTCATGGTTGGTTCATGGTTGGTTCATGGTTGGTTCATGGTTGGTTCATGGTTGGTTCATGGTTGGATCATGGTTGGATCATGGTTGGATCATGGTTGGATCATGGTTGGATCATGGTTGGATCATGGTTGGATCATGGTTGGATCATGGTTGGATCATGGTTGGATCATGGTTGGTTCATGGTTGGTTCATGGTTGGTTCATGGTTGGTTCATGGTTGGTTCATGGTTGGTTCATGGTTGGTTCATGGTTGGTTCATGGTTGGTTCATGGTTGGTTCATGGTTGGTTCATGGTTGGTTCATGGTTGGTTCATGGTTGGTTCATGGTTGGTTCATGGTTGGTTCATGGTTGGTTCATGGTTGGTTCATGGTTGGTTCATGGTTGGTTCATGGTTGGTTCATGGTTGGTTCATGGTTGGTTCATGGTTGGTTCATGGTTGGTTCATGGTTGGTTCATGGTTGGTTCATGGTTGGTTCATGGTTGGTTCATGGTTGGTTCATGGTTGGTTCATGGTTGGTTCATGGTTGGTTCATGGTTGGTTCATGGTTGGTTCATGGTTGGTTCATGGTTGGTTCATGGTTGGTTCATGGTTGGTTCATGGTTGGTTCATGGTTGGTTCATGGTTGGTTCATGGTTGGTTCATGGTTGGTTCATGGTTGGTTCATGGTTGGTTCATGGTTGGTTCATGGTTGGTTCATGGTTGGTTCATGGTTGGTTCATGGTTGGTTCATGGTTGGTTCATGGTTGGTTCATGGTTGGTTCATGGTTGGTTCATGGTTGGTTCATGGTTGGTTCATGGTTGGTTCATGGTTGGTTCATGGTTGGATCATGGTTGGATCATGGTTGGATCATGGTTGGATCATGGTTGGATCATGGTTGGTTCATGGTTGGTTCATGGTTGGTTCATGGTTGGTTCATGGTTGGTTCATGGTTGGTTCATGGTTGGATCATGGTTGGATCATGGTTGGATCATGGTTGGATCATGGTTGGATCATGGTTGGATCATGGTTGGATCATGGTTGGTTCATGGTTGGTTCATGGTTGGTTCATGGTTGGATCATGGTTGGTTCATGGTTGGTTCATGGTTGGTTCATGGTTGGTTCATGGTTGGTTCATGGTTGGTTCATGGTTGGTTCATGGTTGGTTCATGGTTGGTTCATGGTTGGTTCATGGTTGGTTCATGGTTGGTTCATGGTTGGTTCATGGTTGGTTCATGGTTGGTTCATGGTTGGTTCATGGTTGGTTCATGGTTGGTTCATGGTTGGTTCATGGTTGGTTCATGGTTGGTTCATGGTTGGTTCATGGTTGGTTCATGGTTGGTTCATGGTTGGTTCATGGTTGGTTCATGGTTGGTTCATGGTTGGTTCATGGTTGGATCATGGTTGGATCATGGTTGGATCATGGTTGGATCATGGTTGGATCATGGTTGGATCATGGTTGGATCATGGTTGGATCATGGTTGGATCATGGTTGGATCATGGTTGGATCATGGTTGGATCATGGTTGGTTCATGGTTGGTTCATGGTTGGTTCATGGTTGGTTCATGGTTGGTTCATGGTTGGTTCATGGTTGGTTCATGGTTGGTTCATGGTTGGTTCATGGTTGGTTCATGGTTGGTTCATGGTTGGTTCATGGTTGGTTCATGGTTGGTTCATGGTTGGTTCATGGTTGGTTCATGGTTGGTTCATGGTTGGTTCATGGTTGGTTCATGGTTGGTTCATGGTTGGTTCATGGTTGGTTCATGGTTGGTTCATGGTTGGTTCATGGTTGGTTCATGGTTGGTTCATGGTTGGTTCATGGTTGGTTCATGGTTGGTTCATGGTTGGTTCATGGTTGGTTCATGGTTGGTTCATGGTTGGTTCATGGTTGGTTCATGGTTGGTTCATGGTTGGTTCATGGTTGGTTCATGGTTGGTTCATGGTTGGTTCATGGTTGGTTCATGGTTGGTTCATGGTTGGTTCATGGTTGGTTCATGGTTGGATCATGGTTGGATCATGGTTGGATCATGGTTGGATCATGGTTGGATCATGGTTGGATCATGGTTGGATCATGGTTGGATCATGGTTGGATCATGGTTGGATCATGGTTGGATCATGGTTGGATCATGGTTGGATCATGGTTGGATCATGGTTGGATCATGGTTGGATCATGGTTGGATCATGGTTGGATCATGGTTGGATCATGGTTGGATCATGGTTGGATCATGGTTGGATCATGGTTGGATCATGGTTGGATCATGGTTGGATCATGGTTGGATCATGGTTGGATCATGGTTGGATCATGGTTGGATCATGGTTGGATCATGGTTGGATCATGGTTGGATCATGGTTGGATCATGGTTGGTTCATGGTTGGTTCATGGTTGGTTCATGGTTGGTTCATGGTTGGATCATGGTTGGTTCATGGTTGGTTCATGGTTGGTTCATGGTTGGATCATGGTTGGATCATGGTTGGATCATGGTTGGATCATGGTTGGATCATGGTTGGATCATGGTTGGATCATGGTTGGATCATGGTTGGATCATGGTTGGATCATGGTTGGATCATGGTTGGATCATGGTTGGATCATGGTTGGTTCATGGTTGGATCATGGTTGGTTCATGGTTGGTTCATGGTTGGTTCATGGTTGGTTCATGGTTGGTTCATGGTTGGTTCATGGTTGGTTCATGGTTGGTTCATGGTTGGTTCATGGTTGGATCATGGTTGGATCATGGTTGGATCATGGTTGGATCATGGTTGGTTCATGGTTGGATCATGGTTGGATCATGGTTGGATCATGGTTGGTTCATGGTTGGTTCATGGTTGGTTCATGGTTGGTTCATGGTTGGATCATGGTTGGTTCATGGTTGGTTCATGGTTGGTTCATGGTTGGTTCATGGTTGGTTCATGGTTGGTTCATGGTTGGTTCATGGTTGGTTCATGGTTGGTTCATGGTTGGTTCATGGTTGGTTCATGGTTGGTTCATGGTTGGTTCATGGTTGGTTCATGGTTCGATCATGGTTCGATCATGGTTGGATAATACAGCCATAATTATATCTTGCCTTTATACATCAGAAAATATAGGATTGCTGACGATGTATAACTGGACGTATGGACAGTTCCGTTAACCACATCACTAAGGATCCTATTCTATTCACACGCACAGGACGGGAAAACAACAAGAATTGAATCCGGTGTTGGAGTTTACGGGACCACATCACTAAGGATTCAAGAAAAGTTTCAAAAAAAGTCCATCTTCATCACAAGTAACAGGTTTTATAGGTTAGTACATAGAGTCAACTAACCAGTGAGACCTGCCTGTGAACAAATTCTATATTATATGCTGCAATAAAAATTTCAAAACAAAGTCCAACCTTATCTCAAGTAACAGGTCTCACAAGTTAGTACATAGAGTCAACTAACCACTGAGACCTGGCTGTGAACAAATTCCATATTATAGGCTGGAAGACAAGTTTCTAACTTAATTCCATCTTCATATCAAGTAAACAGGTCTCACAGGTCTCACAATTTATTACATTGAGTCAATTAACCACTGAGACCTGGCTGTGAACAAATTCCATATTATAAGCTGCAAGAACAGTTTCCAAACAAAGTCCTTCTTTATCTCCAGTAAACAGGTCTCACAAGTTAGTACATAGAGTCAACTAACCACTGAGACCTGGTTTTGTACAAATTCCATATTAAAAGCTGTAAGAAAAGTTTCAAAACAAAGTTCATCTTCATCTCAAGTAAACAGGTCTCACAAGTTAGTACATTGAGTCAACTAACCACTGAGACCTGGCTGTGAACAAATTCCATATTATAAGCTGCAAGAAAAGTTTCCAACTTAAATCCATCTTAATATCAAGTAAACAGGTCTCACAAGTTATTACATTGAGTCAACTAACCAATGAGACCTGGCTGTGAACAAATTACATATTAAAAGCTGTAAGAAACGTTTCAAAACAAAGTCCATCTTCATCTCAAGTAAACAGGTCTCACAAGTTAGTAGATAGAGTCAACTAACCACTGAGACCTGCCTGTGAACAAATTCCATATGATAAGCTGCAAAAAAAATTCAAAACAAAGTCCAACTTCATCTCAAGTAACAGGTCTCACAAGTTGGTACATAGAGTCAACTAACCACTTAGCCCTGGTTGTGTACAAATTCCATATTAAAAGCTGTAAGAAAAGTTTCAAAACAAAGTCCATCTTCATCTCAAGTAAACAGGTCTCACAAGTTAGTACATTGAGTCAACTAACCACTGAGACCTGGCTGTGAACAAATTCCATATTATAAGCTGCAAGAAAAGTTTCCAACTTGAATCCATCTTCATATCAAGTAAACAGGTCTCACAAGTTATTACATTGAGTCAACTAACCACTGAGACATGGCTGTGAACAAATTACATATTAAAAGCTGTAAGAAAAGTTTAAAAACAAAGTCCATCTTCATCCCAAGCAAACAGGTCTCACAAGTTAGTACATTGAGTCAACTAACCACTGAGACCTGCCTGTGAACAAATTCCATATTATAAGCTGCAAGAAAAGTTTCAAAACAAAGTCCATCTACATCTCAAGTAACAGGTCTCACAAGTTAGTACATTGAGTCAACTAACCAACGAGACCTGGCTGTGAACAAATTCCATATTATAAGCTGCAAGAAAAGTTTCAAAACAAAGTCCATCTTCATCTCAAGTAAACAGGTCTCACAAGTTAGTACATAGATTCAACTAACCACTGAGACCTGGTTGTGAACAAATTCCATATTATAAGCTGCAAGAACAGATTCCATCTTCATATCAAGTAAACAGGTCTCACAAGTTATTACATTGAGTCAACTAACCACTGAGACCTGGCTGTGAACAAATTCCATATTATAAGCTGCAAGAAAAGTTTCAAAACAAAGTCCATCTTCATCTCAAGTAACAGGTCTCACAAGTTAGTACACAGAGTCAACTAACCACTCAGACATGGTTGTGTACAAATTCCATATTATAAGCTGCAAGAACAGTTTCCAAACAAAGTCCATCTTCATCTCAAGTAAACAGGTCTCACAAGTTAGTACATTGAGTCAACTAACCACTGAGACCTGGCTGTGAACAAATTCCATATTATAAGCTGCAAGAAAAGTTTCCAACTTAAATCCATCTTCATATCAAGTAAACAGGTCTCACAAGTTATTACATTGAGTCAACTAACCACTGAGACCTGGCTGTGAACAAATTACATATTAAAAGCTGTAAGAAAAGTTTCCAAACAAAGTCCATCTTTATCTCAAGTAAACAGTTCTCACAAGTTAGTACATTGAGTCAACTAACCACCGAGACCTGGTTGTGAACAAATTACATATTAAAAGCTGTCAGAAAAGTTTCAAAACAAAGTCCATCTTCATCTCAAGTAACAGGTCTCACAAGTTAGTACATAGAGTCAACTAACCACTGAGACCTGGCTGTGAACAAATTCCATATTATAGGCTGGAAGACAAGTTTCTAACTTAATTCCATCTTCATATCAAGTAAACAGGTCTCACAGGTCTCACAATTTATTACATTGAGTCAATTAACCACTGAGACCTGGCTGTGAACAAATTACATATTAAAAGCTGTAAGAAAAGTTTCAAAACAAAGTCCATCTTCATCTCAAGTAAACAGGTCTCACAAGTTAGTACATAGAGTCAACTAACCACTGAGACCTGGTTGTGAACAAATTCCATATTAAAAGCTGCAAGAAAAGATTTAAAACAAAGTCCATCGTCATCTCAAGTAACAGGTCTCACAAGTTAGTACACAGAGTCAACTAACCACTGAGACCTGGCTGTGAACAAATTCCATATTATAAGCTGCAAGAAAAGTTTCCAACTTAAATCCATCTTAATATCAAGTAAACAGGTCTCACAAGTTATTACATTGAGTCAACTAACCAATGAGACCTGGCTGTGAACAAATTACATATTAAAAGCTGTAAGAAAAGTTTCAAAACAAAGTCCATCTTCATCTCAAGTAAACAGGTCTCACAAGTTAGTACATAGAGTCAACTAACCACTGAGACCTGCCTGTGAACAAATTCCATATGATAAGCTGCAAAAAAATTTCAAAACAAAGTCCAACTTCATCTCAAGTAACAGGTCTCACAAGTTAATACATTAAGTCAACTAACCACTGAGACCTGGCAGTGAACAAATTCCATATTATAAGCTGCAAGAAAAGTTTCAAAACAAAGTCCATCTTCATCTCAAGTAACAGGTCTCACAAGTTACTACATTGAGTCAACTAACCACTGAGACCTGCCTGTGAACAAATTCCATATTATAAGCTGCAAGAAAAGTTTCAAAACAAAGTCCATCTTCATCTCAAGTAAACAGGTCTCACAAGTTAGTACATAGAGTCAACTTACCACTTAGACCTGGTTGTGTACAAATTCCATATTAAAAGCTGTAAGAAAAGTTTCAAAACAAAGTCCATCTTCATCTCAAGTAAACAGGTCTCACAAGTTAGTACATTGTCTCACAAGTTAGTACATAGAGTCAACTAACCAGTGAGACCTGGTTGTGTACAAATTCCATATTAAAAGCGGCAAGAACAGTTTCTAAACTAAATCCAGCTTCATATCAACTAAACAGCTCTCACAGGTTATTACATTGAGTCAACTAACCACTGAAACCTGCTTCTGTACAAATTCCATATTAAAAGCTGCCAAAAAAGTTTCTAACTTAAATCCATCTTCATATCAAGTAAACAGGTCTCACAAGTTATTACATTCAGTCAACTAACTTCCATATTATAAGCTGCAAGAACAGTTTCAAAACAAAGTCCATCTTCATCTCAAGTAACAAGTCGCACAAGTTAGTACATTGAATCAACTAACCACTGAGACCTGGTTGTGTACAAATTCCATATTAAAAGCGGCAAGAACAGTTTCTAAACTAAATCCAGCTTCATATCAACTAAACAGCTCTCACAGGTTATTACATTGAGTCAACTAACCACTGAAACCTGCTGCTGTACAAATTCCATATTAAAAGCTGCCAAAATAGTTTCTAACTTAAAGGAACCATGCTTCTCAAATTGACCGGATCACATTTTATTTCATAAATAAATTCATTTATATGTATTAAATGTGAATTAAAAGCCAAACTGGTTTAAGCGAAGTTTTAGTGTGATTATTTGCCGCTCAAAAATTGACCCCCCTTTTTGAAATTTGTTGAGACTCAAATTGAGGGCGCTGTTCGTGACGTAGACCGACGCACCGAAATTCATGGATCGACTCGATAGTCTGGACCCGGCTCGTATACACACACTAGGTCTACACGTGCAATTTCGTAAGTTGCAACAACAACTAACATCGAACTTACCCTGATTTTCTCCCTTTTAGCGAAGGCTCCTCAGGGAATGGGCCGTTTAACTGCTTTTGCCTTTATCTTACTCACATCTGGGAACTTTGTTGGGATGGCAGTGGACTTGAGCATATTTTTAATGGTCATCCCAAAGGATTTGAAAATACCAGTATCGAAACACGACGGCTCAAAGTGGTCGCTACATTAAACGCTGAGAAGCTGCTGGGCCGGACCTCTTTGCTCTTGTCACCTTCACTTTCGCCGTCCTAATTCTCCGATATTTCGCTTCAGTTGTAAATACATGAAGGCTTACTCCACCCGTCGTTGTTTTGCTGCACCCAGCAGTCACACACCTTGTCGGCATGGCCAAAAAACCACTATATTTTGCTTAGATTTTAGACGAACAATTTTTGCCGTACAATGTACACACAATGCATACCCGTGATGAATGGGTAATGTGCCTCGATCTACGTCACACACTTATGTTAATGAGGGTTCCAATCAGGACGCGAAGTAGCTTGGACAAACATTTTCCAAAATTGTTTTCTCATATTTAATCTGGGAAATAATTGTCTCTGGACACAAAATATCATTGTCAAGATAATACTTTATTGTTTTAAGCAGGAATAATGCAATATAAATCCTATATCATGTTTCCTTTAAATCCATCTTCATATCAAGTAAACAGGTCTCACAAGTTATTACATTGAGTCAACTAACCACTGAGACCTGGCTGTGAACAAATTACATATTAAAAGCTGTAAGAAAAGTTTCAAAACAAAGTCCATCTTCATCTCAAGTAACAGGTCTCACAAGTTATTACATTGAGTCAACTAACCACTGACACCTAGTTGTGTACAAATTCCATATTAAAAGCGGCAAGAAAAGTTTATAAACTAAATCCATCGTCATCTCAAGTAAACAGTTCTCACAAGTTATTAAATAGTCAACTAACCACTGAGACCTGGTTGTGTACAAATTCCATATTATAAGCTGCAAGAAAAGTTTTAAAACAAAGTCCATCTTCAGCTCAACCCCAACACAAACCCCAACCCCAACCCCCAACCCCAAACCATAAAAATGCGTAGCAGAACAGCTCAGGAATCAACCAGTAAAATAGGCCTCCAAACATTATGCAACATACAAATATTTGGCTAACCAGCAATCACTGAATCAGGCTACATTATTTATGTATTCAATCTTACCGTTGATGAAGTCTTCCAACCTCTCTACTGCCTAGTATAACTGCCATTCACCTTGACACCCAGTGATGAATGCATGCAGGCATGGCATCTCACATACAAGCAGGCTGAGTCGCTATCCATTAATGTTCCTTTACGACAGCCAAACTTACTTCCAAGATTTCCAATCGTCTAGAACTCTTATTAGAAGTCCTTGAATAGTCATCTCTCGTCTTGTCATAGCACTGGCGAAGTATCAGTACATATTCTCCGTTCATTTCCAAAATTTAACATAAATAGCCCATAATAGTCCGCTAGACTTCGAACAGGTGTAAAACAATGGCGCCAAAAAGGGCCATGACTCTCTGTGCTATTTAGTCGGTCTGCATGGGTACCACTCCCTGATCTACATTATTTTTGATAGGAGAGTACCTGGTGCAAATTTCCCACTCCGTTAAAACAAATCACGACACGAATACAAGGCTGCGCCTCACAAAAAGGGATTGGCCTCCTTGATTAGCTTAAAATGTAAACCCACAACTTTTTTTGATTAATACAGCTTGAGGTAGTCTTGGTTCCAAGACCTTCGTGTTCCTTTTTTCCTTCCGAACGAGGGCGCTGTTTCTCAGTAAATCGATTCTGATTGTATTCGATAATGTTTTATATATTACGCGCTCTGACAAGAATCGATTATACTGTTCTTTGCTCGGTTCTTCACTTCCACGAAGGTCTTGGATATTTCTGTCCGCGGGTCTTAACTTTTTCTTTACTTTTTCGACATTCTCCCCCGACTTTCCGGGGGAGCCAATCAGGGATTGAGTTTGACCTTGACAAATGAATTATTCATAAATTGGCGAGCATGCACGAATAAATAGGACGCGGTGCGGTCATCACCCTCTGGGTGCGGTTTTTTGTGTATGTGTGTTGTGTTGTGTTGTCTGGAAATTTGAATTCACCGCGCCGCGCCCGGGCCGGCCCGACGCGTCGACCGTTGTATTGTTTTGGATGAAGGATTGCGCGATCCGCGTGACCCAGTCTGTCATGTCTTTTGCGATTTCGGCTATACAACTGAAATGGATATGGTTGGGAAGCTTTTTTAAAAGTAGAATATAAAGATTCACATAACTATCCATTCAAATTGCGCGGTTTTTGTTAAATTTCGTCACAAACAACGGTTCGCCATTTTGTAGAACCAAATTTTTGACTCCACAAAATGGCGGACCGTGTTCACCAGTCGTATTTCCAGTCGCAGCTGGTTCTGTTGATCCATTTTGATGTACTGTGTGGCACGGCGCGCAGCACTGGCGATATGTGTCGCGAGGTAGAGAATGGTACCTGGCGATCATCTGATAGGTTTACAAGGCCACTGGCTGTGGCGCCAGCCTAAAGACTCTTACAGCGTATTTTGCGCATTATTTAGACGGTGGTATTTAGTACTGGAAATAAGTCTATGTTTCGCGGGTCAGATGTCCGGGGTCAGAGGCAAATGTTTTGTTTTGTAATCACTACTCACTAATTACAACACATTATACGTGTTTTTTTGCATAAACAACTCGTATAAAATATAAGGAACATTTCCAAACAGCAAAATGTCATGACATTTGAAGGCAATGTGTACCTTTAACTGACTAGTAAGTTATTACTTAAACATTACTTTCCTCCAGTGCGCAAGCGCGATTATTCGTTTGACCCGCCTGTTAAATTGTGCATAAGCAGGTCGCGCGCGCTCCCTTGCGAGAGATCAGTGGAAATACCCAAGACGTTCTCAGCGATTTGGCCTTGGCGTGTGTTTGTGTGTAGCTAGAGGGCGCTGCCGTGCGAACTGTACGTCGCACCGCGCTAAGGACGTCTTGGAACCAAGACTAGTAGAATAGTACAGATAAAACCTATAGATCGACACTTGGCTCGACTTACCCCTTTACTCTTCTGTCATGATATTGCTGTCTCTTGTCAATTTCAGCAAGGGCTTTTACAACTAGGGAACCCTGAGTAATTGAGCAGCCAGCAGCTTTGCCCTTTTTTTACCATTGAATTGGCATGCCCATTGCTTACCAAGTCAGCTGCACTGTGAACCCTACCAGAACCATTTTAAAAAAAGATTAGTGTTACTTTGGGATTTGTAACTGAAAAAAACATGGTTCCAGGAAACATGTCTGGACTAAATGTTTGAGTTCTTGTAGAACACTCGATCCAGTACAGTTTATCACACAGGTCAAAGTAACAACAGCATCCAGGAACCAGGAACCACTCCAACTCCTCAATGGTATGGCCTGCAAATACAGGCAATGCCAGACGGCGGTTGGGCATGTTCTCTTTTAGACAGAGATCTATCTCCACCATCGGCTCCTTCCACAGCATCACTCGACCGTGCTAGCTGCACGTGCAGAGTATGATCCTGGTGATCACAATGATGACGATGTTGATCTAGCGTTTCATTCCATCATCTCATTCCGCAAAATGTCACTTGTACATCTTCAGTGTTGCCTAAAAAGGCTGCATCACTCCCAAAAGAGACAGAAAGTAGTCAAATTTGTAAGTGATTTAAATTTATAATTTAGTTTTGCTGTGAAACAGGTGTGGAAACAATTATTGGAACCAGTGGGGTGGGGGGGGGGGGGGGGGGGGCTATTCACTATGTATTTATATTAATGATTTTTTTTCTATTTGCACGATTGTTTTCTTATAGTTGTGGCCATTTAACCCGGTAATGGGGATTAGATTATAAGATGGAGATAGTTCAAATCCTAGAGATCCGGGAAATATTCCGGTTTTCTCTTAAAAGAGGGTTTCCATTCCATGTCATGATTCATAACCCTTTCTATTGCATTTTTCTATGCAGTTTTGTATGCCAAAAAATAAACACAGCATGTTTAATATCGTCTCCGGTATTTTGTTTAGGGAGGTTGCCCTCCTCCTCTCCTTTTCTCTCACTGATCCCCCCCCCCCCCTTTGGGGGGGGGGGGGGGGGGGGGTGGCACTCAATTTACCGGGGAACGTTTCCCCCTCCCCTAGATCCGCGCCTGCTCTGCCTGCTCTGCATGCTCAGGTCGGAAATATTGATGGGCTGCATTCCACCTCACACCAACGTACGTTGGCCAACTACGCGAACAATTTTCCAATGGCCGTACACAAAACTTGGCCAACAAAAAATTGCCGAACGTTGGCGATTAAGTTTGCATTGTTCGCGTGAGTGCAACGCACCCCATGACTGCTTCCAGTCCTCGGGGCTGCGTTCTACTACTAACGCGGACATTGCCAATGTTTGCCAACTACACGAACAATAAATGTGCACACAAAGTTTGCATTTTTCGCGTGAGTGGAAGTGGAACGCACCCCTGAAACAGATAATTTGAAACTTACAGGTGCTCACATGTATACATATGTTCAAATCCTGCAAGAGCCAACACAATGCTGGCCTGTTTTGTCCCTAATAATCTCCATGTATTTTCCCATCCAAACATCAATCTGGGGTTTCCCTCGCACTCTGAAACTAAACATTTCTTCATTATCCCCTCTCCTTTTTTTCAGTTCTTTGCAAAAATCTTAAAATCAAAACAATCATAACGATACTTAAACTAGTAGGAGTTCAAAAATATGTCATCCTAGGAACATCGGCTAGTCTGCATTAACACCATCATACCTAACCTCCAATAATGCTGCTTTAATGCTACCACACACTCTAGTGATACATTCATGGTCTCAATCAAAATCAACTCTTACTTTACTTTTCATAATGAACTGTAACCAGAAGAAACATTCACAAGAATACATGTATAGGTTTGTTGTTACATGTGTAAGTTTTGACTAAGTCTAGTAGGGCCGGTAGATTAGAAGAGATTTTCTAGGACTATTAGAAGGGCTATTCTAGGACTAATAATTATAACTTATAACAAATTAATATAATTTTTTCAAAGTGAACAAAGAAAACTGCCATGAACGAGATTTGGACCTGTGACCTCCGGAATACCGTAACGGTGCTCTACCAAATGACCTATGTTTGTCGTCAACCATATTGTCTTTGTTCAAGGGGAAGGCCTGCAAGTCAAAAGTCATATAAACCCATAATGCTGTATAGCCAGGAATCACGCCCCAACTTTATGATGCAACCTGGGAAGCGATGGGTTCTAATTTCATTGGGGTGCATCCTAATTTAATAAATAATACATAGGTTGTTTTAAATTTTAGTGATAGCAATTCTACATTTAATAAGTAATAAAATACAACAAGGTCTGGATTAAGTATAACTATAGAAGAATAAACCTGTATGAAAAAACAATGGCTGTCCATGTTATGAACATTGCTGTTTCCATAATGACTTCAACCTCCCATTACTGACAGATATAAGTATTCAAGAAAATGTATTCCAGTTGTTTTGTACTCGCATTTAATATTGATCGTTTCCAATAACGGTCGTTACATATAACGAAAATGGTTATAGACACAGGCAAAACAGCGGTCTGAAAAAATTAATATCAATACAGATTAGAAGCAGTGCATGTACATGTATTTGTAAAATACACCAGATGTTAGATGGGCCCTCCTGACAATGAATAAACCATGATATTTACAAAATCCTCTTAACTTGTGACATGATAATTCTTTCAGGCAAAAAAGGAAACAAAACAAAACAACAAAAGAGGTTTAAATACATGTTGCCTTGCATGCATCTAACTGGGCTTAAGAAAGCGTTCATCCTAAAACTGTTGTATTTGGTGGGAAAGATGATCAAAAAGTATAACATAATTATGTACGCTCCCTTGAAAATGCTCCATTTGTCTGAAAATCTTTGCAGAACATACTTTCATGGTCAAAAGTTTGGTTCAAAAAAGTCAGACTTTACAGGTAGTTTTTGCCAGTAATTGACAAATTATGACATTTTCCAGGAATGTTCATGTACATTATTATCTTCTACTTTTAATAATCTTCCCAACCAATTTCAGGACAAATGCCTTTTTTAATCCACATTACAAAAAAATTTAAAAATTGTATTGTCTTATGTCATGTGTACTACTATTCATGCCAACACTGCCATTCCATGTATTATTTCAGAAGACTACATCAAAGACTAAAAAGAAATACCTATGAGCAAAAAAATTATGGTACACACATGTTCATTGTTGTAAACACAAACTTCTTGGCAACGGGGCAATGAACTGAAAAAAGATCCTTTGCGACAAACATGACATATTTGGGACCACACCATTTCATAACACCCTCTGTCAGTGTGACCTTACTACTGTAGGTTTCAGGATCCAAATTTTATTTTAACCCTAACTTTCATAAATCCATCCCCCATTTTGGAGGATTTCGGCGGATTCAGGATACCTCCATATTGAGCAGTCACCGAAACCAACTTTTTGTGCATGACAAAATAGGTGGAGTTTGGCTGATTCAGGATACTTTCTAGTAAAGTTACCCAAGGGGTTAGGGTTAATGGGGTAAATGTTGAAACAATTTCAAAGCATGGTACAAATTTGCCAGGTATAAGTAGGAAAGATTTGACAGCACAGTTGAAAAGCAAATACTGTCAAACAAAGACAGATTGGTTACCACAGCTTACTTTATGTGTAGGAATGTTAAGACCACAGCGCTTAGTTGAATGAATATGAATAGGTGTTAGCTAGTGACCCTTCCCTTGTCCATCTTGTTCCTCAGTGGAGACGTGATCAGATTTATGCCAACAAAGTCCTAAAGGGTAACTTTAAATAATTCAGAATGGTATTATGAGCAGGTTCTGTACAAATCGTTTGTTGCCTACACACATATATTTGCAGAAACAGGGACAGGCAAAGGTACAATTGTAATAAGTTAAAAAACAATTTACAACTTTGCGGATGCCTGTAACCAATACAGGTATTAGGAAATTTGGCTGTTCCGCCCCCTTCTCTAAGTGTCCATCTTACTCGGTTATTTTACACTAAAACGCAGGATAAATTGATGAGAAAAGATGTCTTCAAATGAGAGAAACATCGTCCAAGTTATTCAAGTAAAGCTCTATTGGCACAAGGTTCAATCTGTCAGGAGCAAATAAACTTGACAGATGGATACATTAAGAGGGCGCTGCATAGAGTACATGTTTGGATAACAAGAGTTTATGAACACTGCTCTCATAACAGCACTTGTTTTGAACAGAGCGTATTATATAGATCAAACTACATAGAGACATACGTGTTTCATGAACAAAAATGTTACTTTTTGGTCTTAACAATTTTGTTGTTTGCCTTTCGTGGTGGGGCCCATCTCAGGCAGGATGTGTCGATGGTCAAGCGAGGGCGCTTGTACTGGGCACTCTTCAGGTGTTCTTCAACGAGTTTAGGTGTGACACAGATGACATGTTGTCCTTTCCAGTATTTCACCATGTTGAGTGACTGCAGAGTTGTGATGATGTCGTTCTGTGCAATACTCGTCATGTTACTATTGGAGAAAGTGAGGAATACAGCTTTCATTCACACTAAACACCACATAAAATTGGGGATATTATTGCAAGCAGGTCAATCAAACTAAGATATTGTGGATGATTCATATTTATCCCTCCTATAGTTATAACTATCACAGCTTGTGTCACTTTGATATAAAGGGTAGTTGGCAGCGGTGGCGATTTCTCGTCAAGGTTGGGTGGATTGGAGAAAAAGAAGCACACAACCAATAACTTTGACCTGCTAGTTGTGCACTGACGTCACCTTTATTCTATTTGTTTATTTTGTTTTATTGTTATCAACCACGTACGAAGTACTGTGGGGATGCTAAAAATAGGTAAACTTTATACTTACCTCCTGAAATACAAACAACAATTATTGGAGATGACATACCCATCCCTGACTAATACTTTTTCGTTAGAACGCACAATCGGTTCAACTGTTATTAGAGAGATCAAGTAATTGGAAATGTTGTATTTGGTGTCTCTTGGGATATTTTTGAAAATGTGTACTGATGTTTGTGTGTTTTTGTGCACACTGGTGCATGTAAAAGTCAATGAACCATGGCAAAATATTGGGGGGGGGCGTGTCCCTCCCATCCCCCCATGGTACAATAATCTAAAAAAAAAATGAATGCCAATACTGTTAGCACAAACACTACATTATATAATGCAAATCCAAAAATAAACTTCTACAGACAAGAAGCAAAATACAACAAATTGGCAATTGTGCTTTTTAAAGTACACGAAAATCTTGGTACAATACACAAGACTGATACATCAAGTCTCAAGTATTATCCTTGTCTGACAACTTAAAGAATGAGTCATTGTGATTTCTATCACATCTGAACTCACACGCAAATAAGTTTATTCAAACATGACTTTAAGCAAGACTTTTTCTACAACACTGCTCGGGTATTTTCTGAAATAAGATCCTTATAGCGTTCATACCTTAAATCTCGGATGGACAGAGTTCCTTTAAAGTCCCGAAGTATTTCCAGCAAGACCCAGGACCAGTAGCTTCTGTAGCTCAGCTTGCCGAGGTCTGATAGAGGCTTCTCTGGTGATCCTACTGCACCCTCATACTTGGATAACTCATAGCCTGTAGGTAAAGATGAACAAGTTACATAACATTAATACTAACAGTGAAAGAGAGTCAATTTTGCACAAACAGAGTTTTTTCCCATAAAAAATACCATGGGACTTTATTCAGTGACGATAAAATAACAATGAACATGGCCAGCTGAGTAATCGGTATACAAGTAAATGCTGTGAATGGTATCGTATGTACTTTGTGTAAACAAGACTTACATATGTATACATGTCACCGTGGATGCATTTCAAATTAATGCCGACCACTTGGCAGTGGCACTGACAGATAACCAATGAAGCAACTCTAATTACAAGCTGTCTATGTTTCAATTTATTCCCAGCCATAAAATGACACCAATCAGATTAAGGGCTGGCCTTTGTCTTTCTAATGAAGAAACTTTCTACTGGTACAATTCTGAACATTTAAAAAGAATCGGAGTTGAAGGAATTTTGGATGGAAAATTGAAAAAAGGTAGAATTCCGATTAAAATCTGAAAAGCTGCATCTCTGTTTTTGTGCTTTAACTGGGCCAAAGGATTTCACAATTCACATTGACATGTGACTTATCCTTGATACTCACTGAAAGCAATCAGGAATTTGCCATATCCCTTCCTTTGGAACGGAGGTAGCGTCAGAATACATGCCACATTGTTACCATCAGGGGATTCCTTCTCCTAGAAAATACAAAATTATAACACCACGCTTACAAATTTACTAAAATAATTGATAGGATTCGATTTGACTTAATAACTGACAAACAATTCAGCACAAAACAAAAGCACCAAAGTAATACCACAGATAGCCCATTAACCCTCATATACTTATAACTATCACAGCCTATCAAAAACTCTAAACACCAACTCTCACAGTTTGTGTGTCACTTGGCTCCATTTTGGGCTTGAGAACAGGAGGGTTCAAGTTTCAGGTTTTTAAAACATTGTGAAGTTTTAAAGACAGTGCTCAGGCATAAAATGACAAACAAAATAGTCATGTACTAGCTTTTGTGGTAAACTAGTGTATTACAACTGGGTATACATAGGAGTCTATTTCGCATTACCACAAAAAAGATGAAATGCAAAAAAGCAAATTAAAGTTAGTGTTTGAACAGCAATGTGTAAAACATCAGCACCTAAAACCATTAGATCAAGGATGTCGTGACAGAGTTCGGTACAAATTTCAGGACTTTGTAATTTTTGAAAACTTACTTTTGAGAAGTAGCCAACTAGATGAGCACCTTGCCGATCCACTTCAGTTAAGACATAAAAGAGGAATGGCTCTACGTCAAAGTACAGCGTCTTGTGGTCTAGGAAAAGCTTGGCTAACAAACACATATTTTGGCAGTAGATCTGTAAAGAATGCACAATTTATCAAAATTGTAAACAGCAACAAATTTGGAGTTAACTCAGACTCCAAGAATCATGATTCCATTTCGGAATCAACCCGTCAGGCTTAGATGTTTTCACTCCCTCAAAAGTAATTTCAAGCATCAACACCCCCAACAAAAACAAACATGAAATTCTTTTTTTCAATCTTCACTTGGGCCATGCCAATGTGTGCATAAACTTAGCTGAAAAAAGAAAGAAATTAAGCTGTCACTTTAAGTTTAATTAAAAAAATAAAGTTTGATTTTTGTTCCAAAAATTACTGGTGAGCACCGATATATATGCAGTTTTAATAAACAATATCAACATTGATAGACTACTCATCAAACCAAAATAAAACTAGTAATACGCAAACACATTTCATTTGGTACATGAAGAGTTCAATCATCTTACAATGCCTACTCACCTAGTACCACCCACTTTGTTGCGGGAAAATGTTGAAGTCAGGACATTCCCATTGCAATGCTTCATTTGGTAACTATGTTCACCACAGAGTGTGAAAGATATTTGTGCATTAATTGAATGGTTTAATAGTTCAATGTCTTTGTGATGATTATATACTTTTCCACAACACCCCACATTATGTCTTTGAAACAGCTAGTAGTGAATTACAGCATGCACTCTTTTCAGAGAATCCGTAATCTTTAAATCTTTTTTCAGAGTCAGTGAGTTTCAAAAATGTTGGGTGGTGCCTGAAATCAATGCCAAGGAAGCAGGATTGGTTACTTCAACATTTCTCGTGATCCCAATTCTGATTAAGTATAATAGAGTTGACTCCTGTACAGAGCCACCCGATTATGATTGTAACTAGCAATTTTAAATACCAACAGTAGTATTGTACACTAAAATAAAATTCTGCACAATGGCCGGTTTGCATTTCTGGTGACATGTCTTTTTGCAAGATTCAAGATTACAGACAATTCATGAAACACACCTTATGGTCTCTGCCATCGACTTCATACACTGAGATAGTTCCCTTTCTATAGATCTCTCTGCCAGGGGGCTGTCGTCGTGTGCATTCACCCTAGAATATACACAAATATGTCAATGTTAACAGCACAATGAATCTAATTGTAACACAAAGTAAAGGAAAAGGTACAATCATATATGGAAACACAGGATGTGCCTAATACCAAAAACAAAAATAAATAGAAATTGACAGATTGGTTGAACAAAAAGTGCAACTGAAGAAATAAGGTGGTGGCGCCATTTAAGATTTAACGGTAAACTAAGTCAGAACTAAGTCAATTTTTTACGGACTTGGCAAATCCTTATAATATTTAAATTTGCTGCTGAACCCAAACTAAACAAATGTTTGGACAAAAATTGCCAAACTGAACACGAACCCAAAAGTTGACTTGCAGCACTATTTCAACATTCTCATCAGTAAGTAGTCACAAACCAGAGCAGATTGTCTTCAAGAAAAAATGCAACTTACTCCAAAATACAGCTGGATCATTTTGTGAAAACTTCAAATTAACCAGCAACTGTTTCACACTAAATATCATGAGAGATCCCGATGGATTCACTATTGTGCAGCAGAATGCACACTACAATGTTGATTGCAAACACTTCCAGAATGGTCTTTGGACTCTGTTCAGACTCATCAGTCAGCACACAAACACATGTCCATGCTCAAAACAAAAACCGACTTGGATTTGTGACCTAACCGACTACGTCGACTCAAATGAAGGACCTGAACTACAGTCAAGAAGAAATACATGTTATAGTTAGTGTTCTCTACGAGGGGTTTTAGCAGGGCGGGCCACCCGGCCAAAATTGTATGCCGCCCCGCTAAAATTTTCACCGCCCTATTTTTTTCCATTGGATTTTCTCCCATTCTCCACCGTCTTCACAGTTTATCTAAGTACGATGAAGTTTACCGCACTCTGTGGAACGAACATGAAGAGTTTGCCAGCATTAACATTCAGCAGTATTGCAGTAGCGTTTATAGTAATCGAACAGAACTGGACGCAACGTACGCAACATATTATGCATTCACATCATTCTGGACTGGTTACAATCTTCCTGGTAATATCAATTTTTACTTTGATGCGTCGAGAACCAGTTTACCTAAATTACAATGTTCTGTAACACTTGAGGGCGTCTTTTTCTCTCGGAAAATACCTTATCCACGTGCGCTGTGCCCAAGTGCATGTTTAGCTCACCGGCCGGCTTAACTCTAAATTTCTAATCAAGGGACTCGGACGTCACAACCCTCACACTATCAAGTATTCAGTTACCGATATAAAATCAAATGTAAACTAATAAATAAACATAAAAGATACATCATAAGGCTGGTTTGTAGTCGGTCGGCGATGGTCGCCGCGACAGAAAATTGACGCGCGATCCTCTCACGCACATAAATATAGACCGTCAAGTTATTGTTTAAACGTTCTATATCTATGTGCGTGAAAGGATCGCGCGTCAATTTTATGTCACGGCGACCATCGCCGACCGACTATGAACCAGCCTTTAAGTAATAACTCAATTCTGTCGGTCTTTTTACAGTCAAACTGATCATTTGTTTATTCAGGCCCGAACCCCCCGCTCGGTCACGAGTTCCACTCAGTAAAAAAACATTTCCCCCGAAAAAAATCAACTTTTGATGACCAAACCCCCTCCCCCTAAAAATCTTGCCTTCATTTCAAGTTGTAAACACGAGCAAATTTGATTCAAAGAGTCAGAAGAAAGTGGCCAGGAAATGCCTCAGATTGCACCACAGAGCATCTAGAATCCAAGCATCTAGAATCCCCGGACCCCACGCCGTAAGGGCTTCACGCTCTGCGCTCGCATTGTGTCTGCCGCCTTGCTAGAATTTAAGGCCGTGGAGAATACTGATAGTGATTCAGAAAAATTGAGTTAGGAATACTTACCAAATGTCTCCTGAAAGTCTTCTCATACTTCATGTACTTGAGGCAGTACTCACAAATCCAAAGCCTTGGCTGTTTCCCGTAGTCTTCAGGGAATGGAGAGAAGTACCAGGAATCAATCTCATAGCGACCAATTTGCACCCTATCAACGTACTTCACTTTGGTTATCTGTGTCAATACAAACAAATCAGTTAACTCTTACTGAGGAGATAAAAGTTTGATAACCAGATTTTTGTATAAAAAGGTCCATTGGTTAACAGTGCTATAACCCTCCGAGGTCCACAACAGATGCAGCGTCACATGTAAGATATTCAATATTATACACACATAAAACTGGCCATTAATTGAGCTTTACTGCACCAGTTTAAACACACCCACATGACAGACTTTCGACCAACAGAATACAACAGAATACAACACTAACAAGCCCAAGCCCACCACCCCACCTGAACAGCGCCCTCACTTCATGTCTACAGTCATACTACCATACATCGGTCACCTCTCCCACAAGCTACAATGCATCTTCAGCCAAGCGCAAATCAAGGTCTACCACACAGCACCAGACAAGATACAAGCTCAACTACAGACACACAAGGACGAACAAGACCCTAACACCACCTCTGTGAATGCGGTAAGGTATACATCGGAGACACAGGCAGAGACCTCAACAAAAGACTCAAAGAACACCAAGCACACGGCAGGAAAGGAGAAATAGACAAGTCAGCAATCATCAAACACTCACACGACCTCCAAATCAACAAGAACAAGCCAAGTCCATCGCCCCAGTCACATTCTGGCACCCAAGACGCATCAGAGAGGCCATCGAAATCTGATTCCACATCAACGACATCTGGTCCCAACTCCTCAAGCACCACACATCCTACACCCACGCCACCCAAAAAGCTACTGCCACACCCCAACACACACAACAGCATCCAGTCGTCACACCCCACTAGGCACCCAGAAGGCATAAAAGCTGCTGCAACTCCACATCACATCACATCACTCACACTTCTGTGGACGGACAGAGCACACTGTCCGAAACGTCTAGTTACACACTCATCCCCGTTCTTTTCAGAACCACACATCTTCCAAAAAGAGATTTATTTCACATGGCGTTACCTGCAATCTTAGACTTTCTCATATCGTACCCACCATGCAAAGCTTCTAATCATATTTATGCATTCATTAACCCTAACCCCCAAGGCCCTTATTGCTAGGAACCATCCTCAATCCCCCAAAATCCTCCTCAATCCTCCGGTGCTTCAATCACCATTCATCCTTAATCCTCCAAAATCCTCCTGTGCTTCAATCACCATTCATCCTCAATCCTCCAAAGACACCATGAGGATTTTGGAAGATTGAGGAGGGTTAGGGTTAATAATGGTTGGATAGCAGCTCGGATTGTTTCCTTGGGCAGTTCATTTTCGAATAATTTAGTATTCAAATATTGGATACCAGTACAGTGCCGATCAAGTTTTTCATGGGTCAGCTGCAATTAAATGCCACGCGTGTAAAAAGTTGCACACAAAGCACGGCAGTGATTTATGTGCACAATTAAGTATTAAAGGTTTTACGGATGGGAACAATAAACCTCCGTCCACAAAAAAATAACGTCAACAAAAATGCAACCTTTCTAAGCACCGTACCTTTTCTAATAAAATAGCATCAGTCATATCTGTACTTCCATATTTTTTTCTTGAATATTCGAACCGGCAAAAAGGTATTCAAATATTCGGTTGACGATCTAATATTCTAAATATTTGGTATATTCGGACAGCCCTAATGTTTTCTTTGGATGACCCATAACAATCACAATGTATGCAGCACTCACTGATGACTAACTCGCTGACTGTTAATTGGGATGTGTTGGGGTGTTTTGTTCTTTTCAGCATCAAATTTTAACCATTTCACATACTTTCCGCTCTGTCAACCAATGAGGTTTGAAACTTGACAAATCACATGCTCGCTTTAAGATTAAGAATATCTGCAAAGTTGGAATGATGCCCCATTGAGTAATGACAGTTGCCAACAGTAGTAGAGACTTATTGAGCTTGGCTTGCTCTAGTTAATACACAGGTCAACGGCAGCTCAATACCCTAGTCCAGTACATACAGTAGACTACTTACAGCTTCATGTTCTCTTTCTAAGGCTGCAGTAGTAGGATCCATCTCAGCGTAACTCTATCAAGAAAACAAAACACACAAAATGGATCAGGAGAATAAATAACATGAGATAACTTGATCACTAGTTCGAAGCCTTTAGTTCTCATGTAACTTTTCAACTCTGTCCCGAAGTATTTTGGGCAGGGAATTTCCTGAATCCACCGAAATCGAACACTTTTGACAAGAACTCAAAATCATAAAGCATTAATTATCTGCTGAATTCTATCAACACCCAATTTGCAATGATAGTGACTATCGCAACTCAACAGGCAGGTATGGTACTTTGTCAGGTTCAGTATTTTCTTCTGGCAGGGGGTCAGTTTTCTATGTTAATACTGGGACACATCAAATTTGCATCAGTAATAAATCCATCAAAATAAGTACCACCTGAATGTACATGTACATGTATTGTTTGATGAATTCAGGGTAGTTTGGGTTAAGAAAAATGTGAAGGAAATGCCTTCTTGCAGTTTTTCTTGTGGCCCTTTGAGTTACCTTTTGGACATGGTTGATTTCATCGTGTTTTCTCTTCTGATTACGAGTTATTTTTCTGTCAGGCTGATCATCAAAGATGACTGTTGATTCACCAGACTTGGTCTCTGCTTGTTCCTGCACGATGTTGAGTTTGTCTGTGCCAATCCATTCATCCATACGCCGGTTCACTGTAAAATGAAAGTGAAAACAGACTGAAAAAGGAAAATGTAAAAGAAGGGTAGGTTCTTTAACTTAAACTTTGTGATTGAGCCATGAATGTCTTGCATTAGCATTGCCTTGCATTAATTCCCCCCCCCCCCCCCCCTCGGATGTGCACAGAGAAAACTAATGCTGGGGTCCAACGGTTTAATTGATGTTCCTCAGTTCCTTCTACAGCTAGAATACACATTATTACCTTCTGCATGTAGTTCAAGAAGTAACTTTCACATGCCAAAAACCTTGGAATATAATGCTTTGGGGCTTAGATATGGATCCGTTACATCTCAGTACATTAAATCAAATACACATCTCTTGTCACCTAGTAGGTATTCGCGATTGAGAAAGAGCCATATTTGTTTGTTTGAAATCATACAACTTGACTGGCAAGCTGTGAGACTGGCCGAAAATTTAAAATCCGCGAAATGCAGTGTTTGGTCTATGGTTTGTATTAGCATACAATAAACAGTTCTTTATCCATGTTTATAGGTAAAACACCTTTAGGGTAACACCACATGCCTCAGGAAATTCCAGACTTAAAGAGATTCTTTAAGTAAAAATCCCAACAAAAAATTCTGAAATAAAAAAATTCTGGCAAAAAAATCCCGACAAATCTCACCACTGCAAGAGTTTGTAATGGGAAGGCCACTGTATGCAATGTGCATTTAAAAAGGTTGACGAACAAAATAAGTACAAACAAAATAAGCCAGCAGAAGGACAATGGAAAGTCCATGATTTGCACAGCAGACAAGTTCAGTGAGAAACATTTTGAATAACAATACATATGTCCCAACCATCATCTCAAACTGAGATTGCCTGATAATCAAGTTTGGTTGTTTAAACTGACAAAGGCTAACTTTAAAAATAAAATGTCTTAGTCTGCAGCAGTTTTTACTAAGAGTTTTTTCTACACTGGGCAAACAAACATGATAAAATAAATGAAACCCTGCTTTGACCAGGGGAAAGTTGTTTTTAAAAAATGTCATCGATTTTGAAACAAGTGATACTCTTGATGATCTTTCAAACTATAAAGTTTCATTTTGAATTTCCATGCTCAAGAGAAACGATTACCCGTTTTCAAGTTTATAAGACCGAAAAGGAATGCAAAGGGTAAAACCATTGACCATGTCAAAAGTATTTTTAAAGTGCTTAGAAAACTGACAATTTTCTTTTCATTTCACAAAGTTTCTACAAGGCTGTGTTAATACTTACGCCCTTTGTAGTGGACATAAAACTCTCTTCGGCCCCCTTCCATCTCATTGCTACGAGTCTGCACAATCTCAGCATTATCTGTCACAGAAATAAAGAATAACAGTCAGTTGTTAAAAAACCTCTGTTGAAAATGGACAACAAATAATAAATAATCTTTAAAAATGCACTTTCTTGTTTTCCAAAGAAACATTTTCGGCAAAAACAAATTTCAAAGAAAAACAAAACCAATTCACAAAAATTCTGGAAAAACTCTAGTTTCCCAAATGGAGTGTTTCTACAACTATAAAATGTTGAGTTAAGAGAACATTCAGATTGGAATTTAAGCTATAGTTAAAAAAAAAAACAAGTATGACTAATGTTTCAATGCATACTAAATCCTAATTGACAAGTTGTCCTAGAATTGCTTCATATACTTAGTAATCATTTTCCATTTAAACCCCTTGAGCCCAGGAGTTATATGGAGGCGAAATACTGGATTGCAAATGCAGAGATTAGCGTGTCAGTTTTCAATCCGCACACGTGTGTCAACCAGTGGCAAGGGGTTAAAAAAATCCTCTGATGGGGCTGGAATTGGACTTACGTACACAAATAGAATGGGAAGCTCGGGAAAAAGTCTGAAGTCCTAAGGAGTTCCTCCGAGGCGGATACAGGGTGGAATAGAGTGATAAGACACCCTCCTGTGGCCACATACATTGTATTCTGGGATAAATAACTCTGGTAGCAAGTGCGTGCTGCATGTGTAGGCGACGTGTGCACATACGTGTGTGAGATGGTTTAGGCCATGAGAATAAAAGTTACAGATTTGCATCCAAACAATTTTGAAAACATGCGTATTTTTTTTTATTTTTTTTTATTATTTATTGATCTATTGATCTATTGTTCCATACAAGTCCAAATGAGGCATTTGACATGTTTGATGATTCAGCGGCCAAGATCAATGCTTGGCGTGGAAATGATGACTAAAAGTAAATTTTAAATGCTACGGGAAAGATTTGCTAAACGTTAATCAAATTCAACGTAGATTCCCGTCCTTAATACCAACGGCCAACTTGACACAAACAGTACAGCACGTGTCGCGTCATTGAGCCTATGCCCAGACGAGAATAAAGAATTACATCATCAAACTTATCACATTCTGATCACGCCATCGATCGATCACATTCCAAGATATTTATCATCTTTAATTTTGTTTACCGCGAGTATCTTAACAAAATAGTGAAAATCACGATTGAAAGACAACTTACCCAACTAACTACAATGTATGTATGTCTAAACAACAGGAAAAAAGTATAAAATCCACTGTGTATTTAGCCGATGTTTTCCATTGGTCGATTTGATGCGTGTGCAAAGGGATGGATACCTAGTTGCCAATCAGGATTTAGACCCTTGCACTCAACTGAAAAGTGTTTTGAGGCTATGGAGCAAGGTGAAGTTACAGGTAGCGTGTTCATAGATCTCAGTAAAGCTTTTGATTGTGTGGATCATGTAATCCTACTAGGCAAATTGAAGAAGCTGAATTTGTCATTTTCTGTAATTAATTGGTTTAAGTCGTACCTAGGCGGTCGTAGTCGGTCTGTAAATATTAAGGGCACAATATCGAAGGTCCTGCCCATAGACATAGGCGTTCCACAAGGGTCGATCTTAGGGCCACTTTTATTCATTGTTTATAGTAGTGATTTCCCATCTTATATACCCCAAAATTGCAACTTATTTATGTATGCAGATGACTCCACGTTATCGTGTAGCTCCTCTAGTATCAACGAAATATAAAGGAACTTGAATGTAGCTCTTGCTAGTATTCACAACTGGTGCCTATGAAACAAACTAGCAGAAAATATCCAACGTCGACCTGAACGTGTGCATTGCTGATAAGGTTATCGAAAAAGTGAAATCTTGTAAATGCTTGGGTGTAGTTGTTGATGAAACATTAAGTTGGGGTACACATTTTGAACACGTAAGGAAGACTGTTTCGTCTAAATTGGGTGTGTTAAACAGAATTCGTGATTACGTTCCCCAAAGTAGCCTGCACACACTCTTTGTAAGTTTAGTTATGCCATCTTTAGAGTATTGCTGTACGGTGTGGGGAGGAAGGTACATATCTCATGACAATACCCTCAACAAATGTCAAAAAGGAGCCGCACGGATACTGCTTAAATGTACCTCCCTCACCCCCTCAGCTGATATGTTTGCCAGACTAAATTGGATTCCTTTCAATGAAAGAGTTCAGTCCAAAAAGGCTATCCTTGTTTTCAAAAGCCTTAACAAAAGACTCCAACATGACAAATCTGTTCACACCACTTACAGTGATTCGTGAAACATGACAATCGACCCAAATGGCACTGCTATGTGACAAGTTTCGCTGTGAGTGGTGCCAGTATATGAAATAATCTGCCTGAACAAATGAGAACCATAAACTCCTTAAGTACATTTAAACCGGAGCTACCCAAAGCCATCTATCAGTAATATTTCTGCTATTTACGCTGATCTGCGGAGTTATAACTTGGTTGCCAAAATTCTTTGGAGCCGGATGGGAATTTCCCATTGTTTTTCACCCTAAAAGGTTTTTTTCGCGGGTTTTTCGCCCATCCCGTAAATCAGCAATAGGCTTCTACTGGAGAGTTGAAAAGTTAACCGAAAATAGATTTATTTGTGTAACTGTAAACATTATTGTATTTGTTTAAATATTTTGTATGAATGTGTAAATATTCAGTTTTAACTAATAATATGCAGGGCCCAATGGAAACCAGTTTTAAACGTTTGGGCACACCCTGGATAAATAAAAAAATAAATAAATAAATATATGGACCAATCACATCGTTCGACAAATCAAACATACAGAAATCTTTGTAATGTTCGTTTTTATTCGGAATAGACTGGTTGTTGGTCAATGTACAACCTGTAGATGTCAGACTACATGTGTATACTTCCAACAATTTAAGGCTCTCCGTTAGCCTTACAACGATATTCCTTTTTGGACCCCGTAACTCAATGGGATTTGCAATACGCTCTTGATAGATCAGTTACAATGTTCTAGAATTCCACTTTCCCAAACGTGAATCTCCCTAGAAGGTTATCCAATCCCTGCTATAGATGTTTGAGACTTTTGCGGCACATTTGCGGAACATTGAAACGCACAATTTATTGAGTAATGGAGTTTTTACTCACCAACCGACGTATTCAGCCGAGATGAACATGGCGTCGCACAGCTGACTAATACAGTCCACCAGACTGCGCATGCGTGTGGAGTTTTCGAAGAGATTTGGGGCTCGACCATTTTTGGAAGGTGGGGTGGTGCATCTTGTCTACATCGCGCTTTGGTTAACAATCGCCATGTTCGAGTGTTTGCGGGAGTTAAGTGGTTGTAAGGTAAACAACGTGAACAAAATAATGACCATCGATCCAGATTCTGCTTTTTTCTGGTTTGCATAAAATAAAAGCTCGCATTGGCAAAAAAAACAGACGAAATGCAAAATTTCACTATATTTAAAGTCAATGCAGCTAGGGGTTGTGCCTATTTTGGAAAAGTCGTTATAATTTGATTTGTTGCATCATCTAAAAATAGCTACATGGCTACCCGCCATGAAATTTAGACGTATGGGCATAACAAACATTGTCAGGCCAAGGAACCACACTAAGTATAATAGCGCGCCATTAATTAATCACATTGCACACATCACCAAAGCGCGATGTAGACAAGATGCCCCCCCTCCCTTCAAAAAATGGTCGAGCCCCAAATCTCTTCGAAAACTCCACACACATGCGCAGTCTGGTGGACTGTATTAGTCAGCTGTGCGACGCCATGTTCATCTCGGCTGAATACGTCAGTTAGTGAGTAAAAACTCCATTACTCAATAAATTGTCCGTTTCAATGTTCCGCAAATGTGCCGCAAAAGTCTCAAAGATCTATAGCAGGGATTGGATTCAATTTATATTTTATTATTAGTCATGTAAATTAAAACAGACATGAAATTCTTGAAATTGAATAACCTTCTAGGGAGATTCACGTTTGGGAAAGTGGAATTCTAGAACATTGTATTAACTGATCTATCAAGAGCGTATTGCAAATCCCATTGAGTTACAGGGTCTAAAAAGGAATATCGTTGTAAGGCTAACGGAGAGCCTTACATTTTTGAAAGTGACATGTGTATGTCTACGGGCGAATCCGACAAGGGGCAATGATGGCGGACCATACAGTATAAAGGCATAACTGCCTATGTGATGGATAAAAGGGAAAGATTTTACTTTAACCCTCCTATACTTATAACTATCACAGCCTATCAAAATCTCTAAACACCAACTCCGACAGTTTGTGTGTGTTTCAATCTGAAATTTGATAGGTTTTGATCTGTACAGCAGCTGGGTCGATTTTGGCCCTGAGAACAGGAGGGTTAATACCCCCCACCAAAATCGGTAAGGAACAGCAAATCTTGGAAAATAACCATCCATCTGTGTTCATAATTGTATAAACAATTGGCACAACCTTTACTTTTGAGAATTTTGTTGGGACATTTTAGTGCAATATAGGGGAAGAAAGTTTGTGTTTTCTGTGTTAGAACTTTCTTGGCACCATGTATAGTCACTCAATGTGTTCACATACATGTTGATTTCTTCCTCATTTTTTACAGATTTTGCCGACATAAATCTTGAAATAACAGTTTGTGCCACATGTTTAACTTAGAGGGTACGTTATTTTCCAAGATTTTGCTGTTCTTGACCGATTTTGGTGGGGGTATTAAAGTAAAATCTTTCCCCGTATCTGCGTAAGGCCTACGAGGTGGGGAAAGATGAATGGTGGGGATAGACGAATGGTGGGGTATTCTGCAATTGTGCTGGAACTGGGCAACATGAACATAGACCATATCGCAAATACAGCCTGGTCGAGACATCACAATGGTCACAACGGATTGTGGGAAGGAAATGGGAGCGATTTTGGTGCGTGCCCTAGTAACCATTGTGACGTCTCATCCAGGCGGTATTTGCGATAAGGTCTGACAAACAAACATGAGACTATTGCAAATACCGCCTGGTTGAGACATCACAATGGTTACAACAAGGGATTGTGATCTTGATCTTGATTGTGTAATTGATTGTGGGAAGTAAAAAGGAGCCATTTTTGTGCGTTTCCTTCCCCCAGTCCCTTGTAACCATTGTAAACCGTACCTCTCAACAGGCGGTCTAACGTTCATGACGTTAAAACCCCTGACGTTGTTAACGTTACTCGTTACAAAACATGTGACTTACGCCAGGTGTCATTTGTCCTCCGAACGAGGCATGTTTCGCCGATCTTCAGATCTGATGACTGTTCCTCAAAATCAACAATTTTACCGCCGCCATTATGGTTGATGTTTTCTTTGCCTTCTGCCATGTTTGATATGATAATTGGCTGGTTTTCTACCGTGTTATTTGATTGCGGATTCACTTGATTTTCGGCCATATTGGATGAGATATCGATACCATACTACTCGACTTTTAAGCATTACCTGTTAATCGATACTCATTATTTGTTAAATCAAAAGAGGGCGACAAACATTTCTTTTTCCAAACATGTTTGTCAATAGAGGGCGGCAAACGTGTTTAACCATTGATCTCCATTATCTCCATGACATATTCCACTCCAGCCATTGATCTCCATTATATGGAGATCAATGACTCCAGCCCACTGATTTCTACTACACTGTAGAGGTAGGTCGTGTGCGTTCCTCATCGCGCAAGGCATGGTGGGAAAAACATGGCACAGCAAGATCGTACCCATGGTAACGAGGTTGTCTCCATGTATAGACTAATCCAGCGACCAAAATTGTTTATTTTAAATGTTCCACACATGCGCGCGCGCGTGCACGCACGGTTATTTAAAAATAATTAATCAGCGTTGGAAATGGGGAGTGAAAATATGGCGGCTGCTGGCGACATGTGCGTAAAGCGCGCAGTGGCCAATGCGCAATCCAGATTTTTATATAGAGATCAGTGGTTTAAAGGGACACATTGCCTTCAAATGTCATGAAATTTTGCTGTTTGGAAATGTTCCTTATTTTTTATAAGAGTTGTTCATGCAAAAAAACACGTATAATGTGTTGTAATTAGTGAGTAGTGATTACAAAACAAAAAATTTACCGCTGCCCCCCGACATCTGACCCGCGAAACATAGACTTATTTCCAGTAGTAAATACCACCGTCTAAATAATGCGCAAAATACGCTGTAAGAGTCTTTAGGCTGGCGCCGCAGCCAGTGGCCTTGTAAACCAGATGATCGCCAGATACAATTCTCTAACTATTCTCTATCGCCAGTGCTGCGCGCTGTGCCACAGTACATCAAAATGGATCAACAGAACGTACTTCAACCAGATGCGACTGGAAATACGACTGGTGAAGACGGTCCGCCATTTTGTGGAGTCAAAAATTTGGTTCTACAAAATGGCGGACCGTTATTTGTCACAAAATTTAACAAAAACCACGCAATTTGAAAGGATAGTTATGTGAATCTATATATTCTACTTTTAAAAAAGGTTCCCAACCATATCCATTTCAGTTTTATAGCCCAAATCGCAAAATCCAAAGCAATGTGTCCCTTTAACCATGGTCTACCGACTCGAGTAGCCAAACCGTTAGTTTTAGACGTTTCTGAGTAGTTTTACTGAGGATTTAATTATCCTTTATATTATTAATTTCCAAACGTGCGGATATTTTCACACATTAACCTTAAAAAGAATGAGGAAAGACACCAACAAAGACTTTAAAAGTTTGCTATAGTATTAATTGTAATCTCATTTATTATTTAGTTTAGTTATTTTCTTCATGTAGCAATTAATGAATTTATCAAATATTTATATATATTATATTCAGCATTTCACCAATTTTATGCTATATCTGTTCTTATCATGGCATGCTACTTGCTATAACTGATAGTTTAACATTCCATGCATCAGTTTCATTTGCAAGCTTGTAGAATTTAATTAAGTGAAAAAGCAACTAAAATGTTTAAGTAATGGTTGCTTTTTAGTGGATCAAATCAATTTCAAACTTTGAGCAGGTTGAGTAGAACTCTTCGATTGATAGTATAGAACAATAATCAAACCAACATTTACACAGTAGTTGAAATGTTGATATCCATTTATGAAATAATGACTATTTCAAAACAAAGTTTGTTGCAACTACATTCATAAAAATCAAAATTAATTCATTTAATTCTATAAAACTATGGCGAATATATATATAGATACAGTGCAGTACTTCCATTTGTTACATTACAAGTATTCACTTTCTTTATTACTGACATTGCTCACAGATAGTTATGACTGTATGCATGATGGCAAAATTAACCCCTTGCGTACGGGTGACGCCATAGGGCGCAACAAAAACTGTCACCAGGCCGGGTGATGCCACTGTGCAGTTTCAATCCATTGCTGGATTATTGTTTATGTCATGCTTGACTGCACAAACACATTGTAGCGGTTCGATTTGGCTGCCAGAACCGCTGCAACACCCCAACGTCTCCCGTAAAATACCGTGCTCAAGGGGTTAATGCCAAGTATGGCAAGTATCCAAACAGTTTAATTATAATAGATTAGGGCTAATGCATCCGAACCCGGTACCTGAGTACCCGACCGCTGATGTCAGGAACCAGTTCCAGATTATGGAATCGAGTACACGTAACCGAAATAACATATTTCTCTGACAATGAAAATGAAAGTTTTGAATGTCATTTGTATGAAATATTCAAATTTTGAAAATGAAAAGCATGGAAAAAACAACAAATTAATGTTTGACACTTGCAAAAATTCAATTTACACTGTAAAGCTACATGTATAGAGCTCATTGTATACACTTGCATTTTGCTGCATTGATGCACTGATGTGGCATTATTAATGTAGACCTTTACAACTAATAAATAGCAATATCCAAATGTGGTTTTTTTTTTTTTCAGTCGGAGACCCGATTCCCGTACTACCTGTAAATGCACACCCCCATAATAGATTTAAAATTTCTTCTTTAAGTGTCATATTGAAATACCCTAATCTTGTTTATGTCAACAATCCGGTTGTAATAATTTAGGCCTTGATCTAGTACACGGTCACCAATTTAACATCAGGATTATTAAATGTTCTTTTCAAAAGCAGCAGTGAGATTAATAAGTAGCTATGTACATGGCTGGAGGGGATCAGAACAAGCTTGTAGGTCTAGCAGTAAAGAGGGACACTTCCAAGGAAGAAGAGTGTCAATCCTGGACAAGCATTTACCCCACACAGTACCAAATGGTGAAATTACGCACCAAAGGTGCTCCCACAAAATGTACTTGTGCAATCCACTCTGCTATGCAATTATCAGCTTATAATCTGCCTTGTCAAACAAACCACTGTCAAATTAAGCCATACCATTCAGACAATTTGACTTAGTAATCTACTTTGGTTTAAATACTGCAAATGGTCGGAAAATATCGTGCCATTTCACCTTCTGCAGTACTATGCACTTCACACACACTGTCTTCTAGATTCTCAAGCCTGGAATATCTTTGGTATGCAAAAGATCTAAAGGCCATGTGACATAGCCCAGGATATCCCAGGTGAAAGAGTTAACGCTAATATGTTGAATAAAATGGACAAGCTGTAATACAACAAATATATCAAGGATAACATCAATGACAACCTTCGGCTTTGCATTTTGCATTTCTGATTTCTGATCAAATTTTGACAAAGAAGTTGATGACATACATATAGTAGGCAATAGCTACCCATAATGATGCACACAGTAAGCTCATTGCAAGAAGCTCGGCGTGAGTGCCACAGACTGCCGTCCAGCTGAACGGAAAGTAATCCATCAAGACCTCATGACCACAGTACAGTGTGATGGGATTCATGCCTAGGCAAACAATATTGGGGAGAAAAATCATCAGGATTGGAATTTCCTTGTTAAAGGAGCGACTCGAAATGTAAGTATTGGACAGGTGTTTTATTACTCTTGACAATGAACAGATCAAATTGTGCACAGACAATCGTACACACTTTACTAACCTGCAAAGAAGAACGGGACACCAGACCACCACTGCTTCATGTCAACTGTGACATAGCAGAGCGTTAACAGTAGGAATGATGTACCAGCCATGGCTAGGACAAAAGACAGAGACCTGCAAATACACAGAAAGCATCTGTTTTAGGATTTTCTAATACTCAGGGGTGAGATTGGCAAAAAACAAAAAATCAACGAAAAAATCATGAAAAAACCACGAAAAATATGAGGACCCCAGATCAACATAGTTTGTATTTGCCTAAAGGCACCCCTTAAAATATCAATTTGTATTGGTCTATATCCACTTTTGCAGGTAAAAACACCTTTAGGACAACACCTCAGGAATTCCAGATTGCAAAAGAGATTCTTGAAAATCTTGAAATCCTAAAATCAGGAAAAATATATATATATGTCCCCCCCTGAATACTATTAATATTAATACTTGTATGAATTTATAATGTGGACACATCTACCAACACGGTGCCCAAAGTCCTCATTGAGTACGTACCAGAGATTCTTGCTGATTGGAATCCAACCATCTTCTTTAGAGACCTCACACAGTAGGAGAGCAGGGCCACCCTAGATTACAAGAAATTAAAAAGATTAGAAATCTGATGAATGCGAATTCTGTTTCTAAATTTGCTACTTTGTGGAGACCAAGAAACAAGAGGACAAAAGGATGAAAAGGAAATTCTAAAGAGGAGGATGTCTCCACAAGGAAATTGGAACAAAGGAAAGAACAAAGCCATGTCTCTCTACAGAGATATACATTTTCTAATGTGTGAATAGGAATGGCTGAGCCTTTAAATAGGAAGGTTCGTTTGTCTTCTAAAGAAGTGCACTTAGTACTGTTCTTACACCTAACCGAACAACCATGGAACATAAAACAGCCATAGATCACGTACTAGTAAAAGTTGAGCAAGAAAAAGACAGCTGACAAAACACAGAATCAGTCATTTTAATCATTTTGATGCCAACATTTCCTAGAAGTGATTAATTGGCATAACTTTTGCCTGTGATTCTCAGAGACAAAACAGAGAATAAAATCGATTGCTGCCTACAAACTCTTCAATGAAATGCTTTCCTCTACATTTTCAAGCTGACAGCTGTACTTACTGTGATTAGAGTCCAAAGAAGAAGTCGTTTGATTCGGCTGGCATGGTATTGATGTAGAAGCAAGATCTTTCCAGCCTGGAAAATGATAAGCATTCAAAACTTTCATCCATCAACACAATTTTTGAAAAGTGAACAAGACCTTTCATTCATGAAAATCTGAATTGAATTTCTCAAGCAAGACATGTTTATTGTACAAACATTTCATTTTTTCAGTATTGAAACTTTGCATATGAAATTTGATGTAGATTCTAGAATGGGCTCGGTCACAAGTGAATTAAAAATGATCTACGGTTCCCTGGTTATACACTTTAAAAGTCAGAGGCTTGTTTATTTCGGACAAATTGAGATACCTGAAGTGTCAATTATAACTTTTACTTGTAACTGGTTTTAGGGTAAAACTGGTAAACTACATTAATGATGCATCACTTGTAAAATCAATGCACCAGAATTTGCAATAAAACATATACTTTACGACACAAGGAATATTGAGGTTAAAAGACATGGGAACTTCATTTTGGCATCCAAAGTTTAAAGACAACAAATATATGGCTTGGACAAATTTCTGAAACTAATCTCTGAAATAAAATGTTCTGAGTGAAAACAGATACCTTAATCCAGACATTTCTGAAAACACTTTTGGAGATTTAATGCTATTTTGTACGTAAACGAGAAACCGTACTAGTGACTCTCTGATAAGAAAATTACTCGATAGTTACCTGAAGTCCAAGAAATGTGATGAATATAGATGGAATTGATCCCAGAATGCCCTCAGGGTCAAAGTTCACAGTGGTATGATACACCTTCATACACGTTGGGTGAGAGTAAAGGTGCTTCTCACCCAGGATCCATCGGTCTATATAGCCTGTTGCACCTCCTGTGCAGTTGAGTAGGCTTTCATTTTTACCAACCAGGGGACCTCCTGGGCCCAAGTAGCCACTGAAAAGGTGATAATAGTCCATTAGGGAACATTGCTAAGCTCAAGAACTTGCTGTTACATTTGCAATAGGGGAACACTGTGCATTGTCAACACCATGCTACACACTACCACCAAACATTACAAAACGTGTACGCCAAGAAATCCTGGCAGTCATGATTAGATTTAAATGGCAAATCCCAGTGATACACTAACACATTTTGTGCTAATTTTAACAAACTGTTCCAGGTTTATGAAACTGCTTTAGCACCAGAAAATGCTCGAAAAAAAATCATTTCATGCTAGACAAACTCATACTCAGCAAAAATGTGTTTGCACTGAACTTATCTCGGGTAAATATACCTGGTAAGATTTACCGGGCAGAAGTTGGCTGGTAAGTAAACAAGAGAAACATTTTGGGGGTTGTTTGCACTTATAAAGGGGAAAAACCATCATCTTAGTAAGATTTGCCAAAAGAAGTCTGATGCATACATGGCTTAAGTGCCAGTCATTTTGGCTGTTATCCTGTTATTGCTATGCCAATCCTGTTTTAAAGGGCACCTCATGCAAGAATAAAAACTAGTTGAGAAATCTTACGTTGGGCATCCCGGTACAGGTAAGAAGAAGACAAGGCACACATAGAGAACCATAATCGCTATGACAACCAACCACTCATGCCAATAGTCAACCAGGTCACGAAACATCTGGTGATACTTGTTCTATTAAGACAAAAGAAATAAAATTATGTGTCTCTAAACATACTTATTATTTATCAAAGAAATTAACAAACATGACGCAATGCTGTCCAGTGCTTACAGTGTAATGTTCACACTTGAATAGCAAATGAATTTATAATTAACAGCAAATTTCTGTGCTACCAATTTGCAAAAGTTGTAAACTTCATCAAAGTACTCTGTACACAGAGGAACAATGCATTTTTCAGTGTTCCAGAGTGATAATATATTAATCTTTCAGCAAACATGATAAACTAAAACCTTTAATTCAATTTTTTTTTAATGTTTTAAGATCTCGTCATTTTCAAACTACTGATTGCAATTAGGGAAGCACAGATAAAAGCAGCTCCCAGAGTTCCCTTGTCAATTCAAGTTTACTTTATTTTCTGTGTTTAATTAGTGCATTCGGGATAAAGTGAGTGCAATAAATATTTTCTTTGCCGTGAATAAATAGTACTTTATTTGTACTGGTAATAACACTGAAAACACAGAGTTGAATAGGGACCATGGTACATGGAATAACATTGAACTGTTGTTGCTATCGATTGACCAATCAGAACTAAGGATTAGAGTTTTCTGAAAAAAAGGAAATATAATTTAAAGATGTTTAGTAGCGCAATAGTGTAAATCCCACATGTTGTCGTGGTTATTTGTAAACAAATTCGAAAATTTTTGGGGGGGTCCTATTTCACATTAGTCAGTTACGGTTTAACATACTGTGATGCGGTAATCTTCAAGCTGTGTTTTTGCAGATATCAAGTGAAGGCTTGCAACAACGAGATAAGATATTGCAAATCTCTGTAGTACACCAGGAACACGGAATGTACTCAACTCCATTCCACCTACAAATAAAAAGAAATTTGAAACAAGGTTAGTAAAACAAAATTATTCAAGACTAAGTAATACTATAAGAAACAGTCTATAGGAAGTACACTGGTCTTAGTCTCAGTCCTAACACCAACCGTGCCACTCCATTAGCATTTTAGAGGTATGGCGGACACAATAGGAGGGCGCTATTTGATTTAGGTAAGCCTTTTGTATGGCACAAAAGGTTTACCCAAATCAAATAGCGCCCTCCTATTGTGTCCACCATTCCTCTAAAAGGCTAATGGCTCTTAGCGACATGGTAAAGATTGACTCATCACACTTTTATCCTCTAAGAACATGTAATACGAAGAGGAAAGCAGCTGGGTTAGAATGTAACAACTGGTTCATACTAACTGCAACTATAGTGCACATTTCCGCTGTGGGATTGTTGTTGTGGTGTTCATACTTTTCCAAAGTATGAATCAATACACATTCAATTTTCATTCATATGCAGAAATGTACTAGTAATTACAACTCAATCATTGCCATCCAGATTTCTTCCCATGAAATCACAGCTCTGTGAACCGTTTGATATTTTTTCAAAGTTTTATTATACAGATTATGATGTTAGCAAACACTTTCAATTAGTTTTTCGTCCTCCTGTTTTTTTGCTTACCATTGTAAAAAATAAGTGTAAATGCATGATAAATGTTACATTATTGGAATTGATCCAACTATACATCCCATCAAAATGTGTGCATACACAAACTGTTTATGCACTGCGTGTCACTTTCACAGTGAAGACAATTGGAAATGGGCCAGAAAGCTGCATATATTATGATTACTCAACGAGTATAAAACAGCCTTCATACTGAACTGTGCCACATTCTCATCTGCAGTAAGACTTTACTCCTATGTCACTCTCATACCAACTATTAGTAACTCACCATCTAGCATGATGCCCAAGCCAAATAAAATAACAGTCCGTCGTATAATCTTTTTCACAATGGACCATCGCGACACATTATGCCTGATCATACTACTGAAGGACAATGCCATTGATGTACCCATGATGAACACAAACCTAATAATAATAATAGAAAAACATACAGCTTATCAACTTTTAGGTAAAAGAGAATTCTGGGAGATGCAATCTCTATAAAAACTATAAAACTATAACCTTGTAATTTTGAATTTTACTATGTACGTATTTTTTAATATTTCGTAATTAAACTATGTGTGTGCACACTTACTCTCACCACAGATGTCGAATGAAAAGATGTAGAATTGAAATTTTCAGTCAGGGCATGGACAAAGCACCCGCTTTAAGCAATCCCAAAGTGTTTGTCTGACTTCCAAAATGACCAAGGCAAGAGTCTTCACTTCTTAGGAATATCATACTTGCTCAAAACAAGTAAGAACTTACCAGGGGAAGACCAAGTCTGCAACAGTTAAACCTGAAAGATGATCAAACAAACCAATCAAACAGTGGAAATTCCAACTACATTCCTCCATCTAATACATCTTGTAATCACTGAAAAAACATTGAGCTAGGATCAACATGCCAAGGTCATGTCAGAGTTGTCGTCAAATCAAATGCCACAAAATATTGAAACTTGAATATTCAGCTGAGGTTTAAAGTGACAAAAAAAGTTGCAATCACAATCATCTTTTGCCCACAGCAAAAGGAAGATCTAATCAAACTTATTCAAAGGTAATTCTCACCATTCCAGCGTGCATGTTTGAAAAACCAATAGCCACCTCCGCCATGATTGACAAAGATCATGATGACAATCGACAGTCTGTGAGATGGAAAGTAAAAGTTCAACTATCATTATTGAATGATCCAACTTAAAACCATTTGGCAAGAAATAGATATGACATCAACCCATTATAAGTTCAGTCAATAAATAGTAAAGATGTCTATCTACATGCGCAAGCTGGCAATTATGAGCATATGATTTTGGTTTGAAATGTATTACATGCATCATTCAGAAGGTCAAATATCAACACGGAATCATGCAAAAATGGTTTTCCAGGTTAACAGAAATCAAACTATGATAATTGCTAAACGATTTTTAAACAACGATGAATACGTAATCAAGATTTTGACGTATTTTTGGGTTTTAGTAATTTAATGAGACTCATAGAAAAGATGGGACGTGCTCCCTTTCACAAATTGTTGGCTGTGACATAATTGGCAATAAAAACAACACCTTGCCACACAAATATACCTTGAATTCTCTACACACTTGTAGACATCAACAATAAGACCCTGTCCAAATTACTTGGCTGTGGCTTGAAATTACACACGAGTCTATGGGAAGTGGCTGCAGCCGCTACCATAGACATGTGTGTAACATCCAGCCGTAGCCAAGTAATTCGGACAGGGCCTAAAGGTGTATGTAGCATGCCCCTGATCTTTTCCATTTTAAGTCTTAATTAACTGACAAAACACCAAAATGCATTAAAATCTTTATCTTGTGTATTCATCATTGTTTCAGAATCATTTCCAGCATTTTTTCTAATTTAATTTCTGGGAACTTACCCTCTGAAGGTATCCAGGGATTTCAGCCTGCGTGGTTTTGCTGGATCCTTGCTGTAGTTTGTATTATTAGTGACTGGTTGTCGAGACGGTGGTGAACCTAGGTCCTGATAAGGACAGATTGGAATCATAGGTCATCACCATGAATATTAGCAACACTGAGCTGGCATCTTATTAGACAATTTACACATACTGAAGTAGGAGCAAGTTCAATAATAACATTACTGACTTTCCACTAAAGAACTCTCAGAGAACAATAGCCAAGCCTTGAACTTTTCTGTTCCTCACTGCATTTACCATAAAAGGTTTAGTTACTTGTTTTAACCCCTTGCGCATGGATGACGCAAAATGGCCCAAAAAAACAGTGGCACAAGGTTGGATGACGCCATTTGCCGCTATTTGTGCAGTTTCAATCCATTGTTGGGTTATTGTGTATGTTACGCTTTACTGCACAAGCACATTGTAGCCATTTCGCTTGGCTGCACAGGCCGCCCCGACGCCTCACTACGATAACCGTACTCAAGGGGTTAAGGAAAGCCTGTTGATGAGTAATTCCATGACTTACACTATTAACCACTCTCTCAGTGGCACACCAGTTGAACATGCTGCTGAACACACCATTCCTGTTGATAAAAAAGCGACTTAAATAAACCATCACACACATGAAAGAAATGATCAATAAGCAAGGAAGGAAGATTTTCCAAATTAATGAAATATTAGCAGTAGATCAAACTAGAACACTTCATGAGTGTTCAGGCACTTTATATTCAAGTTAAAGGACTGGTAAATTCTCAAGCTTTTCGTATAAGGTCCTAAATGTTCAGAAATATCAGAAATTTTACAGAAAATTACTGCGAGAGATTAGAAAATGGAAGGTTTAAACTTGTAATTCATGCAAATACATATTGGGTTTTTCTTCTACAAATTCATAGATTGTTCATGGCAAATTTAATAGGGAAGCTGTATTTTCAAAATGTAACACTTGCAACAAGTTTCCACAAAACTGCTGGCAATGCACTACATGCATACAGAGTAAGCCTACATTTATTTGTCAATGTATACAAATTTCTCAACCATACAAAACTGATAGTGAAAGTTATGGAACAAATGAGACTACATATGGTTTTGTACAATTACAGAAACAGAGAATACATGTACCCGTTCAATATCAAATGTTATGTCCAACATTCTGCTATATTCATCCATCAAGCAAATTTTCAAACTGGAGTTTAGATTAAGTTACAAGCAACAATATCCAGTTATTTTTCAGAGTCTTATCTCAGCAGGGACGCCCCCCCCCCCCCCCAACAAATACCAGGTTTTGCATTAAGCATGATCCTGATTCTAACACCCTCCCAAAGCTAACATTTACCCTGTGCTACATTCATTTTTAACCCTAATAAACCAGGGGCCGATTTCACAAACGCTTTGCGATCATCGCAAATGCCGAAATCGCTCGCTAAACTCAAAACCCATTGCAACTTAGCGATGAATTTTGAAGAACGATTTCACTAATACTTGCGATGAATTTGTTCATCGCAAATAATCAAGTTAGCGATTGATATTTTGCGATGCGTTATTAGTGTCCGCAAAGTCTATTTTTCATCGCAAAAACATTTTCGCCATTTTTATTCACATACGTTGGACGACGTTTTGTAAATAAGGCGAGCCCTAGAGAGAGGGTGTTCCGAGATACTTTTGAGAAGTCAAGCAATTGACGCAACAACCAAGTGTTTGACTGTTTGTAGCTCTGCGTTTTTTCGCGACTGGATGTGTCTATATACAACTACCTCGGGACATCACGGTATTTCTGAGGCAAGTACCTGTCAGATCATTCACAGGGGGGTACAAGTCCTTTGCTCAGCAAAAAATCAGCTTTGTAATGACATAGGGGCCTAGTGGATGCAGTGCTATTGAAAGAAATTAAGTTAACACAAAACAGACTAAAAGTGCATCCACTTATCATTGCTCACTGCACTAAAACTTGGTCCCAAGCTGAATTTGACCCATTGTGCAAAAACAATGGCTGTTCAGCCAAGCATTGCCACCTGTGAACAAATGACCTATCGTTGGAAAGAGGAGATATGTGGCTTTAAGATGATACTAGGCAGTTTTATGTACCTAACACAATTTTGACCAAATTCGACATGATTATTTTGTTGCGTTTTTTTTTATACGCCCTGTATAGGGGCTGTGAAGTGCTGGGAAACACATTTACATAAACAACTCCAAAATGCAATCAAAACTAAGTTTCTTTTTAGTTCGTTTCTTTCGCGGGAAAAATTATGAATGTTTTGCATACGTGTTGCATATACTAGTGAAGTACGCGCGGGCGAATCGCAAGCTCGCATGTGGTTTCGGGTTACATCCATCATTGATCTCCATTATAAATGGAGATCAATGGGTTACATGTTGCGGGAATCCGGTTTTGGCGAACTGCGCATGCTCGAACCACATTCCCACGTGTACTCTGCATGAATCAGCCTCGTACAATACATTTCTTTTTTTATTTCGTTATCGCAACAGCGATGGATTTGCGGCTAGCGATGAGTTTGCTGGATGAATAGCGATGATCGCAAATTGACTCTTTAGTGAAATCGGCCCCAGATCCTTCAAAATCCATCAGGCTTGGAAGATTTTGCAGGACTGAGGACAGTATATGTATATCTCAGCCACTATCACTTTGCATGGGGCTTGATGGCCCTTGCAAGTTTTTAAAAGCACAGATGTGCCATTGTGGTGGAATTTGGAGGATTCAAGGAAGAAAATAAGTACTGGAAATATACGGCTGGAAAAATTCTGCAGAATATTGCAAGATGCTATGGTGTACTATAAGGGCCATCGCTCTGACGAGATAAGAAAGGTATAATTAACTTGGTAAGACACATAAAATGTCGCGGTAAGACACGTCATTGACGTGGTAAGAGTGTTGATTGGCGCGGTAACAGACTTTAGTGGCGTAGTAAGAGTGTTGGACTGACACGGTAAGAGACGTACTTGACGTGTGGACAAAGTGGGACTGACATGGTAAGAGAGGCTTCAGTAACGTGGTAAGAGTGTAGTCGGACTGTCGCGGTATTGGGATTGCCACTACGGTGGCCGATAGACGACGTAATTTCAAAAATACATATGTAAATCTTCAAAATCGGGCGTGTATTTTTTTTTTAATACAGTAGCACACGACGAAATACTTATATTTTCGGCCAATGGTGTCAACATGAATGTGGCGGGGGGGGGGGGGGGGGGGGGGGGGGGGGAGGGGGAGGGGGCCCTTATCCCCCCTGGAAATAAAAAAAAAGACAAATAGATAAATAAAAAAGATGACGAGGTGCGAAGTCAATGTCGTACTCAATTGAATGTATATTTAAAACACTCGAAACCTGCTGAAAGGGGCCTAAAATGCAGCTACAATAGGCCTATCGCGGTATTGAACAAAACGTACCGGTACTTTGTCCATTGCTCAGGCACAAGTAACCTGGCCATCATGAACAGCGCCCCACTGGCCCTACGCATAACGGGTGCATGAGCCTATTTCTTTTTATACTTGACTATATTTTTATAAAATATTCATTTGACACCCATTGGTCGCCAAGATTTTTTTCTAGAGGGGGCAAAGCACTCGCCAGAAAGCAGCAAAGGGAAAAATCACCAGCCGTGGACAAATCGAAAGGGCGGGAAAGGGGGGGGGTGTGCTGGACATCAGTCGACGCTTTGTTCAAATTTTGTTTTTATTTATTTTGTAATATTTTGTTCGCTTTTTTGTTGTTGAATTTCCAGTGGGAATAAGGCCCTCCCCCCTCGCCACGTCCATGTTGACACCATTGGCCGAAAGTACGAGCATTTCGTCAGTGTGTCATTTTCCAAAAAACAAATACATGACCCATTTTGAAGATTTACATATATATATTTTTGAAATAACGTTGTCTATCGGCCACCGTAGTAGTAATCCCTTACCGCGACAGTCCGACTACACTCTAACCACGTTACTGAAGCCTCTTTTACCTCGTCAGTCCCACTTTGTCGCCACGTTAAGTACGTCTCTTACCGCGTCAGTCCAACACTCTTACTATGCCACTAACCTTTTACCACGTCAATCAACATTCTTACCGCGCCAATAAACACTCTTACCGCACCAATAAACACTCTTACCACGTCAATGACGTGTCTTACTGCAACATTTCATGTGTCTTACCACGTTAATTATACCTTTTTTTTATCTCGTCAGAGCGGTGGCCCTTATAGTACACCATAGGATGCATAAACTCACGTGTAGGCAAAATGTAACAAGCCATAGACCAGAGCAAGCAGAGTATAAACTCCAAGGGCCACAAAAATAGCTGCATAAAATTGACAAAAGGAATACATTTTATCAATGTTAACATTCAATCACATTATTAATGTAGATAACATACCTAAAGGGAAGGGGGAATTTTCTCCTGACTTGCATAACAAACATTAGTACACGTCAAAGCTGTTGCAGGCTAGTAAAACTAGTTTAGACTTCAAATTCTAATCTTTTGCTGCTATTGCCTTGAACTCAGACCAAGACTCAACAGCAACATTCCCGGAAATGACTGTATACATGTAGTGTACATACTTACGTATATTAGCATTTTGTGGCTGTTTGGTAGTAGAAATGACACATACGTCTGTGCTGGACAATGTACTACTCTTATTCAGATTAATGTACAGGGAGTAATTTCCATTCTCACCAAAGTGTCTCTTCAATGGGCTGAAACAGAAAAAACAAAGTAGAACTCCATGTTCAAAACATTTCTATTTTTAAAATTCCCTTCTTCTCCAAACAGGTGTTTTTATGTAAATATCTAAATCTATTTAATCAATTAAGCAAAATAAGAGTTACGTTGTTCAGATTCTATCTAATCCTATGCAATGTCAAAATCTTAACACATGATAAAAAAACCTGTTGCAAACGAGTCTTTCAGATCGAGTCCTAAGTCAAGACATGATCAAATCACAAATCAAATCTAGTCATGCAATCGAGTCCAAGTCAAGTTACAAGTCACACTCGAGTGCTACTCAAGTGCATGAGTAAAGTCCAAGTAACCAACTCAAGTCACCAACTCCACTAATCGTGATATACATTGTATAGTTCCACAGGATTAGCACAGAATTTTTACTTCTGAATCCTTATGATAAATGAAGTGAATTTTCCTCTTTGATACTAGACAAATACACTAATGTGGAACTCACTCGCAGAGAGCAGCACTTGAGTTGAATGTCACCTTGTTGGCTAGTGTTATTGCTATCGTCATCTCCCACCATGTGTCGAGATAAAACAGCTTGGTTGTATTTCCAGGGACTTCATCCAGCTTTAGCAGTTTACACTAAAACACAGGAAGGAAACGGGACAGAATATCAACAATAAGGAGAGTGGACAGACATTGCATATATCTCCATAATGTATACTACAAAATAAGCAGAGGTGAGTTAACCCCTTGCGTACGGATGACAGAATTTGGCACAAAAAAAACAGTGCCACTAGGCCGGATGATGTAATTGGCCGCTGTTTGTGCAGTTTCAATCCATTGTTGGATTAAACAGTGCCACCAGGCCGGATGACGCCATTGGCCGCTGTTTGTGCAGTTTCAATCCATTGTTGGATTATTGCGTATGGGTTACGCTTGACTGCACAAACACATTGTAGCAGTTCGCTTGGCTGCCACAGCCGCCACGGCACTCCGACGTCTTCCGTAAAATACCGTACTCAAGGGGTTAAATGTTATCAAAATCTAGTTGAATGCTTTGTTTACTGTAGAAAAAAAATACTGCAAATAAATTGCTTGCCAAATGAAAGAACCTGAAGTACATCTTTAATTAAAGTTATGATCCTTGCAGAATCTTTCTATAGAGCTAAAAAGAGAGAGACTAGTGAGGATCAATGTCAAGCCCTTGTAACATTTATCAATTACTACTTAATAGAAAAAAGGATGCAGAATCGCCAAGTGTAGATAAATGTACAAAATGAAAAGTGTAGAATTGTACTTTTGAGAATTTGCATAAGAATTTCATTTATTTTTGTTTGTTAGACCAGAATAAATGCTCAGATAAAATTTACAAACAAAGTGTACATAAGGCAATGTCAAATTGTGCCATAATAATTATGTATTAATCCTGGAAAGAATTAAGAAAACCAAAGGTTAAATATTAGTTACAAATAACATAATTCTAATTTCAGAAATTCTTTTCAACAGGTCAACAAATTGATTTTCCACTACATGTACATTGATACAATATTGGGGGTGGGAACTACGCATCAGTTATGAAGTAGTGACGCTTACAATAGCCTTTACACACGTTGAAACAGAAGAAATGCATGTCAACACACAAAATGTCAGCCCAAACTTTCTTTTGGATCAATTCCTCAACCAAAAAATAAAGAATAATCCTTCAACATTCCTTTTGGACCCTTACCTGATGGCATTCCTGAGACTGTGCCCATACAGCTATGCTTGATGGCACGTTGTTGACCACATAAAAGAAGGCTGTATCATATCTAATGCTATGGTAACCAAATGTATCTACTTCACTCATAGGGGTCCGGGTAGAAGTCGCATTAAGAGTGAAATCGTTGTCTTGAGACATCTCAACCTCGCTTGTAGGTGAATCCACTGCATGAACTGGGCAAACATTAACGACATTCAATTGCAATTACATTACACGAATAAAGATTCTACAATTAAATAAGCACAGTATTCAGGCAGGGGGAATTTTTTAAGTCCTGTTCAACAGTGAACATTACACTACTACTTGTGTCACCCTAGCCTACCTCACTCTCGGTCTGAAGACAACTCAGGTGCACTTGGTCTGAGTGAAAAGTACAACTAAGGTAACATGTCATTCAGATCCATTCTCACCCCGGTTCTTTTCAGAACCACACGTCTTCCTAAAAGAGATTCTTTTCACATGGTGTCACCCTCAATTTTTGGCTGTTTCGGAAGTTTTCCGAAACAGCCTTTGTTTTCGTTAAGATTTTTTTTTTTTTCTTTTTTTTTTCTTTTTCTCTTTCAGACTATTGCCCATAGCATTTGTACACGTTTTCCTTTTTACCGGCACTTTGGCTACTTGTATGCAGCCGATTGTCTTTAAACTTAGCAAACACTTAAAGCAACTGCTCAGAATGTGTGCCGAACTTTTACGTCATGATGACGTCATCACGTGATTTTTTATGAATTTTTGAATTTTGAAAATCGTAACATTTGTTTCAATATATCTAGCGAACAAAACAAGATATTTTCAAAATTCTTTTTGTTATAGCTTTGGTATGTCTCAAAGATATGCCCTAAAAGGCGAAAATTGTGTGACGTCATGATGACGTCATCAAAAATGTTTTTTTTTTAACGCATGTAAGGGTCAATCCGATTACAAAAATATATATATTGAATTTTCCTCTCCCTAATTCCAAAATGTCATGATCGTGGCTCACTCAAGTAAGAAATAACAGCCATTTCAAAATTTAGACCAAATTCAATATAACACAAAGGAATTCTGGGAAGGGCAGATAACCATGGCTCAAATGTGCATGCTGTTTATAAAAAGGGTTGATTTGTAGTCTTTTTTCAAGTCGCTAGACTATTGCCCATAGCATTTGTAAACGTTTCCTTTCTTACCGGCCACTTTGGCTACTTTTAAACTTGACAGACACTTACCCCAACTGCTCACAATGTGTGCTGAATTTTACGTCATGATGACGTCATCACATGTCACGTGACGTCATCTTAAAGGGGCATTTTTTGAAGCCATATATCTACAAAAGTACAAGTCCGATTAAGTTGGAACGTGATATCTAGGTATGCCACCGGGTGTTATAGATGAAAATTGACATGCCGTTATGATTAAGTCAAAACATGTCACGTGACGTCATCTTAAAGGGGCAGTTTTTGAAGCCATTTATCTGCAAAAGTACAAATTCGATTAAGTTGAAAACAAATATCCAGGTAGCCCAGTAGGTTTATAAATAAAAATTGACATGACGTTATGATGACGTCATCACATGTTACGTGACGTCATCTTAAAGGGGCAGTTTTTGAAGCCACATATAAACAAAAGTACAAGTTCGATTAAGTTGAAATGTAATATCCAGGCAGGTCTGCAGGTTCATAGATGAAAATTGACATGACATTATGACTTCATCACATGTCACGTGACGTCATCTTAAAGGGGCAGTTTTTGAAGCCATATATATACAAAAGTACAAGTCCGATTAAGTTGAAAAGGTAGGTCAGCAAGTTTATAGATGAAAATTTATGTGACTTTATGATGACGTCATCACATGTCACTATTACAAACAACTTTAATTAATTTCAAAATTAACAAAGAAAATTGGCAGTAGTGCGATTGTTTGACAAACTTTAATTGTTGTATTCACATTTCACATCCAAACTAAAAAAAAAAAACGAAACAGCCCTGTGTTTGTCCACAAACACCAACCTCATGCCTCTAGTCATTTATTTGTTATCGTTTCCACCATGCAAAGCTTCAATTCGTATTTATGTCATTCAGGTCGAGGTCAGCTTTAGCTAGAATGCAGAACATAAGAAAAAAAACTTGAATGACATTTGTGTTGATGTGGTCATTCTGTGTGCAGTCCTATTCAGACCACCAGACTGCATGTTTTTGTAATGGGGTGTTTAATATGCATACCCAAACTAACAAATAATGATAAGGATTATCCCATCTACATGTACATGTAGGTCAGCTTGATCTGTAATGAGTTTACTGTTCATGAACTATTAGGGCCTTACTGACATGACTGATGTGACCACTTAAACCAAACTCCTGCCCCTCAAAAAAAATTCAGCATGTTCATCAGTTCAAGCAAGTTTTAAAGTTTTACAAAAAATCAAAAACTCGGAAAGGAATGGTTTCGAGTCACTGACTCGGTCCCGAGTCAACTCGGTCCCAGGTCAACTCGGTCCCAGGTCAACTCGGTCCCAGGTCAACTCGGTCCCAGGTCAACTCGGTCCCAGGTCAACTCGGTCCCAGGTCAACTCGGTCCCAGGTCAACTCGGTCCCAGGTCAACTCGGTCCCAGGTCAACTCGGTCCCAGGTCAACTCGGTCTCTATGGGAAAATGTACGTAAATAATGGACTGGTAACTTTTAGGCCTCTTAGAATGAAAGTTATAGATTTGTGTCCATTTACAAATATTTTTATTAGGCCTATTTGGAATAAAAAATTACCCGTATATCTGATAAATATTCAATAAATTTCAAGTTTTCACATTAACAATGCGCTAGGTACGATGTGATTTTTCTGATCTCTCAGGCTAGTGCACGGCCAGGCCTCATCCGCGATGTCATGTCAATGAAGTTAGCATGGCACCCTTCCACACAGGGAAAAAATACATACAAAAAAGTATTGTTAACCATTAGTGTTTCAGGGTGCCATATGCTAGGACATTCTGCTACGTTGCATTTTTTGCGAAATAAATTTGAATTTCTTCAACAACTTTTAGCCGCACTTTCCTTAAAAATTCAAAGAAAACAAAAATCAATTTTTATTAAATTATTGCCAATGGATTTGGAATTGCTTGCCATTCCATGGCAAACTCTAATTCAAATGCAGGACGAGCACAAACCAAACTTTTAAAATGACGATGTAGGCCTATTTTTGTCAAGTTTATACATTTGTTTCAGTTGATATAATTATTTGGTTTGGTTTGGTTTGGTTTGGTTTGGTTTGGTTTGGTTTGGTTAGGTTTGCATAGTGTTTAAGCTTACTCTCCATGTATAACAGTATTTGATCTGGAAATACTTCACAAAATCCAGCTCTTTACCCCACCAGATAACGTAATGGTCCCAACCAATCCCATTGGCCACCCGTGCAACGCAGCCTATAACAGTCTAGTCCCACAGCATTACTAATTAAGGGCGCTAGCGCTTAGTGTGAACCACCAAACCACAGCGGCAAACCCCGGCCCACCCGGGTGGGCCGGGGTTTGCCGCTGTGGTTTGGTGCACCCACCATGTGCATTTTTTTACATTAGGCTTTCGGACTTGAGACCTGGGACAGAGTTGACCTGTGACCACCGAGTTGACTTGGAAGAAAGATTAAATTTAATACCCCCCCCCCCCTCCACCAAAATTGGTAAGGAACAGCAAATCTTTGAAAATAACCATCCATTTGTGTTCAGAACTGCATAAACACTTGGCACAACCTTTATTTGAGAATTTAGTTGGGAATATTTAGTGGAATATAGGGGAAGAAAGTTTGTGTTTTCTGTGATACATGTAGATGTTCTTGGCATCATGTACAAAAAGTGTTCACCTAGGCTATTGTCATCCTCAACCTATCATCAGTGTCACTACTGTCAGTGTCAAAATCCAACACTGTGTATACCTAGGGCATCATAGCTCCATGTAAAGTAATGATAGCGGCCCTGTGCTGCAGTCCTGAACCCATCAACATTAGACAAAACCTGCTGTTGGAGTTTGTATCGTGTGATTGTAAGGCTTGGGAGGCATGATCAATGCTTTTTTTTGCCTTAGGCAGGGCATCCCATCGGATCGTGGGTTAGGGCCTAAACAAATTAAATCTTTCCCTTTTCGACCAAAACATGCCAATGGTTACCCTTCGTATTGTACTTTATTTCGGCTGTTTAATAGCTCTTACCTGCACCGAAAAACACTGCAAAGAACAAGAACTTTGACAGCAACATTTCCATATCCGCCATTGCTCGCTTAGTTATAGTTATACTTGGTCTGGCTCGCTCCATGCATCCAATGCAGTCCTTTTTATTGAACTTGAAGAAGACATGGAAGAAAGCGACAGGGTGGCAATTAGACTGGACCCCAAAGTCCGAAGGACCATTTATCTCCACTATAATGGAGATCAATGTGAAGGACAATGGAGGGAACCGGGAACCAGTCTATGTGCCAATCAACAAAGTCATGTGATGTGTGAACTTTTCACAAGTCATGTGAATCTAGACTGGCACTAGTCTCTTCATAAAGTATTGCGTTGTTAGCGCTAACTGCCGTAGGGGGCAGCATACACTCGGACCGAACAGTACGTCTTATGGTTTTCGAAACGCTGGCTTCGTCTTGGCTTCGGCTTCGTCTCCGACTTCTGAATAACTGAGAAGCAAACAAAATGTAAGTATTAAAATGTTTGATTTCATAATCAACCGAATGAATGTTCCTGAAGCAAGAACATGCACCAACATTTAGAATATTTCCGTTTGGTTTGCTTCTCAGTTATTCAGAAATCGGGACAGAGCCGAAGCCGAGACGAAGCCAGCGTTTCGAGAAAAAAGACAAATTGCGCGGCTACATTTGTAATTGTATCATGTATACCCTCCGATCGTTGAATGGCCGGTTATGGAGGCAAGCCGGGGGGGGTGGGGGGGTCAGTCAAGTTAAAGCAAACAATGGCCCGTACCCCCAGGGGCGGTTGCGGGGGTGCACATCCGTTCCCGCAAAGGTTCACTTTACCCGATTTTTGTAGGGCGGGTGGGGTGGTTTTGTTTTAACACAATAAGTACAGACAAACAACATAATACTCACAATTATTATCAATTAATACTGCGCGTTATGAGTAATATTTAGAAGTTTGGACCAGAATTTTTACAAAACATATACTTTGTCGCTGATGATGTTTTTTATTAGCTTACATGCGCACAAGCTTGAAAGAATAACATAATAAAGCAATGCCAATTTGACATTTTTATCCAATCATTTTCTGATTTAGTTTCTGTACAAGCGATATCAAATTCATGTCCAGTTTGGACACACGTACTTCCATGTGTTCAAAACAAATTATCATTTTATGTTTGATACAAAAGGGCAATGTGTAGTTCTGCAGCCTGAGTAGAATTCTAGCTAGGGTAATTGATTGGGGGGGAAAAAAACAATCTAGGATGACGACATCCAACCATAAAACAATTTTTTTTAATGCTGATTATTAGACCACTGGGATAATAAAAAATTACATTCGGTGGACATACTTAAAAGTCACATGAACTAGATGTTTACCCTTGCATGCACCTGTACATCAAATTTACCATCACTTTCAACATTTCGTTTGCCTTCCTGAAGGCATTTATGCCCCTTGTAGCAATCTCTTGGAATTTATGCTAACGTGAAAGCTTCGGTATCATCGCTGATTTGTGCATAAATTAGGTGTAAAATTAACACTTCGAAAACTGAAATAGCAATGCTGATTAGCACCCCACCCCATCGGTGCTTATTGTGTCAGGTGATTATATACGTCTAGACTCACCGCGCCTGTTTACATGGCGACAAATTGCAGTTTTTAGTCCAAAAATACACTTTCTTGACCATAATATGTTTTATTCAAACAATTCCACAATATAATTTTGATTTTTTACAAACATAGGTGAAGAGTCTCACTACATCTCTCTTCGTATTCAAATATTGAAATTGTTCATGGGAAGCCATGACTTTATTATGGTGGGATAAGCTGAATATAAAGCTGAAGCAAGACATCATTCAGTATGTATAGTGTTTACGTAGGTTATCGTAGAAAGTGTACACTCTACCATTGATGTATAAATTCAGTCTGGTTCCTACTTCATTTGTTTCCACGGTTAATTTGTAGTTAATTAATGTCAAACAAGTTCATCCAGTATAGGCCTGTAACCTTTCCCGCTTTTCTCTAGTGCCTTATTTATTTTGTGTCCTGTGAACTAAGTATGAGTTGTTGAAAATAGCACCTGAAGTGCATTTGGTTCAGCTCTTCATAGCACGCATGATTGTGCTAAATCAGCACGGCATGCATGTGTGCCATCATATAAAAGCATCTTTGAAGTGCACAATTATTTTAGATCTTTAATTGCTAAATTTAGCACCTCAGTTTTTAGAGTGTAGGCTAACTAGCGAAAGTCATAATGGGGAAAATTGTTACTCTCACGACATTCACCCAAACATTGGCAGCTAACGTCACACTCATCCTCGACTCCAAGGTTGCGTCCATTGCGTCACACTGTCAGAGTCCATCGAAAACGCGCGCAGAACTTAGAATGCGCTGAATCTAAAAAATGCTACGCAATGAGGGTGACATCATCACTAACTGCGTTCATCACATGAGCTAGCACACGCACGCGTAAAGACAAACGCTCATTACATATCTCACGGTCATCAACAAAAGAACATTTCTTTTTAATTTCCTTTGCTTTTGCCACGAAAAAAAGCGAGCGAGTAATGAGTCATATTACAAACAACATGTCGTTCTTTTACAATCAAGAAAGCGCAGATGATCGTAAATCCTGTGAAATGCGTCAATGTGAGTATACATCCAGCTTACCTATTGCTCAGTGCTACGTTTAGGCCTAGTCAACCGCAACCTTCACGCATCTTGGCGTAAAATGCCACAACACTCTTGAGACATGAAATCTGAAGAGATTTATCAAATATGCCCCCCTTACTTGAATTATTTTGAGTTCACTGAACATATCTTTGGAATCTTTTAATATTTATAAACAACGAAATATTATCATATTTGCAAAAAACAAATACTCAAAATTTGGCGATTGTGTAGTGTAGGGCCAAACTAGTTAGCGACATTACAAACCAACAGGTATGCCGTAGTTGATAAAGGGCATGGTTTTCGTTTTTGAGGGAAGTTTTGCGGTAAAGCGGTGCTGAGGACGACAAAACGCAACGCGAAAATATAGATGGCGATCACCGCAACGCCGCACAGTAAACCATGGAGAAATGAGTAAACACGCAAAACCGCGTTCATTCGCGTAGCAACTGCCGTAAAGCGCGTCAGAAAATTGCATTTTCTACTGAAATAAACTGTTTAAAATTACAAAAAACAATATCAATAGAATTAAGAGAAGTCTGCTTTAGGTTGAAAAAGTCTTTTTGGAATGAGAACAAATACCCTTGAATCTAATTTCATCAAAACTAAAGAGGGGCCCTACACTACACAATCGCCCAAAATGTAGCTTGTTTGCACTTTTAAAAAAATGGCGCCAACCTTCAAACACATTAACTTTGTTCGGTGAATCACCTGAAATCTATAGTATAGGCCTAAAGTTTATAAGTGCCATAGATCATAAACCGAGTCAACTTGCGACTTTGTAGCGTCTGGTCAAACTATTTAATACAATTATCGTCAACGAAGATGAAAAAGTATAGAAATAGTGCTCACTTCATTACGTGAGCACTATATATTTACTTTTCATCTTACTACTTAGTGCTACGCAGCATTCCACGTCATTCCACGTCTATTCCACGTTTTGTTATGTACGACTGTTTTTGTTTCTCTCATCAGATAATACCGGGCTAAGATGGAACAGTGAAAACACAACTTTTGACCTCGCCAATAGCTATACCTACAATCCTAGACTTATGTCTCCTTCCAACTTCCGGTCTCCACCCAAAGTGCCTTCCTTCTCCGATGACCTTAACTCGTTCGACAATGGACTAGATCTTGGTGTCTTCAATTCCCAATACAGCGATGTCCGTGCATCTACACCAGAATATGTAGGTCTATACCAAACAATCAAATGTCAAACAATATTACCAGAAGGTCAAAGCTTATCCCCGGAAGGTCAGATACACGTATTATCACACGTATTATCACCAGAAGTTAATAAGATCTTATCACCTAAATTGAAAGGTCAAGCCCTATCACCGCCTAGTCACAGCTTATCACCGGAAGGTCAAACTGTTTCATCGGAAGGTCACACTTCATCACCGGAAGAACAAACATCACCGAAAGCTTTGCCCTTGTCACCAGAAGGTCAAAGTTCAACAGAGGGGTACACCTCATATTCAGAAGGTCAATCAACAACAGCGAGTACGTACTCCACACCAGCTCTCAATAAAAGCAAGTCCTTCGAACGCAGCAATGGTAGTGAGGGTATCTCTCTGTTCTCTGACACAAGATTTAGCACAGCTGATGAGGTCAATGAAGATGAGTACGAGACAATTCCCAATGCCTCCGATAGTTCCTCCTCCAAGCTCAACTGGTCACTCAGTGCTAGCTACTCCAGCTGCATATCGTCGGTTAGTCAAGACGATAGCAGGCGCTCTGACATGGAGAATAGCGATGGTAGCTCATCTTACGGGTGTGCGAGGAGGCGACGCAGGAAGAAGCCTTCTTTCTCTAGCCAATCATCAACACCACCAGATGCAACAGAGTACGTCGACATGTCATACTTTGGAAATGAGTATCATCAAGGCGAAAACTTATCCCCAACCCAGAGTCTCTGCTCGAAGGAAGTGTCACAAATTTTCACTGGTAGAGAAACGTCACGCCGTCATTACGCTGATGGGCGTCCATCCAAGATCAAGTGTTGTCATGGTAATCTCAGGAAGCGAGGCAACGAAGTGATGAACTGGGATAGGTTCCAAACTCCTTGGAAAGACGTCTGGTCACCAGTCAACAGGAAGCATTTAACTCCATTTTATCCATATGGTAACTCGAAATGTAAAGCTGCCCATTGTTTACAAAGTAAAGAGCGCCCTGTCGCATCAAAAGCCATCAGGAAACCGTCACCATTGAAAGTCGCAGCAACACCTGAAGTGACTTACGAGACGGCATGGCCGGCTCTTTCTCATAAGGAATATGTGCAGACCGGCCCTCCAAGCGACCCTGCTATCGTATCCGTTGGAAAAGTTCTTCGAGATCCCAGAAAATCTTCCACGAGCAGTGTGTCGAAATTATGGCCACAAAATGTCAACACTTTGGTAGTGGAATCCAGAAATGCATCTCGATACCAAAACAAAGATATATCCTTCCTTCTTAAAGGCAAAGGTGACCAGCAGTTTCACCAAGCAAACACCATCACGCATGATCAATTTGATACCCTGCATCAGGATCCAGCTGTACTCTATGCATGTCGTCAGCATGACATCATCTCGACTCCCGATCCCCCGGATCGAATCTTATGGAATCGAGTCATCTTGCCACTAATATGGGAAAGTTGTCGGGCTTCACTCAAAGCGAACGACCCAGCGGTACTTGATATCGGTAAACCGATGTTTTCGATCCAAGCCGAATCTCAATCACTTGTAAACAGATATTGAGCGAAGGTACTTTTTCGTCAGGATTGAAGTAATATGGAAGTTGTACAAAAAGTGATTATTAATGTCAGTGGGCTGTATAAGTTCAACAAAATGCTGTATTTGATTAGAATTATGAAACTTGCAATAATTACATTCAGATTGTTGTATTTTATTATTTTATCAATTATCATTCAACTTAATTTGATTTTGTACATAAATTTTACACACAACAACTTTTATCTTATTCGTTCATATAAAATTGATGACAAATTTTGTCATTATTAACGCCCATGATGCAGCTAGTTAAAGATAAAGGCCGAGCTTTGCGACCGATGAAGGGCGGCCTCTTCGGTTCTGTAACATGACAGGTTAAATTTCCTCGGACAATTCACCTCCCCCCCCCCCCCCCCCCCCGGCCCCCTTCCGCTCACACGGTCGTACTTCCCCAATACGTCCGAGGACAATGCTTTGTGTTTCCTATTGTTCCTTTAATATAACCAACCCCCATAGACTAAGCACGTATCCTTACGTTCGAGGACCGATTTCAACAAAAGACTCTACGTTCGAGGACTGAAAGGTTTCTTTGTGTTTCCTTTCTTCTCTTGTCCTCGGAGATATATACAGTGCACGTACACCCACCCACACACACACAAGTGTGTAAACACCGGCAATCGCGGACCTCCTATGGCCTCTTATTTGTTTATACTCTAACTTTTTCGGAAGGTCTCCCATTGGTTTTGTACACGATTTTTAATCGTGGACCTTGACACAATCGCGGACCCTATTGTCCTCTTTGTAAAATGAACACGGTTTGAATAGCTATATAAACTCCCATCACCAACCACACCACCTCATCTTGTAGAAACTGGCATTACCCTAGTGGCCCTACTCATGCACACATCGAGGAACGGTTTTTTTCTTCTTTTTAACTAGTTTGAAAGGAATTACAGCACTAACTCACTAACTCATATTCACGTCACATTTGCCATTAAGAGTTCTAATAAAGTATGACCGTCATAAGTCATAAATGAAATGCTAGTGCATTTTGAAGATTAAATGTATTTATGGAGTGAAAGATGATCTTTGCCACCAAGCCTGCGAGCCTTGCGCAAGTGACGAGATTTCGTTCGGAGGGCAGCGTGGCCACTCATCAAATTTGAAATTCCCAAGATTCATCCAGTAAAATTCCCAAGAATTCCTAAGGCAATGAAAACACTTCGCGCATTTAACAGAGCGCAATCCATATTTTTACCACCAAAATTCACAAGATCTTGGGAAAAATCCCAAGGAGTTGCAACACTGGTAGGACTTCGTTAACTTGACAGTGCGCCCTCTGTCAGATATAGGGTGTCGTTTGGAAGAAAGTTGCGCTCTTTTATGATATCAATGTTTTTATCTATTATTGTGTCTTATTTTGTTTATTTCTTTATTTCTTTCATCCTTTTCCTTTCCATTTTTCTTTCCCTTCCTTTTTGGTTGTGTATATGGGACTGGGAATAACCTTCCCCCGGCCCCCCCTCGCATCCCGCAACGGCACCCCCAATTAATGAAGCCTTGTTGACTTGGTGCCAATCTAGAGTCTCCTTAGTAGTACTATGACCCAGCCCAAGGGGGTCTTGACCCAGACGTTAAGACGGACGGGAGGATGCATACACTCTACACACGTCGTACACATACACCGGACTGAAATACATGTACGTCACCTTGATTTCACTACTTTCTGGATTGTGGACGTGTGTCTGTCTTCAGAGTCCAACTTTGTCCTGCGTAAGGTGACCAGATCATGGCTTTGTCCAGATTTCTTGTTTTTGTTTGTCTTATTGCAGTTGCACTGGCCAGCAAACATAAAACAAAGGTAGGCATGTGTTTACTTTCAATTTTGGGTGTAAAAATGTTTGCAATTGTGATGTGTAGCCTAGATAGAGTAGAGCCCTGTTGAGGAATAAATTCCTCCATAGGCTATAGGTTACTAAGGGAACAAAAATCCACTTTGATGTTATATTGGAATTGCCAAACTAGTTTAGTTAGCGACATTACAAACCATACCATAGTATAGACAAAGAGCAGGATTTTAGTTTTTAAGGGAAATTTTCGGGTAAAGCAACAACGAAGACGAAAAAGCGTAATACGAAAATAAAGATGGTGATCACTGTGCACCGCGACGCACCACAGTAAACAGGTGCACGTGTTAAATTCAATCAGAATGGGCGTTCGCGTAACATCGCGTGACATTACGTCAGCAATTTTATCCCAAATAACCTTCGACCATTGAGTCTGAGATATGCTTATTAAGTTATTGCAAGTGTTTCTGTGTACTTGGCTATGGGAGCTGCAAGACAGCTTCTCAGACTTGTTTTCCCTTGAAATAAAATCCTCCACACCACAATTGGTACATAAGGAAAAGACCTCATAAACGGGGCAGAAGATCGATTCAAAATCAGGCCTTATGTACATACATGTACACCAAAGCTGCAGTACCACAATGGCAGCTTGACCAATCAGTTCACTGCAAGTGCAAGTGCAACCTTGTGTTAAGTCATTGTCTGAATTTATGTAGGTCACTTTTTCTAGCACACTCATGCAATACTCATTCATTAACCCTAACCCTCCAGGGCATGTTTGCTAGAACCCTGCCAGACGCATCACTCAGTTTGCATACTTTGTCACATTGACTTGTGTGGAGAATCCAGCAAAGTGGAGCTGTCAGCACAGATGCACTGTGCTGCATCTGGCAGGGTTAGGGTTATTCATGAAGCTGGAAGGCATGTGTGATGTTTTTGCCTTGCTTTCACTTTTGTGAGTCCTTTACGCTATCTGATGTATGCTGCATGTAGTCAAATCTTTTATTTAAATTACACTGCTCCCCTGTACCACAGTAATTTAGCCCAGATAATCACATGACTAATCCTAGATTAGCTGGTCTTTGTTGACCAATTAGAATGTCTACAAAGTAATTGGCTTCAATTACTCATTGATTCCATGCAACAAAGGAGCCTTCTGATTCATCAGGTACACTGTATGCAGATAATCTGTTCAGGAGGCCCATGAATACCTCCCCCCCCCCCGCCCCCCCCCCCCCCCCCCCCCCCCCCGAATTCTGGCCATTGAGGGCCCAGTCAACAAAGAACAGCAGGGATGCATTTAAACTAGGGTACTTACTTTGAAACCTGTCAATTTTTTATTGCCCTTATTCCTTTTGTAATTAAAGCTTTAGATCATCAAGTGAGTTTGTAGGGACACCCCCCACCCCCCCCCCCCCATAGATCCGTCAGAATAAGACCCTTGTGTAACCCCATTAATTCTAAACAACATCTATTTGGAAGGATTCCTAATTTATTGCTTAATAATAATAGCCATGTTAAAATGGAAAAAAATGGTACCCGTGGAAGCTATAGAGCATTGTTTGCAGAACTAATTTGTTTACATCGGACGAGTAGCAATTGCAAAACCGTGCGTCATCCAGTAAAAAAAGACGTAATTATTTCGCGGAGGAACCGACCATTATTTAGAGGTAGTTCTGTTTATGTTCTTTTGTCTTTAATCTGTACAAAACATATTTTGTTCGTTCAAATGTTGTTTTATTTTAATTATTGCAATTGCTACTCGTCCGATGTAAACAAATTAGTTCTGCAAACAATGCTCTATAGCTTCCACGGGTACCATTTTTTCCCATTTTAACATGGCTATTATTATTAAGCAATAAATTAGGAATCCTTCCATATAGATGTTGTTTAGAACTAAAGGGGTTACACGGGGGTCTAAAATCCGACGGATCTACCACTTCATCTTTTGAAAGTCAAAATACAAATGTGCACAGATTAACCCTCCTATACTTATAACTATCACAGCCTATCAAAAACTCTAAACACCAACTCTGACAGTTTGTGTGTGTTTCAATCTGACATTTGATAGGTTTTGATCTGTACAGCAGCTGGGTCAATTTTGGCCCTGAGAATTAATTAATTAAACCTATTACAGTGGCACTCAATGCCCATTGGTAAACCACTGCAAATTGTTTTTGCTAAAAACCAAATTGAATTGAACTGATTGGCTTTGCTGATAATTGTCTGCTGCTAACAACTGCGTTTGTTTTAATATCTATGAAAATATGTTGTTCGTTGAATAGTTACGCCTACATCTTAGTAATCTAGAATACTCTAGCATCTGTATTTAAAAAAAGTTGAATCAAGATTCAACATTCACAGGTTTTGATTCCAACATTGATTTATCAGCAAATGTACATGTATGACAAATATTTGGCTTGTTGTCACTGGCTGCCAGGCAGAAACAGCGATGATTGGATCAAAGTACATGTACACTTTTTGTTAGGCACAAATTAAGGAAAGTCATTTTCCTTTCATTAAAAATCATACGCTGTTTGACGCGTGGTTGTTCAAAAATTAGGGCATATGAATGTGACAAGGTATTCCAAACTTTGTGTGCACTGTAATTGTAAAATAACAGACACATACAATTTTGTTATCCCAAAGCAGACACACTAAAATGCTTGAATTTAATCTAGTTAATGCCATTTATTATAAAATGCCCTGAAGCTAGACATGTGTTTCTTGTTATAATTGTTATTCTCCTTAAGCAACCTGGATAGGTCATGGTCAGGCCTCCGGTTGGTTAGTAACTTAGTTTTGGCTCCATCAGTTCAAGCCTCATAAACGGTTTTCTGAACAAAATAATAATGATTAATTTGGTATTCTGTGACTGCTGGGACTGAAATATCCACTTAAATAGTACATGTATCAGTACTATAAAATACCAGCTCCAACAGATGATATTGTAATATAATATTTAACATTTTGTCACACCATTGTACATCAGGGTACATGTACATACTTTAGCCTCTTCATTTGGAATCTCAGAGAAGATTTTATTCTGTGGCTAAAATTACAAATATGATAGCTGAAATTACCCAGGAAAAGTTAAGACATGGCATCATTTTATGAAATATATAACTTCCTTATTCATGACTAAAGCTGATTTAGAAAGTTCTTGAATGTCTGTTACCATAGTGGCAAGTTATTCCCACTTGGGTGCCATGGGACATGCAACCACAAACCTGCACCCAGCATGCTTGCATGCAGGGGTCAACCAAAGGTCAACTCCTCTCATAGGGTGGTAGACTTATTCAAGATACACAGTATGACAGTTTTCTGTGATGTGCATGTTTGCTGGTTTTTCACACTCCCACTTGTCAATTGTACATGTTACTGGATGCTGTGGTTTTCATCAGTCACCACAGTGACCACAACCTGCATGTACTGCCAGTAAAAAAAATCAAAACTTGCATTGGGCTTTGCAGATGTGCTTGCCAAGATTTTATTTTCAGTTGCCTAACTTTAAAAAAAAAAGTGTGCTTTAAATTATACATTGTTGTACTCTCATTACCATGCTTGAATCATGAAAACATTATGATAGCTGAGGATAGTGTATAGGGCTGTCCCAAATATACCAAATATTTGAATATCTTTTTGGCAGTTTAAATATTTCGAAAAAATATATATTCACGTACAGATATGACTCTGATGCTTTTTTAGTAGAAACATTACAGAGCTTACAGGCCTTGCGCTAACCTTTTTCCCGGCTAGCCCACTGGGCTAGTTAACTGAAGCTTTTACTAGCCCGTTTAGAGTTTTACTAGCCCGTATATAAAAAATAAGAAACCCCTATATATGTTTAGTTTATATTTTGAAAAATATAAGGCTGATGGTAAATGACTTAAGAGGCATGTACTGTCAAGTTTTATTTATTATTACTGAAAGCATTATTTTGATCTAAATTTTAACAGGTATTAGTAATGTGATGGAAATAAGGAAAACAATTGATTAGCAAATTTTGCTAATCATATTGTCATTTGATTAGCAATATGATAAAAATGACTAGCAAAAAACAAACTAAACGCAACAAGCTCAATGTTATTATATGAATAATTTTATTATGACTTTTAATATTGATTGATAGATATGCTGAAGATATTAAAGCAATGTGTTATTCGTGTTATTAAAAAATAAACAAATTGCACATCATTCTGGTTCTTGCACAGTGTAATTTTATGTTGGATTCAAAAACAAATAATTTCCCAGTTGCAGATTTGTACACAATGAGGCCAAGTAAAAAAAAAACGAAACGAAAGTAGACGAAAATTCCGCACAGCTTTAATTTTAGCTTCTTGTGATTTGCAAAGAGCACAATAAAGGGTAAGATTGCGCCAGCGTGTTTGCCCCAAAAAAGGATCGGATAAAAATGATCTGCATGTTATGGTGGTTTAATTTCCGTCGTCACTGCACAGTTTTGTGTCGAGCATCGGCCGTCGTTCTGCATGATCTTATGAAAAATTTTAATTCGCAAAAACTGCTTATCCAGCTATTTCCATGGTAGGTTACTGAATTTTTCACTAGCCCACCGGGCAACCAAGGAACCAAGTTTAGGTAGCCCGGAGCATTTTTCGCTAGAATTTGTATGCCGGGCTAGTACTATTTCGAGGCCTGGCTTAGCAGTGTCAAATGCCGCATTTTTGTCGAAGGTAACTTTTTTGTGGCCAGAAGTTTTTGTTCCCATCCGTAAAACCCTTGACACTTGTAAAAAAATACTCCTGCAAAAATGCAGGCTGGAGTTTGGTTTCTTATCAGAACGTTATGTACCCGTAATAATCTTGATACAATGGGCGCATGCACAAAAATGTCGATTGAGCAGTCCATAATATTGATCGGCGCACGTAAAACACTGGCGTAATGGCGTGGCATGCAGTTGCAGCTGACGCGTGAAAAACTTGATCTTCGAATATTCGGTCAAATCAAGTTTCGAATAATCAAATACTGAATTATTCGAACATGAACAGCCCTTATAGTGTACACCTGTACGTAATGCAAAAACAACTTTTGGAATATTGTAGAAAAAGGGTCGAGTTCAGAGTTGAGGAAATTGCCTGAGCCAGCTAGTACCAAGGCAGATTGTAAGCATACAAATTTTGTTGGTATTTGGTTCAATCAAAAAGATTCATAGACAAAATACAATGTATGTAGGGCTTTAGGTTATATTTTGTTTGTTTTTTTCCCCTCAGCATCAGCAAATAAAAGCTGCTCGACATGAGATGAGAGGGGCTAAGAAGGCTTTGGAGTCACTGACATTCACTAAGGAGGAACAGATCTACAGCATTGATGGATACAAAGAGGAAACAGAAGAAAGCATCAATGATGTCACCAGTAAGAAGCTACTCGATAATAGAAAGATCCATTAAGTTCTACCTCTTGATGTATAGACCAATCACAGCCATGACTATGTGGTAGAAAGTTTGACAAAAGCCCTGTGGAACGTACAAGTTCAGTTAAACCAAAGACTTAAAGGTTCAGAGTACATCTATTGATCAAAATGTGGCATTAGCTGATATAGTGCTATACATGTACAAATTGCTCTCAGCAGTCTTGTTTCTGAACTCACATGATTAAGCCCAACAAACCTTGAACTGCAAGCCAAGTTTGTTTGTTCCTGTCACCCAGTTCAAAAGATGTGGTCATTCCAATCTTACTATAATTCTAGGAATCTCTGTCTGTATGTCTGTGTATGTGTGTATGAGTGGGTTAGGCTATACGAGAGAGGACTTGGGACAATGGGGGATAAGGGATAACAATGACACCGAGGACTTGGGCCGAGTCCTCGGGAGAATTTCATGTACAAACCTTATGGGAGCTGTTCGGAAAAGTTAAAGTACAACAAAGGGAACAAAAGAAGGGTTCCATTCGTGGTCCTCAGTAGTATAGGAAAAGGCTGTGTGTATGTGTGTGTATGTCTGTAATTCAATTATCTCCAGAACCGGGCACTGTATGAAGTTAAAAATCGGCAGGTGTATTGCTCCGGATCCAAGAATGTGCAGTGTCAATTTTGAAGTTGTTTAGATAAGCGGTTCTCACAAAAACTGCAAAAAAACAGCAAACCGGAGGCCTAAATCTGCAAACGTGGCAGTATTTACCACCACGCACTACGGCAAATTTTCAACGGGCACTGCACCATGGGTATAGACCACCACGCATGCAATGGGGCCTGATTTAATATGCAAATAAATTAGACGCATGCGCATCAGTGTTACCAAAAAGCTCTTCCCAAGAAACTCACTTCCAAAACTGTGGTCCACATGTGGCATGGAAACATACACCCGTGGCTTTTTTAACGAAAGCCAAGCAATTTGTCCGTTTCAAACGGGCACATTTCGAACGGGCATGCACTAGTATCTTAAAATGGCTGAACATTTTTAGCTAGATACCTCAACCAATCAAACAGAGCTCAAAATTGGCACCAAACTGATGAAATGAGGCCAGTAATTTAGTCATTGGGCTAGCAGCCTCATAAGACCAAACTAGACAAGTGAGCTAGTGGTTTTTCTTTGATGGAATCTCATATTTTAATGAATCTCACAGTGTTGTAGTCAAGACCATCACAAGACCACACAAGACCCTGCAAGACCCTGCAAGACCAGCACAAGACCAGCACAAGACCAGCACAAGACCAGCACAAGACCAGCAGTCTTAATCCAAGTCTTAAGCTATTCAAATGAACTGTAACAAAAGCATTCCTTTGTCATGGTTTATGCCTGTTACTTGTGCCTGTTACAAGCTGGTCTTGTGAATGGTCTTGTGCCTGGTCTTGAAATGGTCTTGACTACAACACTGGAATCTCACACTTTAAAAGAATTTCATTCACCTGACAAATTGTTCAAGTATTAACAACTTGGGACTCCAATTGCACAGAAGGTCCTTTGTGAGTTTTAATAGACATTGGCTTTGAAATAGATACCCTAGTCCAGTGGATCCGCTTGTGCTACTATCCAGATAGTCTAGTGCATCTGTATCCAATTCATGTTGAAGAGTGTTTTGCAAACTTGCTATTAATATTGCTGCTCACTGTGTTCCACATTCTCCATCCCGCCCAGACAAATGTGCGTCCTACAAGTGTCCCCTGGGTCAGACCTGCTACTTAGACAGCGACAGTGCACCCTACTGCGACTGTGTGCAGTTCTGCATTGAAGAAGATGGGGACCCATTCATCCAAGTCTGTAGTACCTCTAATGTGACCTACCGTAGTCAGTGTGAGCTATACAGACTTAAATGTATCAACTCCACAGAGATGGATGCTGAGCACTTGGACTATTTTGGACCCTGTAAAGGTAAGCGACAATATTTCAGCCCTTGTATTAGGGGATCAGGTGGCGTAGTGGACTAGTGGTACTTTCCTCATCTCTCATGGCTGTAAGCCCAATTCATATTCTGCCCCGAGCCAACAGACTTAAATGTATCAACTCCACAGAGATGGATGCTGAGCACTTGGACTATTTTGGACCCTGTAAAGGTAAGCGACAATATTTCAGCCCTTGTATTAGGGGATCAGGTGGCGTAGTGGACTAGTGGTACTTTCCTCATCTCTCATGGCTGTAAGCCCAATTCATATTCTGCCCCGAGCCAACATGTGGATTGGGTCTGCGATCCCTACCTAATTCCATGCATTTTCTCTAGAATTGAAAGGAGCTGACAAGTTGGAGTAAGAACATTGGTTAACCTGTGGTTGATTTGTATTGTGCCAATGACGTCCAAGTGCAAATGATCTCTAGTAGAACTATTGTTTAATACCTCTTGTCCCTTCTTCACTTGTCTCAGTTTAACCTTACAATTGTTGCTATTGATAACCAGTGTGACCATGCCCTGTGGACTGGTTCTGGAGAGTCTACGAGACGTGGTTGACTAGCCAAAGTTCAGGCAAGGGTGGTCCAATAATTGTCAACAATCTTTGTAGATAACACCTATAACTATTATAATGTGATACCACTTTACTTCTTTTTGAAGTCATGGCGCAGTGTAACCCTAGCGACCTGGAGGGCTTTCCTGGACGTATGCGTACCTGGTTCTTAGAGGTCATGAAGCAACTCTCTGGCAGGTCCGAGGAGGAAGGAGGGCTGGATGAGGAAGAGAAAGAAGTGGAGAAGGAATCTGAGATGGAAACAAAACCCTGGCGACGCCCTCTACACTGGAAGTTCTTCAACATGGACATTTCGCCAAATGACTTGTAAGTAAAGCACGATAGATCTTGTGCATGGTTGCCATCTAAGAGCATTTTAATGTCATTCAAATTCTCCAAGAATGTAAGCACAAAAGGCCCTGTGCCCAGCAAAGAAGAATAAGGATGTGACTTTCTAAGACGGCCACAGTACACAAGGATTGCACAGACCAGTGTAACCGAGTCGTTTAAAAAAAAAAAAAAATTAATCCGTATCAAATTTGAAGTTGGATGTCATGTCCCAATTTGAGCTGATTGCATTTGTTTGTGTGTTCATCTTTCCTCTAACAGTCATTTGAGCGAGGTAGAACTCATGCCGATGCGTGCTCAACTTCTTCCCATGGAGCCTTGCACAGATGCATTCATCGCAAGTTGTGATACCAATGATGACGAATTAATCTCCATTGTAGAGTGGGGAAAGTGCATGGGACTGAATGGTGGTAAGTTAAAAAATATCATTCAATTTCATTAACTCTTTCACTACGGTATTATAATGGGTGCTGTGACGTAATTGTTTTACAGAATGTTTACAACGAGCCGCTCTGAGCGGCTTGCCGGCAGGAATAGGCTTTTTTCGAGCCGCTGTGAGCGGCGCGCCGTAGCGGAAGAGTTAAAGACCCTTTTCACCTGCATGACCAGAAGCAACAATGACGCCATATTGGACTGCCTCGGAGCTGATCTTAGTATATTTAATAGTGTAGTGCTGTACGCAAATTGAACAAAAATAAATAACTCTGCAACTCTTTCCCCATTGTTCAGTACCTGAAAGGTGACGAGAGTTATTTGTCCAAATGTAATGCACTGAAGATCTATATCTAATCCCCAAAACATTATTTTTTGATGCTGAATATACAAAATTGATTGCACATATCAAAGTTGCGTGGCTTCACACCAATGAGCAACAGGTCAATTAGGCTACACCAGTTTAAATTTCTCTTAATACCAGGGGTGAGATTTCTCTAGATTTTTCCTGGTTTCAGGATTTTTAGTGGGACGTCTTCCAGATTCTTGGAAGATTTTTTGTTCCTGAAATTGCTTTTAATCATTCCAAAATGACCTCTGCAACCTCGAACAGTCTCCTGTTAATTCTGATGACTTTGAACCGTACATGTATCTTTTGGTCGAAAATGCAGTGCATTTCTCAGCAATGCAATACAAATTAATTGCCTCCAAATGTTTCGTGGACTTTTCGTTTTCCTAAAATCTCACCCCTGTAATACATATAATATTGTTTTCTTTCTATTCTGTTGCAGATGAGATCCTGTACTAGACGACTATAGACTGATTGACAGACAGGGATACCAGTTTAGCTTGCTATGCAACTCGCAATAATGGTGCTACGTTCTAAGTTTTGCAAACTGTTTTGGTGGGTGTAGAATATGAAGTTGGTCCAATTTTTTTGAAATGTTACAGTAATTGAGGTCACTTGAATTTCACTATGGTGGTCGTAACTAGAGAGCAGGGAATGGTTTTCAGGATGTTTTTTGAGGAATCCTTCCAAAAAGAATTTTAAAAAACCTTGACGAATTCCTGTGTTATTGCAAAGGAAAGGAAAGTTTTACTTAACATTTTTATAGTCTTTGCTCGTACCCAAGTGAATGTCAAGATAACCTCACTGATGTAACATTTCATCAGTTCATGTCTTGCATTTTTACAGGCCTATACAGTATTTGTAAACAAAAAGATTGAGTAATGTGTGCTTGATGCCAATTTTATAGAAAACAATTTGTTTTTAAAATTAATTGGAACTTGTAGATTTTAGGTACAGGCTGCCTCTGTCCCTCACTGATTATTTAATGGCCAGTATGAAGTCGGGTTGACATCTGCTTGGGATACAATTTGATATCATGACAAACTTAAGACTAACATTTTTGGGGGTCATGAACTTTGTGTTTGGTTTACAAAAAAAAGTTGATTTGTATTACATGCAAAATGGTCAGAGGATTAACCAGTTTTAATGTGTGGAACAAATTCTACGTTTTCAAAATAGTCACAAAAGTCGTTTAAATGCATGTTTTTAATTTTATAGAATTGCAAGTGTGTCTCTGTTTTAGTTTATTTCATATTTGCCATTGTGCTGTTATTTTGTACCGACAATAAAGTACATGTACTGCAAACATCTGCATGCACAAGTTCGAAGCAAAAAATCTGATTAGATATTTCTTTCCATTGACCTTACGATTTTATTGGCTTGATGCATTATATTTTTGGTACAAGGAATTGTAGTAAAATGAAGTAGTTAATTTTCTGATTGAATATAAGGAATTAAGTTTGGCAAACATCCTATAGCCGGCCCTGTATTTGCAGTCAAATTTGTTCACAAACAACTTAAAAACGGTTGCTGAAAACGAACAACTGCAAAACGGTTTTCATGAATTGTGTGCTTCTATTTTTTTTAGTTGAGATTTTTGCTATGCTTTTTAGTTAAATAAAGTACAGCATCCAAAAGTATGCCTCCCTGAACGATTTCTGTACTAAATTGGAAAGTAAAATATGTCGTTTTGTTTCGTGTAAGTGTATCTTTTTTATTTGTTTGGTCTTTCCTGGCCCGGAGTGAATATCATGCAGGTCAAAAGTTAAAGGTGAAATCATGCATGGATACATATATGATGTACCCAGCTGGTAAGATTTTCTTGTTCACAATCATTGCTTTAACGCCACGAAAGATGTACACAAACTGGCGTTTGCAAGTAATGCTTGGGAGATGTACAATCTTGCCCGGGCATCTTTGAGTATTTTCACATCTTTTCCCCCAAAAATCGTGGAGGAATTTCATAAATGATTGTTCGATAAGCCGAGCTCCCTCTTTATTAATGAGTGGGTCCTGTAGCTCAATTGGATGTCGGATTAAGAACTTTTTTTTTTCTTTGAAGCTTTTTTAAGGGGGAAGTCTTTTCTTGTATTGCTTACTTTAAATCAATTTGTTGGACTCCTTGTTGGTTAAAACCAACTTTACAAACGGAGTAGCCTTGATCAAGGCTGTCAAGCTTTGTTCCCTATTAGTATTAACATGGAGGAAGGATATCCTTCCTCCCTGGTATAAACTATGGCCATGTATAAACGAGCTAAACGAGCTCCCAGCGCTGACCTGGCCAACACAACCCAGTACGCTATACGTACGTACGTACGTGCCCAGTCCTATCCTTGTGCAGTCACCACCATACGTACACGCGCGCATAGTCGAAAGACAGCCTTGACCCGTACCCGTACCCAACCGTGTTTGCTCACTATGGGATCCGTGCGCCAACAAAAGAGGGCGCTGTCCACATAGCAACCGCACTTCCGTGGGGAGTACGTCGCTGGTATTACGCACTGCGCTCCTCGTTCATTTGATACTCGTATACCAGTGGGATTGCTTTGTCTGTTTGCCAACTCTCGATAATTGAGTTTTAAATAAGAATATCACAGCGGGAACCAGACACTTAAATTGAAGTCAGGTAAGGGCAAGTTCGAGCGGCGACTATTTTTCAACTACTAGTCGATTTTGCCTGGTACCCAATATGTATTTAGTGTACAGGTTACTATGGAAAATCTACTAGTGGTTGACAAATAGTCGCCGCTCGAACTTGCTCTAAGATGGCGTCGATATTGACCCCCCCCCCCCCCCCCCAACTCGCCTTTTCTTTCCGCTGAGGGGTTAGTTGTGCACGGAGCTCATGATAATGAGTAGGCGCTATGGTAAACAGTCTTCTCTTATTGGATAATGAGTTGAGATGACGCGCGCGCGCATCATATGCGTGTTTACATTTGAAGCACGTGTTTACTTTGGACTGTGTACGGGTGGGTTTTGGCGGTCACAAACGGCCATAAACCAAGAATTGGTTCGGTTGCTTCTTGTCGGTGAATTTTTTTGGGAATTTGAGATAGGCCAAAATTACGCATCATAATGAAATCCTCAAATCTTCAAAGTGATTAAACCGACACATTGCTTTGGATTTTGCGATTTGGGCTATAAAACTGAAATGGATATGGTTGTGAAGCTTTTTTAATAGTAGAATATAAAGATTCACATAACTATCCCTTCAAATTGCGTGGTTATTGTTTAATTTCGTGACAAATAACGGTCCGCCATTTTGTAGAACCAAATTTTTGACTCCACAAAATGGCGGACTGTGTTCACCAGTCGTGTTTCCAGTCGCATGGTTGAAGTACGTTCTGTTGATCCATTTTGATGTACACGGCGCGCAGCGCAGCACTGGCGATATGTGTCGCGAGGTAGAGAATTGTACATGGCGATCATCTGATAGGTTCACCAGTACAAGGCCACTGGCTGCGGCGCCAGCCTAAAGACTCTTACAGCGTATTTTGCGCATTATTTAGACGGTGGTAATTAGTACTGGAAATAAGTCTATGTTTTGCGGGTCAGATGTCAGGGGTAAGCGGCCAATTTTTTGTTTTGTAATCACTACTCATTAATTACAACACATTATACGTGTTTTTTTGCATGAACAACTCTTATCAAAGGTAAGGAACATTTCTAAACAGCAAAATTTCATGACATTTGAAGGCAATGTGTCCCTTTAAACAAAGAGAAACAACATAACCAGTTTTCGGTTATGACCGGCCAAAACCATGCCAAAACGTACCCCTGATCTCCATGTATAAAAATCTGGATTGCGCATTGGCCGCTGCGCGCTTTACGCACAGATGTCGCCAGCAGCCGCCATATTTCCACTCCCCATTTCCAACACTGATTGGTTATTTTTAAATAACCGTGCGTGCACGCGCGCGCGCATGTGTGGAACGTCAAAAATAAACATTGTGACGCCTCCTCTAGCGCTAGCCGGCCCTAGCCAAAGCGCGCGCCTGCCTGTGTACATGTGGATACGTAGTAGGCCTAAACGTTTGGGGATACGGCTATGGATGGAGTGGTAATGTGGCGGACGGCCGTCTACAACTTAACGGCCAAAGCGCAATCCAGATTTTTATATAGAGATCAGTGGTGGGTACGTGTGTATCGTGCATGCAGCTATGCTGACATGAATATGCATATTCGAGTCGAAGTTTACAAGGTTTGATTGGCTCGGCCAGTTTCGGCCGAAAATGTAAAAAAATACATTAAAAAAACCCGCCACGGTTGGGTCAAGGCCAACCTCGTTCCCATGGTGTCGAGCAGCGCCCTCACCGACACCACATCTGCTCTTTCACCCGTACCCTGGTATGGGATCATTTAAATGTGCAAGATTTTTGAACACGCATGCAAATTAGGCTCCCTGTGAGCGATGTATTCTGGACACGTAGTAGTCTGATGGCAATACTTAAACTTCACTTCTTCGTCGCATTCACAGCATAGGCTCTTTAGTACTATAGATTGATTAGCTTGATTGTAAAATCGTGCAGAAAGGCCGAAAACTACGTGCAGTTCATAGGTTCTCAGAATGGTTTACATGGTTGAGCATCAACGAAGCGTCATTTATCTCAAAATGAAAAGAACAAAACATTTTTTTACATACCCTTGTGATACCAGTTTTCCTTGTGGTGTTTCCGTACGTGGCGCACACTCGAGACAAATTAGGCTTCGGATTTCCTTTTAGTTTTGATAAAGCCTAAGAACAGGCTTTCGGGGCTGGCTAGCAACAGGTGCCAGGTGTCGTGCCAAAAAGTGGCCGGTGCCAAATACTGTCCGCTCATTAGCATACTGCTCTCTGATTGGTCAAATACTGACCGCTGAGCACGCGCAAATAACACGGACACTTTTTGGCATGTATTACTTGCCAAAATAGTGTCCGCTGCTAAAAAAGTGTCCGCTCATGCTTGCGTTGCAACGTTGCATATTATGCACAGCACAAGGCCACACATACACAAAGCACGCTACCAAATAATGTCCGTTCCTGCCAAATACTGTCCTTTCCTTGCCGAATACTGTCCGCTAAATTGCTGCCAAATACTGTCCGTTCCTTGCCAAATTCTGTCAGCTAAATTGCTGCCAAATACTGTCCGTTCCTTGCCAAATACTGTCCTTTCCTTGCCAAATACTGTCCGCTAAATTGCTGCCAAATAATGTCCGTTCCTTGCCAAATACTGTCGGCTAAATTGCTGCCAAATAATGTCCGTTCCTTGCCAAATACTGTCCGCTAATTTTTTGGCAAATACTGTCCTTTCCTCCTTGCCAAATACTGTCCGCTAAATTGCTCAAATTAATCAACAACTTTATCATGCTGTCACCATATTTGTCTTGTTCCCTGTTATAGGGCCTATGCATTAGCAATTATGAATAGTGATTCCAATTTTTCAATGAAGTTGCCAGACTATTTTTCCTTCCCTCGGTTTGGTTACATTGATTTGTACCATGATAAAGGTCTACAAAAGAGGTAAAATAAACCCAAAATGATGATATTAAAAGAAGCGAATGAGAACTTTAATATCGTCACGCAGTGTTGATAGCTTGACGGCAAGGACGCGATGGATGCACGCTACGTACGGCCGGCCGGACAGTATTTAGCAAGCTTACGGTATCGCGATGACGTAATACCCACTTGACCAATCAGAGAGCAGTATGCTAATGAGCGGACAGTATTTGGAACCGGACACTTTTTGGCAGCGGGCGGCGTTGCCGTTGGTATTGACAGGACCAAAAACCCGCCGTTTCGCAGCTGGCACTCTCACCAGGAGATCTTGGGAATTATTTGCTACAACCACTGCTGCTACATGCACGCCAGTTTAGCGATGTTCACCCGTGCATCCTCCACCGTTTTATGGACCTTCGTTCCAACAACTTCGGCATATTGTGTCACTCAGTGTGAAAGCTATGGTGAAAGCAATTTTTTTTCCACTGACTGCTGACTCTTCAGATGTGCTGCGTCCCACCCACGATTGTCGCTTTTGGAACACAAGATGCAAGTATCAGATTTGACGGGTGTATTTTTTGAGGGGCTGGGCGTCGCCATTGCAGAAATTTCAGAGAATATATACTACAGAAAAGTCACTGACGTTAAAAAATACCAACAAAAGTTTCAATTTTGGCGCGCCGACAAACTTTTATCAAGAAATACAGTGGAATCACCAACTGCACGGTTTTCATTTATCTATGTTAATAAGCTAATGCTGTATTTTCACTATCCAATCAGGGCACGAGTAAGGAGTTCCCATCCCAGGGCTTACTATTGGAAACGAGGTTGAAAATAAAGTAACCCTTGGCAACTGCCTAAACCAAGCACAAATCTCCTAGCGTGTGATACATAGGCTCTCGATAGATCAACATTATGATACGGGTTGATTTGATCAAGACAGCGAAGCCTCACCATGCTGGAATTACCAGAAATAATACCGGAGTACAGTAAATCATAAAGCCCGACCCTGTAGACTTGGCCATACCATTGAACGCGTGCATGATTACAGTGGTCACAAACCATTTGTCGAAAGAGATGGCTGTGTAACATATTTTGGTTCATTTTAGGTGATTTTATATTTACATGTACTTTAGTTATTTATACCAGGCAAGATATAGGACCAAGGGGGTACCCCTCCCCCTAATTGTCCCCATACCCTATACACACTCCAGATTATTGCTACCTAACACATAAACTCTAATTTTTGCATCCCTGTGGAGACATGGTAATGTTCTTCCCTTTGTTCCTTTACTTAGGCATACCCCCATAGACTTTGTACACAAAGAAAAACATTTAAAAAAACAACTTGGGAACGAGGTTGGGTCAAGGCTGTCTTACGCCTCGACTATGCGTGTACGTATGGAGACTGGGCACGTACACGTACTGTATTATTCGTTTACAGATGTGTGTGCGGGGGGGGGGGGGGGGGGGGGTGCGGGAGTACGTACGTACGTGCATGTATGTATACGTGTAAAGGCCAGCCAGCGCTGCGCGCTTGCTCGTAAACAAGCTTGACAGCCTTGATCAAGACCTTTCTTGCTGAAGCCCTTTCTCCGGTTCACTAGCCCGACTAGCAGGATTGGAATTACTACATCTGATATGAATAAGTCTTTCAAGGTTACGCACGTTGAACGTTTTGTCGTCGCTCGAAAACTTTCAATGGTCAGTCAATTACCGCAACAGAAATTGTAACCTAGATTGTATACGTCAGAGGTTGACGTGTTTGTTTTTATTTATTGACGGTCACGGTCGATCAACTGTCAGTAGCCATCTGCACGTACGTGTTTTGGGCGCTGGGCGTGCTTTGGGCCTTCACGCAAAAATCCTGTTCTTGAATTCTTTGAACTCGGGCTATAGCCTCAAGTATTGAGCCTGCATATGAGTACGTCATGGTATTGCCATACACGCGAGGACAGAACAGAGGGTATAACAAAGGGAACACTGTCCTCACATTTATTTCTTTGTTCCGGAAAATTAGAGGTTCCGGAAAATGTGAGGACACGTAAACGTGTGCTTAGTCTATGGGGATGGGTTATATTAAAGTGAACAATGGAAAGTCCTCACGTGTATATAAGCCAAACAAAAATGGATGTATGGTAACAAATGAGTTACGAATCTCCTAATAATTGTGTTACCAATTAAAGTAAAACCTTTGCATTTATACCCAAATAAAATAGCGCCCTCCTATTGTGTCCGCCATACCTCTAAAAGGCTAATGAAATTTGGGGAGTGCTGCATACACGATACAGGATTTGCGTGCCGGATTCCCGCTCCTTAAGTTGTTTAACGGTCGGGAAAGATTTTACTTTAATACCCCCACCAAACTTCAGTCAAGAAACTTTCGTGCAGTATAGGGGAAGAACATTTCTGTTTTCTGTGTTTCGGGCACTGTGTATATAGGCCTAGTCTCTCTATGTGTTCACATACATGTTGATTTCTGCCTCATTTCTTTTTTACAGATTTTGCCGACATAAATCTTGAAATAACGGGTTGTGCCACATGTTTTTATCAGTTTTTATCAGTTTTTATCAAGGAGGGTTTGTTATTTTCCAAGATGTTGCTGTTCCTGACCGATTTTGGTGGGGTATTAAAGTATTCAACTTAAAATTTGATGATTTTTAAAAATGCAACCATGCATGCACACTACATTAAAAGAAACATTTTTCTTCTTTTCTTAATTTTGAGGCCATGTCCCTCCCACTCATCCATTGCATTGCCATGCCCCAACTTTCTTCTATTTAACTTTCAGTTTTTATATAATGATTGCCACAGAATTATTTTATAAATTTTCATCTTTGTACGAGTACACCGAGTTTGACTATAGTCCTATGTATAATTCGGAAGTGAGAGGTAAATTTTAGCACGATATTTCTCTTAACAGGCGATTTATCAGTTTCCATAAATTGTTATAATAATTTTACAATGGGCTTTTTCGGGAGTGATTTTCTTAAGAAATTGATGTACAAAAAAAAACTGCAAATTTTACGATTTTTACATGTTAATTTTCCTATTCAAGGCCTCCGGCCGGATGCGCGCCACCAGGGGTGAACTTTTAAGCTCATACAACTAAAAAAAATGGCCTTCTTCTCAGTTCCTTTTTTTTTTTAGGAACGACACTGAACGCGTTTTTGTTATTTTGCCTTATTCGACGAGTTTGGGTTTTTTGTTTTGTTTGGTTTGTTTTTTGTATATTTGAAAATGTCTGATTATAGACCATCAGAATTAATAAATTGCTGAAGCCTTTGCTCCGGTCAATTCGATCACTTGCCTGACCATCAAGATAGAAATTACTGCAGGGTCAAATAAAAAATTGCTGTCGCTCGGCAACTTTCAATAGTCAGTCAAGGACCGCCGCAGAAAGTGTGACCTTTATTGTATGTTTTCACTGTGTTATGACGTCAGAGGTTGATGTGGTTTTCCGGTCACGGTCGACTGACGAACTTTTCTCGGAATGGTCATTGTTTATTTTCTACGTGCGTACGACGAAGGCCTACGTGTGTAGCGCGCTTTCCGTCTTCATAATCCAACAAGTGCAGTGTACTGACTCACGCAAAAATCTAGCTGTTCTCAGGCTGTAGCCCCAAGCCTTCAGCGCAGCCGGCATAGTACGTATGGTGGTAACAAAGGAGTTGCGAATCTCCTAATTCTGTTAGCAAAGTGACCCCATGAAATTTGGGGAGTGCCGCACCATACAGGATTTGCGTGCCGGATTCCCGCTGTTGACGGAAATCGTTATTTCGATCATTTGTGTTAAAAGGTCGTCCATCAACGCAACAACAGCTACATGTACATGTATAGCTAGTGCGTGCATGCGACAAAAATACTGGTTGTATGAAGTGTAGCTTGAAATCCATGATCTCAATCATTGAGTGCGGCGTTTTGAGCCTAATTTCTACAAGGCCGAGAACCTTTCGACCATGAGCAGATCTGCAGGTAAATCTATTTTGACTGAAAATGAGAAACGCGAATTGGAAGGCTACGATTTTCAGTTTGAAAACATCGTATTGGAAGGAGGTGGTAGTAAAACTACTGCCTACATCGGTGCAATAAGGGTGAGTTATCGAACAACATAAATCGAAACTTTACTTTATGTTTATCTCAAGGCGATAAAACAATTACGGTATATACATACACATAGAAATTATTGAGTTTTATAACGATATACATTGTAACAGGAATGCTATGAGAATTATAAATGTATAGAAATATTAATGTCAAGAGATGTCGAAGATAAGTTCCCCAATTTTGTCATGTTTTTCCCTCCGTAGGTCTTTGAGGAGTTAGGGATATGGCCCGGCATTCGGCGCTTTGCTGGGGCCGGTGCCGGGAGCTTAGTAGCCAGTCTGCTTGTCATCGGGTACAACTCCCACGAACTACAGGAGCTGTTACGGGAGGACATGAAGTCAATTGTTCATGGTAGGCCAAATGCCCGGTTCATATTGGGTTTTTTCGAAACCTTGGCTTCGTCTCCGTCTTGGGCTTCGTCTCCGACTTCTGAATAACTGATAAGCAAACCAAATAGAATTATTCTAAATTTTGGTGCATGTTCTGCTTCAGGAACATTCATTCTGTTGATTATTAAAGCAAAAATTAAAATTCCATTCGGTTTGCTTTTCAGTTATTCAGAAGTCGGAGACGAAGCCGAAGATGGAGACGAAGCCAAGGTTTCGAAAATCCTTTTTTTCGGCCAAGTTTCGGCCATTCATGCACTGGGTATTTTTCGACATGAATTATCCATTACCTGCTTTGTTTTGGTTTGCTTGTTTTTTCACCCCTGCCCATATTTTGTTCTCTCCTTTTGGAGGGCGAGGGGGAGGGGGGGGGGGGCATGGTTGCTTAACTTCGAACTTCAAACCCCTCCCCGTCGCTATGCCACTATATCCATATGCCCAAGAACCAGAATTTGCTTAATATGGCTACAACAAGCTTACATGCTAATCATTGCAACTCATATTGATATGTTGTCGTGGTTGTATAGATGCAAAGCTTGGGATGGTCGAAAAAATGTCCAACTTTTACCGCAAGATGGGATTGCATCCCGGCAAGAAGTTGGTGGAATGGCTCGGCGATCGCTACCGAGAGAAATGCGGTAATCCAGACATTACCTTCAAGGAGGTGGGTCATGCAAATTCAGTTTCGTTTTATCATAAATTTTGTTGGTCATATATCACTAGTTACCGGTATTGTTTCTGTCGGTTCCTATTATCATTTGATCACAACTCTGATACAAAAATGAAACTTAAAGGGGCCATTCACCGTAACACAGGTATAGGACAGTGTTATTGTCATGTTAAATTTCAATGTCTTTTTTGGCAATTAAAGGGAACTAATAAATTGATAAATTGCTAAATTTTGGTTCTCAAAATTGTTCGTATTCATGAACCAAAGCATCACACTATGAACATCTAACATAAGAAAAACGGTGCACGAACAATGGAAATCCATAATGATTGTTATACTTGGCACTAAATCCATTGTTACTAGTTCACAGTGTCAGAGGCACAAAGTGGTGTTCCAACAGCATTGTTTGCAAATAATAAAATTTGTTGCATTTTCTTTGAGAAGGTACCATGCATCATTTCCATTAATAGCTTGTTTCTAATCCCCTTCTTCAGAACCTTGTTGATGTGCTACTTTAGAGGAATGATTTTTATCATTTTTTAGATCATGCTCGTATTGTTGTTAAAATATGTTATAATCACGTTAGGTTATGTTGACAACAAGTTGAATTGTATCTTCTTTGCGTGGCTTCTTAATTTGCAAATGGATGATTGTTTTATAGCTTTATAAAAAGTACGGTCGAGAGCTATGCGTGGTTGCAGTCAGTCTAAATAAAATGGATACAGAATACTTTCATGTCAAGACAACTCCGGATATGCCCATCCGTCTGGCTGTACGAGCCTCTACAACCATACCAGGTAGGTACGAAACATTGACCCTTCCTTAAGTCTTGGCCCAGTGTTTATTAAAAGACTAAGAATGAACTCTATGAGAAGAAAAGTTATGGTATATAGTTATACCATGGAGGTATTAATACCTCCATGGTTATACAGTGTCTCGTCACTAAGGTTTTAATTTTTGCCAAGTATGGTACCATAGACCCTTTTCACCAATATGACCAAACAGCTATAGCGCTTTGGAGTGATATATTAACCGCATAGCATCTTGACTGGTTAACTCGAATGAGCACTTTATTATACCATCACTCACTAGCCGATCAAATATGGTCTGGTGACGTCACATGAAAAGGGTCTATACTCATCGTCTCGCCCTGCAATATTTTTTCAAGCGGATTGGAACATTGACTGTTTTTAAATTCAAAATTGAGTGTGACATTTTGTTTAATAGCTAAAATGTCAATTTTCGCTCCTCATTTCTGTTCTCTCTGATTGAAATTAAAGAACAACTGATATTCAACTATTCTACTGCAATTTCGTGATATTTGTTTCTGTCTGATAGGACTCGTCGTACCTGTGAAATTTAAAGCCATGTCCAATGATGAAGACGTGTACGTGCATGGTGGTTTGCTGTGTAATTATCCAATTTCATGCTTTGACGGTAAGTTTATAACTTTTCTGCAGATTGCTCTTCTGGATTTTTGAACTAGACAGATATAAAACACCATCCTGATGAAACACAGCTGTGTTCATGTCAACCCTTTTTCTCCTCCTTAAGGCCGGAATAAAGCGTCTCCTCAGCATCTTAATGTCGGAGTCAACTGAAAAAGTGTCAGTTTTTTCTGGACTACCCTGTAAATATAGGTTTTCCCGGCCAATTTCATCACAAATTAATTCAATTTCATTAACACGCATTCAAATTCACGCATTTCCCCCTAATTCAATCAAACTAGGGTTTCTTTTTAGCTACTATTGAATTCAATTTCGTGTTTGCGCGCACATGATTTTGTTCTTTTCATTCAGGTTCGTTTTAGTCATTCTATTTCATTTATAATAATAATAATAATAATAATGGTATTTATTAAGCGCAAATTGTATGTAACATATTCAAATGCGCTGTACAACAATAAACTAGGCATAGAACTAGTAATTAATACATTAAAATCACCAAATACATTAAAAATACAAGGCAGGCTCAGAAATACATCATTGAAATATACGAGTAAAATTCATTGTTCCAAAAATATTTTACTTACAGTAAATAGAAATACAATAAAACCCATTACAAATCAAAAGCATTTGAAAAAAGATGAGTTTTTAGCAGCTTCTTAAAACGGCTTAAACTGGTGGCATTCCTCACATAAGCTGGTAACTTATTCCACAGCGAAGGGGCAGCATAATGAAAAGCCTGATCACCTAAGTTAGTTTTGCTACGAGTAATTGGGTGTTTAAGAAGAATGCAGTTGTTTTGATCAAAGCTACGAAGACCATAACGGGGCAGAGGTCGAACGGTGATAAGCTGGGATAAATATTCAGGACACTTACCGTGTAAAATTTTAAAAACGAGGAGCAAGATTTTAAAAACAATTCTAGACTTAATTGGAAGCCAGTGAAGATCGATAAAAACAGGTGTGATATGACAGTACTTGTACATGTTGCACACAAGCCTGGCACAAGTATTTTGAACCCGCTGAAGACGGTCTAAATGCACAGATGGTATCCCATAGAGCAAACTATTACAGTAATCCAGCTTGGAAGTAATGAATGCATGGACAAGTGTTTCAGTACTAGCACGTGTTAAAAACTTCCTAATGATCTAATATTATGAAGATAATAAAATGCTGAACAACACGTTCTAACAATATGATCTTTCATAGATAAGTTAACATCAAACCACGCTCCCAAGTTTCGGGCAACAGTCACAGAGTTGACTACTGATCCCCCAACCTGTATCCCATCTATCTTAACCTTTGCCAATTGCTGACGTGTACCAATAATCAGAAATTCAGATTTGCTATCATTTAAAAATAACCCACTTACGGACATCCAAGTACGTAAGTCCTTGATACATGATTCCATGACAGACAAAGCTGACTCTTGACTCCCAACTACATCAGGTGAAAATGAAATATACAACTGTGTGTCGTCCGCATAACAATGAACCTGGAGGTCATGGGCATTTACAATGTCAAACAACTCACTAGTATACAAAGTAAATAACAGTGGACCCAAACAGGAACCTTGTGGAACACCCCACTCAAGGTCGTACTCATCAGACATAATGCCATTTATCAAAACACGTTGAGATCTCCCAGACAAATATGACCTGAACCATTGGAGTACATTACCATCAACTCCGAACTTTGTTCTTAAAATATCCAAAAGGATATTATGATCTAAGGTGTTATAGGCATTCAAGACTACATTTTTACCAATCTTCAGTTGAATTTCTACTACCTATATCTACAATTGATGAAATCAAATTAAGACTCATCGAAGCGCACAGAATTTGTTGCTAGTTTTTGTTTTATTTTTCGTTAATGGGCAACGAATTTCAAATCCTGTGCGTTCAAATTAAACATGAGTTATGGCTTGTTTATTCGAGGAAGCTGGCAATAGCTCTTTTACTGGAACTTGAGTTTTTCTTTGATAGATGCGTTTCCGTGTTGTTTGCATTTCATTTACGTCATGTGTTTTGTCTTAATTGCAATAATTGTTCATTTTGCTTTGTTACCCCAGCATGATTAAAGTTAAAGCCTGTATCTAGAAGACTGTTATGTAAAGTTTGAAAAGTTATGGTGATAAGTTTGAAATGAAAACAAAATCTTTCGCTATAGCCTTGTGATAGTTTGCACTGGTCTTTATATTTTCTTCTGTATTTCTGCTAATGTTCGCACCACGTCAAATTCAAATACGAATCAGAAAGCACATACCATAGAAACGAATTTGAATGTAAACATTTGAAAAATGTTTGCCAATTGATGAAATTGAATGGTTGACCAGCCTCTTGCTGCTGGCTTTTACGAAACTGAATGATCTTTGCGACCTCATGAATTTGAATGATCTTATTTGGCCAGTGAATGCTAACTGCTGAAATGGAATTACTCCTTTTTACTGTTGAATGATGATTCAACGGAGCATTCATTTTCAAACGAAATTGAATGGACCAGGTATTAAATTGAATAAATGTTTGTTTAAATTGGCCGGGAAACCTATATTATCATGATATTTGACCTTCGCGGCATTATCTGCCATTTTCTTTCCAGGGTGGTATTTGTCGATGGCGCCGGACGACTCTTTCCTGCATCGCATAGATGACCTGTTTAATCAAGGTGAAGCGTGGAACAAGCATAATTGGTTCAGAGAACCCGTCAACACGAAAACAGTTGGACTAGAATTGGTAAGTAGTTTTTCACTTGTTCGTGTTGTTGCTAATGTCGCTGTTGTGACTAAATGGAGTGATCGAAGGGGGATGATATACATGTATTGTTACTAATTGCTGTCCTCTGATATGGTGGTCTTTTGATGAAAATGGTCCTCAGACGTACACGTGTGATTACTTAGTCTGTGGAAGAATGTTAAAGTAAAGGGAAAGTAGTTATTTGACCTGGGATTCTGTCCTGTTGTTTCAATTTGTCTGCAGTACGCAAATAGAGAGCGAGACCTTTTGAAGAAAGAATTAGAAGAACGAAGGAAGAAATATTGCACGAAAAGTGACATTGTATCAGTACCAGATACGCACTTAAGCAGGTAACAGTCTCATGAATATATCTACGCCTTATAATAGTCAACAATTTAATAAGTTCATTATATTTCACAGAAATGCAGTTCACTCATCAAAGGGCACTCTAACCATTATTGTTCTAAAGATGACGTCGCGTTTCAGAACATGAACCATTCTGTGACGTCACAATAACACGTTCATAACGTCTGCAACAAATATTTCCTCAGCACTCTATATAATGCATTGTAAAAGAGTGAAAAACTCACTCTCCAAAATCAAACCACTCCAAAAGAGTGAATCTCTTATAAAAACCACTCCAAAAGGGTGAAATGTTCACTCTTTCGAGGAGCCATATAAGGGACCAGTCTAAAAAAGAGTGGTTTTCATTCTTTTGGAGTGGTTTTTATAAGAGATTCACTCTTTTGGAGTGGTTTGATAAGGGATTCACTCTTTTAGAGAGTGAGTTTTTCACTCTTTCACATTAAGAAAGTATACGTTTGGTTGATTCTTATAAAACTTAGGGCCAAATTTATGGAGATGCTAACAAAATTGTTTGGAATGTAGAAATCCAATGCATGACCTCTCGGCAATAAAACATCTTGGACACTGGTCATTATGAATTATAGGCAGTTACCAATTTTACTTAAAAATCAGTTAGTTGATCTTTTTGGATAAATTGAATTGAATTGAATTGCTGAACAGGAAAAGAACAGATGAGGCAGTCCAAAGAGAGACTCTTTCAGCAGTGTCGGAGGATGCCGTCAAGAAGCTAATGAACCTCCTAAAAAGGCACGACAGTGATGGTAACGGGACCATCTCCAGAGAAGAATTTCGCCAATCCATGTCAGAATCATCCGATGTAAGTCATTCTCACTAGCCCTAGAATCTTTGCGTATTGTGGGATAAATAAATAAATAACAAAATCATTTTTGGGTGTTTATATTCTGTTTAATCGCCTAAGTTACATCAGGGTAAGTTTCTTTGTTTGTTTGCGGTTCTGGCAAGTAATCTTATGGTTTGCGCTATATCCGTTATAAAGAATAAGAAACTTTACCCCATGCACCTTTGTTATGTCTTGTCAGAGACGAGGTTCTTTCACCAATAACGATTTCGAAGCTCTGTTCGGTGACACTCCAGCAGATGCTGACGTCATCTTTGATCAGCTGGACGTCAATAAGAATGGCGAGGTACTTAACTGAAATATCATTTCGTGATGTCAATCCACGTTAAAAGGGCGTTAATAGGCAACTATCTATAGATGCTTTATTACATGAAGAACTAAACAATCTAGTTTTAACTAGTTTTTCACTGGCTTTGGTAACTTGCTATACTTGAAAGTTGCTAATTATTTTGTCCTATTCGGAGCCACATTTGGGGCTATTGTCGGTAATTAATTTTAAGCCAGGAATTTGAATTTTTAAAGAAACGTAGCCAAATTGTGTTTCTGTATCTTTCAAAAAGACAATTATTCTTACGTCTTACCCAGATTGAATTTTCAGAACTCATCGCGTTTGCTGAGCGGAAAGGACTAGACATAATGGCGGTGTATCGAGGATATGAACGGAGAGATAGTTTCAATGACATCGGGACAATGTTTCAAGCCATCGTCGAAACACTAGTCATAAATGCAAACCGTGCTTCAGAAAAAGTAGGTTGGGTAAAATATTCACTTTAAAAAAGTAAATTAAAAGTGGTATACAACATTTGCAAACATCAAAAACCAAAACCATACTGAATTATTACGAAATACCGTACTAGACTTCAAGTATAAATAGCAGTCTCAAGCATCCTATGAAATCATGGCACATGGTGTGCTGTCGGTTTCAAGAAAAGTGGGGGGAAAAATGTTCACGATTGGCGGCCGACAACCATTGGAAATAGTCTAGTTCCCCAACCTGATAATTCCCTGACTCTATAAATTGCTTCGTTTTGTCTAAAGTAGGGTCAGGGAACCAAACTACTAGAACATATTTTTTCCTCGGTTTTCCCAGCATCTATGCACACAAAACTATAAACAGGTCAGTATTACAGTATTTGCTAGCAAGCTATAAAATACTTACCCCCCAAATCCATTTATTTCTGAAAATTGCAGCCAAGGCAAATGGTGTACATGTATACCTTTAAGTTAGTGATACTTGAATGGCATTATCAGCATGTCGAATATCGTTATGTTCTGCAGACCTCCCAAACGGTCATTAACCCCTTGGGCACGGTATTTTACGGGAGACGTCGGGGTGTTGCAGCGGTTCTGGCAGCCAAATCGAACCGCTACAATGTGTTTGTGCAGTCAAGCATGACATAAACAATAATCCAACAATGGATTGAAACTGCACAAACGGCGGCCATGCCAATGGTGTCATCCTGCCTGGTGGCACTTTTTTATGATGCCATATGGCGTCATCCGTATACGCAAGGGGTTTAAAGCGCATAATACACCAGGTCCATCTAACTAAATTTCTTTCATTTGCAAACTGAACAAAGAAACTGCAAGGAGCGGGATTCGAACCTGCGACCTCCGGGTTACCGTACCGGCGCTCTACCAACTGAGCTATCTTGCCCTATATTGGCGGTCTCCCAAATTGTCAGTATCTTTGTTCGGGCGGGCGCTAGTGAGAAGTCATCAACCCAGAATGCCGTATAGCCAGGGATCACACCCAATTTTACGATACAACCCAGGAAGCGACATTTGTGGGGATCTCTCAATGAGGATACGACTTTTTAACATATAATTCGTCAAACAATCTTTCAGTTAAGACTTAGCCACTTACTATTGAATACATCGCAGAAAATAGCTCATATTCTGGCTGGCATATTAATGACTATTGTATATTGATTAATGTTTATCGATTTCTGTCAGAACACTAATTTAGATCGAACTGTTGGCATCAACACACACTACATACATGACATGGATGGGCACTTGGAGCAAGCAGACAAGCAGTTTTTGGTTGAGGTAAGCCGCAGTCACAGCCGGATTTATGGATTAGGGAACTTGCAAATTGGCTTAGAACAAAAAGAGGTTTCTAAAAAAAGCAAAAATGTCATGTTTAGAGAGCAATTGCGTTGGATTTGTTCACATGTCATTTTTGCTTTCAGGTATAAATCTTGCCTGTCAGTTGCCTATTGTCTACGAATCTTTTGCCATAAATTTTAAAGATTAGAAAAAGTATTCACATTATTTACGAAAAATGTTTTATTATAAATGTTATGAACATGATGTCATGATAACAAACGGGCCGTACTCATGCCACACCCCATTTTTATATTGGCCTTTCTGACTTCAAACCGATATTGTCTTTATTTTCAAATGTTAGATCTTGTTGAATGAATTTGAATTGAATTTTCTGAACGCCATGATAACTACTCATTTGTTACAGTGCGGTAAGCAGGGTATTGTCTGCTTTTTACGAAGTTACATGGCGACCAATCAGCTTTAGAGACAACCAAACTCACAGATCAGGAGCCAATCAGGAACGAGATAGCTTTCCGGCTTACACTTCATGTTATACATTTCACGTCGATAGAAGAACTACGAGTCCATGTTGGGGGTCACAGTGCTTGTGTTCGTAAAAAAAAGTTGCTTCTCTTCTCCCGGGAGTAAATGGGTACTTGACGGGTGGTTATTTTCGTGATAAGGCCCCATCCAGTGAGCTGAGAGGGTTTCAGGAATGATTTATTGGCCTGATGAACGAGGGTAGTAATGTAGCCCCTTGATCGAGCGACATGATCATAGTGGGTTTGCACCTTATAAATGTACACATTTTTTCTTTTGTGTAATTTTTTTAAATTGTGGATTTATACATTTTCTTAATGCTTTTATGTGTCTATTTTGAATGTATGAGTTTCTTATGTCATTTTTCAAGGTAAAGTTGTGGATAGCAGAGCCTTGTTCGCAGTCAGTGACGCTTGATAACGGATTACATTCTCGTGGGCGTGGCTATTGGGTACCTGGGAACGAGCGAAGGAAACTCACCACCATTTTCATAGCGTAGTGTTGGATTTGTAGGGGGAAGGGGCTTAATAAAGGGGCAGGAGCTAGTGTCCCGGCAACGCCCCTCCCCTGCACTGTGCTCTCCATTCTCGCCATTTATTATATTTGGAATATAGTTGTGAATTTTGAATGATAATGTTCACCGGTCAAAGTTGTAGTATGAATCACCGTCAGCTTTATACATGTAGCTAACTTTTGAAATCTTGTATTAATTTCAATAATGAAAAAAGGATAATTCAGTGACAATAAAATACATCCATAATAATTGCCTCCATTATTGTAAGTTTTCAATGTATGCACGGATTGTATAAGGAGCTGTAGCTGGAGAGAAACGAAAAGAATTATTGTTTGGCAAATAAAGATTATCAGGTATTCAGTGATCAGATGTCAAAATGTTGTTGTTTTATTTTGCACTTTCTATTCACGTGTTTATTTTTCAAATACAAGGCAGAATTGCTTGCCATCCCTGTTTTTTCTCAGGAGATTTTCACACTCCAAAAACTGCTATACGCAGTTTTTCCCATTAAATAAGTTCACGTCAAGCTACGTGAAATTCAGTCGCTATGAATTACGGTTTCATTGGTACCTAACTTGATTAACCAGTGGTACACGCAGAACGTCCGGGTGGGATGGGGGCTTTTGCGAAACGCGGGAACTGTAATAAAGTTGTTTAAAGTGAAACACAACTGTGTGTGTGTGTGTGGCGGGAGAGTTCAACCTCTACCCCACTCACCCCCCCCCCCCCCCCCCCCCCATGGGCTAATGAAATAACCCAATTGAACATTCACAGTTTTGGCAGAAAAATTGCGAGCAGATCCTACGAAATAATACATTTTTTGACTACACGTGTGACCAGCCGACCTTTGTCACCTGTACAGTAATTCTTGCCTGGCTGGCATCTGTTCAATTCTTGGTATGATCATTTGTTCTTTATTTCATACCAACTAACCAACCAACCAAGCGACTCTTTTGTTACCTGTTTTAATTAATTCTTTGGCTTCAGGGTCCCTATGACCAGTCGACCTTTGTCACCTGGCCAGTAATTCTTGCTATTTCTCATTTGTTCTTTATTTCATTGCGTCAACTACATAGTTCACTGGTTGGCATCTGTTCAGCAATTCTTGGTATGACCATTTGTTCTTTGATTTGATTTGATTTGATTTTATTCGGTATTACCATATAGACAAATATAAATATAAATGTATATATATGTACAAACAAACAAACAATTACTACATAGATTAAAAACATGGTAATACCAGGGATAGCCCATTTATTTCATACCAACCAACCAACCGACTCTTTTGTTACCTGTTTGGTAATTCTTTGGCTGCAGGGTCTCTATAACCCGAGGCCTATTTTGGAATTCCTTTTATTATATCTTTAGCTTGCTTTTGTGAGGTATAAGCATCCAAGTGGAAACATGTTTATTATAAACTAGCCTGTGGCTGCGTGCCAGGGGCGGATCTAGGTTTTAACCAAGGGGGGGGGGGGGGGGGGGGGGATGGGGGGGGGGGGGGGGGGGTTTACCCGAGGTGATTGGCCTACACACCCCAGCGTGCCGAATTTCTCGACACCCGACAATGGTTTTTTTTTTTCTCTCAGCCCAAGGGGGTGGGGGGGGTTTAAACCCCCCAAACCCCCCCCCCCCACCCCCCCCCCCCCCCCCCCCCCCCGTAGATCCGCCACTGCGTGCATAGGGAGTCCCTGTCTGTCATTTCATGAGACTATGGTTGCTGTGTGCTATGCAATCTTGCCCCTGCTTGCGTCTTGGCATTTTTGTCCCTGTACTACATCTTGTTCGGACTTGCTCCTTTCCTGCATACTGCTTGTTTGAGGGCATCCGCTGATGAGTTTTGTTATTATGACGCTGGTGGTCGGGTAGTCCCCGGCACAGGTTGTAGACACTGCATGGGGCTGGCTGTACCTTGATCCTTCTTCAGTTGGAGATGGGAAGTTCAATTTACATCAATTTGTGATCAAGGTATTTTTACTTATTGTTTATTACAGTTGCGATGAAGACATTTGGTAAATAAGTTACTAAAAGTTATGATTTTGCTTGATTCTGAAATAATCATACTTTGAACATTATATGTACATGCTGTGCAATATGATCATTTTAAACAAATTGAACCTCAAATTTTGGAATTGCGATTTGTGTTTATCGAACTTGCCAAACCCTTTATATCAACGTGATAACTTTTTTTACACATGTACACAAGGCAATACATACGACTGCTGGATTAGTCATTCTTTTTCAATAAAGAATATAATTGAATGACTCATTGAAATATCTGTACATTAAAAAATGTGTCTTATTTTTCGACCGATGCAGTATTGACTGTCGTTAAAGGCCGGAATAAATCTTAAATTACGTTATCACAAAGCTTAAAGAGCTCTTGGAACTGGGAATAAGTAACACATTGTTGTATATTTAATCACAATAGTGTTATATTTATTTTTGTATCATTGTAAAGAACATCCAAAGAAATATTTAACTGGCATTCGGTAATAGTATAAAGTCCTGTGAAGGATTCTTAAGCAGTTTGGTTAGTGTTTTGAATTGACTGCTGGCCACAAGAGTGCTGATTTAAACATAACGCAACATGTGAAGCTGCAATATAATTAAATATTAACTGATTTCAGGTAATAGTTAATTACTGTTACAGATTTTTCGAGCAGTTTTGATTTACTGTCTCGAATTGATGGTTGACCTGAAATGGTGTTAATCCCAGTTTAAAGTTAACTAGGATGTAAATAGAATTAAATATTTGATTGGACTTCAGGTAACGTTTGAAATAAGAATTCACGTTACAGATTTTTCGAGCACTTTAGAATTACTGTCCTCGTACCTAATTGGAGGCACGAGTAAGAGCTGGACTTTATGATTAACTTTGCCCGTTTGGTATGCACTACAATTGATAACTTGTTTTTTGAGATAATACGCGATAACCCAGCCGCCGCGAGAGGGCGTTATTAGCCACGAACCGCCAGTAACAACGTCTTGGGAATCTTGTAAAATCTCCCCTCGAAAAATGGGGAAACTAGTGCGCATGCGCAATTCTGTATGAAAATGAGGAACATTTTCCTTCACGCACGCGCACATACGAAAAAGAGCTGCCATGAAGTTGCACAATAGTCCTGGTAGCTATCTATACTACTGGCGCCGAAGGGGCACTGGTAAGTACGCGATCGAAGCTGCTTGCTCTGCTTTGCCATTAATTGCAGGCAGCCGGCCGGCTATGCGCTAGCGGCTGCAGTGTTCATCGCTCGTGTTCGCCTGCGACGCGACGTCTTGCAACTGTGACGATCCGATGCGAGGGAGATGCAACGGGTAAGGTGCCGGGGCGGACCGGGCAGGCAACCTGGGTGATGGTGTGTAATCTGCGGGCAATTACTTGTTACATGCAAGAAATACCTGTCCCGTTATATTAAACCGTAGGGGCTCGGACAACTCGACGTTGGCCGACTCGACTCGAGACAACTCGACCGTTGAGACAACTCGACCGTCTTTGCGTCAAATGGGAGACAATTAAGTCGTCCGTAGAGACAAGTCTTCCGTTGAGACAAGTCGTCCGTTGAATTGAAGTCGACTCGGAGGTAGGGGAATCGCTGCTGTCTCGGCGGGGATTCGCGTCCAGCCTCAAAGCAAACATGAGCCTGAATTTTTGTCGAGTTTCACCAGTGGAGAAAACCCGCAGGAGATTTAGAGTGCGTCTCAGTATCTTTGTGAACTGTGTGACAATCGAATCACCAGAGTACGACAATCTCCGTTTTCCCCGGCCCGTAAAGAGGGGCCTCGTGAGCTATTTGTTTTATTATCATCACGGCCTTTTTTATTTTATATCTCAATCAAATCACCTAACAAGGTCTCCTCAGCACCATTATAATACATCAATTATCATATTCTGCCTCGTTAAGATTTTCTGTTTATTATATTATCCCATCAATTCCGGAACTTTTTAGTTCATTCCCCTCGGCCCTACCAAACAATCTAAATAGCACGGACCTGCTGTACCTTTATCTTCATACTAACACTCGGGCGGTAGTAGTCAGGGGGTTAGATCTATGCATAATGCATTTATTTATGTATTCATAATGCGCGCTGCAACATTAGGCTAAGCAGGTGCGTGCGCACAACACGGCTTCTACAAGATTCCCAAGACGTTGTTACTGGCGGTTCGCGGCTATTATGTTTGTCGTGATAACGCCCTCTCGCGGCGGCCGGTTATCGCGTATATACGTAACAACGTCTTGAACCAAGACTATTATCAGTGCACGTAAAAGAACCCAGAGCACCTGTCGTGAAAGAGTACATGTAGGGTTTGCCCCGGTGCTTCTGTTGTCTGAGTATCAGACGTTGCATGCATTGCATGTCGCGTTGCACGAGCGGCTATTCCATAGACTAGTGCTTCTGGTGCCCTCATCACACATCCTGTAATTGGCGCTTGCGTTGTTGGATGTTAAAGGGACACATTGCCTTCAAATGTCATGAAATTTTGCTGTTTAGAAATGTTCCTTACCTTTAATAAGAGTCCGCCATTTTGTGGAGTCAAAAATTTGGTTCTACGAAATTAAACAAAAACCACGCAATTTGAAGGGATAGTTATGTGAATCTTTATATTCTACTTTAAAAAAAGCTTCCCAACTATATCCATTTCAGTTTTATAGCCCAAATCGCAAAATCCAAAGCAATGTGTCCCCTTTAAATGAAATAAGATAAATAAAATAGAGTTACTAAAAAGTACATGAGTTGTTTTGTAACAGAAATTTTACATTGTTTATTTTTTGCAATTTAATGTTAATGACAGCAATTTTTTTATTTAAATATTAAATTAAATTGCATGTCTTTCAAAACAAATCTATTGATCAAGAAGTGGTTATATAGCGAATGTTTTTTCACCTCTCACAGCCAATGGGCCATTTCAGAACTTATACAGGGTGTCTAAAAAAAAATGCCCCTCCCAGGGTTGCAGCACAATTCGAAAAAATGAAATGTTATTTCTACTTTTCTTAAATAATTGTGAAGCATATTTATTTGTACTATTTTCCGTAAAATGTCCACTTTAAACAGCAGGAAAATTATGTCCCCGCTCCCTTTTTGATCTGTAAAAAATCCCCGTCTACCTCTCAGCATGGATATATCGGGTGCTCTTTTCCACGTTTATACCCCCCCCCCCCCCCCCCCCCAATAAAAATGACCTTGCTACGCCTATGAGAGGGATTTAAGTGCCAAGTAACAATAGATGTTGCACCGTTTTTCTTTTGTTAAATGTTCATAGTTCGTAAGGAGCTGAACTGGGTCACGGCTTTTACACAAGAAACTAAATAATCAAAGGAGAAAGGATTGAATGAAGTGTCCACCACGTTGACGTGCACAATATTCAATGACGTAAGCAGCCTTGTCCGGCCCGGCCCCGGCGCGGCAGGCCCAAATCACACCCATCTTGTCCACACACGACCATATCAACACAATTCCGTTTGGCTGTCCTGTACGAAGGCAGTGAGTTTCCCAACTACTAAAGTACTATGGAGAGAAAACCGATTCTGACAGCCAAAGAGAGACAGGAGTTTGAGGGATATGAGTTCCCTTTTGAGAATCTCGCCCTGCAGGGTGGGGGAAGTAAAGGCTTGGCGTATGTTGGAACCTTGAGGGTAAGTTAATCAGTTATTGACAACAGGCATTTGGACATGGTAGGCATCATGTCAGGAGGTATGTCACCCGAGGACGTACATGGGAAGACTTGCAGTTGCATTGTTACAAGATGTGAATGACAATTAAACACCTCTGAATATGCATGGAGGAAGGAATCCTTCCTCCATGGAATATGGCCGCTACAGAAAAGTTCTATATATTTGAAAATGCATGTTACTGCGGCAGGTCAGCTATGTATGCTCGCTACTAGTAATACTATAACACTGTCGGGTTATTTCCGGGCTAGCTACACACGGTACAGTATACAGAAACCATTCCATGGGCCAAAAATGGACTATTCAGTATTACTATTAGTACTTAGCCCAATGAGTCACAGGGCCTTTCCACTATAGTACAAATTGTTGAACAAACACTCAATCCCAAAAATCTGCTGTACTTCAGAGAACGAACTGTTCTCAATTGCAATCGAAACGTTTGCCTGCAATGCATACTGAAGGAAAATGGTGTGTCTACCGTTTTCACATTGTGATTATAATATTTGAAATGATGCAAACGTTATACTAATTATATAATATAGAAACTTTGACATTCGTTGAGGAGTGGGAATGGTGAGTTTATAATTATCACCCACGTTTTGGCTGGGTGATTATCTATTGCAGGCATTCGATTGCCTCAAATTAAATTGAAGCAGATTTGCCAAATAACATGCTAAAAAACGGGATTACACGATTTATTATAATTATTCTGGTTATTTGTAGTGTTCATTGCCCAATGCGTAATATATTTACAAAAATGTACTTTTTAATTTTTTTTTAATTTTATTTCTTTCTTGTAATGAAACCAAGGATTCCTCATTTATGTAGCTCGCAAACCTGAAGAAACCTGTGGAGAGAAATGTTCAGTTTTAGAGGTGTGGGGGGAGGGGGGGGGGAACCCCAAAGTAATTTTCTCCCATCAATACCTCAAAATCAAGTGATTTTTTTCTCGCAGGTTCTTGAGGAGGTGGGAATAATACAAAATTTGAAGAGGTTCTCAGGTAGTAGCATCGGAGCCATGATGGCTGCCTTCATTGCCCTTGGTTACGACACCTTCGAAATGGAGGAAATGTTCTCGTTTAACGTGAGCGCCCTGTTTACTGGTAAGATCACTGTTAAAAAAATTACATCGTCACATCACTGATAAATTTACTTAAGATGCCAATAACATGTTGAAAGGTTCACCATCCACCGCGCCCTTTGCCGTATTGACCAATCAAAAACGCGAAAAGTAATAATATAAAATGTTGAGACGCGAATCCGACGTCAAAGTTTCAAATGTCAAATTTCTGGTGCGTTTAGTTGGTTGATTTGCGTTCAGTTGGTTGATTTGCGTTTAGTTGGTTGATTTGCGTTGGGCGGAAGAGCGGCACATTGCAGTTGATTCATTCAGACGTTGGAAAAGAGACGTCTTACGATACAAAGAAAATACCGAGTGCGAAAAGGCGCATACTTCTCCATCAGGTACCAGTACATCGTAATCAAACCACACTGAATAAAACGCGGTAAGAGGTCTATGTGTGAAACTGTCCTGATTACCGAAAGCTGACATGCAGGTGTTTACATGTCAAATTGTTGCAGCGATTTCCAATATGAGATTTTTTGGCATAGGCGTAAATCACGGGGGATGGGGGTATATATCCCTCCCCCCCCCCCTTTTTGACCGGGGGGGGGGGGGGGGGGGGGGCATTGAATCATCCCCCCAGATTTGTGTGGTGAGAAACAAAAAATGCTGATTTCGAGGTTATCTTGTAGCTTTCCAACAGTCAAAATGTATATAACCTTAATTGGATGCATGCAAAATCATATTAACATTGTTGGACTTCGCAGGGTTAGGGATAAAAAACGGATATAAAAAACTTAAAATGTACCGCTTATTGTGTTGTCAGGCATAAGGGACATGTAACCAGACCTTTGTATTATGAAGAGTGCCCTCTAGTGTCACTTCAAATTTCTTTGGTCGGCCGGGATTTTGTCACACACCATTCCCCCCCCCCTTCCCACACGCCATCCCCCCATCCTCCCACTCGCCGAAACGGATTTAGGCCACTGTTTATTGGACCAGGCAGAAATTGGACGTTTGAAACGGGCTTCATGGGATAGAAACTTTGAGAAATGCCTATATAGATGCAAGTGACATCATGTCATTTTGTCACTGACTTCGTGGGCTTATCATATAGTGCGGGCGACGGCTAGAAATAAAAGATTTTCAAACATCAGTGAAAATGACGCAAATTTTCGGAATGTGTTGATAGATGCAAAGTTTGGGCTGGTCGGAGCAGGCATAAATCTCTACCGAAAGATGGGCGCTAACCCCGCCCACAAACTCATGGCGTATTTTCACGAGCGGATCCATAACAAATTTGGAAATCCAGAGCTAACTTTCCAGCAGGTAAGATTTTCAAAAGTGAAATCATTACACGTACCTGTCAGTTATTAACCCCCTTTCTTCTGTTTGGTTGGTTAACCAATCAAGTACTGTCCGCACATGGGCGGATCTTTTAACTTCATGATCTTTCAGTAATTTCATATTTTGTAAAAATTGAAAATGTGACAGCAAGTCTTACTACATATATATTCCAAGCTTGATATTATTCTTGCAGTTTTACCAAAAGACAGGACGTGAATTGTGTCTGACGGCCGTTTCCTTAAACCGTATGGATACTGAGTACATGCATGTCAAGACGACACCGGATATGCCGATATGTATGGCTATTCGTGCCTCCACCTCCGTCCCAGGTAGGTAGTCAGGCTTGCAGGCAGTTAAACAATTTGTCACATATACGAGGTTGTTAAAGAAGTTTCAAGGTCACTTCGTTTCAACTTTGCAGACTGTTGAGTTGCGTCTATAAACTTCTCTTTTGGAAACGTGATTTTGATGACTACCATAACTAAACCCTATTCGACCGTAACATCACAGTGTAGTGTACAATTACCAGTTTCACCGAACTGAAGCAGCGATTTTCGTTTCAAAATCCACCGAGCTCATTTTCCTACTTTTATATGGCCAATTATGTAATCTATACCATTCAGTTTGTGTATTTATCTTCTGATTTAAAAGGTCTCATGATGCCAGTGAAATATAAAGTCATGTCGAAGGAAGAGGATGTGTTTGTAGATGGCGGTATACTCCACAACTACCCAGTCGACTGTTTCGATGGCAAGTTCTACAACTTTGCAGAACCACACATCTTTCTAGAAGAGATTTATTTCACATGGTGTTACCAGCAACCTTGTTCTTTCTCTTAAGTTCTACAAAGCTGTACAAATCTACCATACAAACTCAGTCATTCAATCGCATGTGACGTAAGCGACCGCTTGTTTCCATGACATCCTGTCTGCATTTGCCGCCAGTTTTGACCATTGCTCTGGTGCCGTCAGCCTTTCCGTAGAAAAATGTACAAAGCTAGATCACAGAAGTGTTTTAGAAACTGCCTCACAAAACTTGCACCGGTCTTTTGTGAGCTTTTCCTGCAAAGCAAAAAAAGAGATTTTACAAGACGTGCTGGTTTCTAAAGTTCTATTATTAAAAGTTACCTTTTCCAGGAGCACGACAATTTCTATTATTTTTTTGTTTAAACAATGACGTTGAACATGAAACTCGCCATCTGTAGAAAAGTTTGCAATAATTTAACTGTTGGTGTTAACTTCAGTCCCAATTTGCACGTTATTGCTATTTTCCCATCTAGGTTGGTATTTATCCTTGGACCAGGAAAACAGCTTTCTCCGACGTTTTCGTGATGTTTTCAGCATTGCAAACCGCTTTGATGGTTTCAATGGAAAATCTATTGGGGCAGTGGTGGTAAGACATGTTATACACTACAAAAGGCAACTTGTATACCGGTAGTATCGTCGTGAATGTAGATTTTGCACAGATGCGATTAATGCTAATATTGGATTTCCAATTTGGCTATTTTTTTTATACTTGAATGTATTTATCCATTAGGCCTATCTTGCTGCAGTATACGGTGACTAGTTATGAAAAACAATATAAACCTGTTACGTTCGAGATGATGGTCATGCCAAGAACAAGCACAAAGCTATTAAAAGTCCGGGCCATCCTGCAAATTTTGACCAAGAAATTGAAAATTACCTTCATTTAAATACAACCTGTGTACTTCGAACCTAATTTTTAAGCCCGCAGTTGCCAATTAGTTCCTTAAACTCGGTAAAGATTTCAGCAATTTAGTACGTCGCTCCAAAATCACCACGCATTTCATACCTGAAGAGCTGACGTACACATTATTCATAATATGAATAATACAGACACAGACACAGAGACATGGATTGGATGCAGACAGATTTTACTGCATTCTGAGAGCCATTGTATTTATTTTTAAAACGAATGAAATTTCTTTTTTTCTCCAATTTATCCGATCTATTTTTCAGTATTCCGGAGACGAACCAGAGACCTTCAAGGCCGCTTTGGAAGAACGAGCCCAAACGTACAAGACACCAGGAGATGCCATCCCCATGCCAGATACCAAACGAAGCAGGTATATCCTAAGATATCCGTTATATAATTTGTTGGGATTTGAAATTTATATATGAAGAAACGAATTGCAATGTTCACATAAACATTTATCGTTCCTCTTCCAAAACAATAACATTCTTTAAAGCAGCACGTTTTGGTCTGGCTGAGTTTGTATAACTATTCAAACCGTGGACCTTTAACAAAGAGGACAATAGGGTCCACAATTGTGTCAAGGTCCACGTTTGAAAATCGTGTACAAAACATATAGGAGGCCTTCCGAAAAAGTTAAAAGTACAAACAAAAGAGGGACAATATAGGAGGTCCACGATTGAAGGTGTTAACACACTTGGGTGTACATGTACTGTATTACGTTCAAGGACAAGCGGAGAAAGAAAACACAAAAGAATCTTTCTTGTCCTCGAGAGACAGTCTTTTGTTAAAATCGGTCCTCGAACGTACGACTACGTGCTTAGTCTATGGGATTTGGCTCTATTAAAGGAAGAATAGGAAACACAAAGCATTGTCCTCGCGAGTATAGGTAAGTACAACTGCGTGTCTTTGTGTGTGTTTGCCTGTCATTGATGAAACTTTTCTGTATTCTTTGAAATCTGTGTTTGTTTGTTTTTGTTTTGTTTTTTTGAATGTTTTGATTGACAGCTATCCCACAATAGATTCCATAAAATGTCTATTTATGCTTTCTTTGTATGCACTTTTTGAAAAGTACAAAGCTAAGAACTTGTTTTCTGGGTGCTACGCTCTGTCCGAACAGTTCAACATTCTGTGTATGTCACAAGAATATGCGGCTAATGACGAGTTTATAGGCCCTACACCAATTATTTCATTGACCTCATTGTCGAGCACCGGGCCGATTTCGCGGAGGTGCTCAACACATAATATTGCCCGGCAATAGAGTACCAAAGTCTGACGTCAGTTGGCACGACAACTGGCTCCAAACAAATGGAGATTTCAACTGTTCCTTATAACAGCCAGTCATGCAAACACATTGACACAAAATAACAAAAGTATTCTGGTTCCAAACATTGCATTGACGTCATCACTTGGGTATCCATTTGCCCCTGAGCAAAATTATATAACTGAAAACCAGCCACAAAAAAGCACATCACATGACGTTTTGGCTGGGGACTTTAAAGGTTTTCTGTGCTTAACAAAAATGCTTAGCAGGGCCATAGAAATCTTAACATATAATTTAGGTCCGAAACATCTAGTTACACACTCATCCCGGTTTTTTCAGAACCACACATCTTCCTAGAAGAGATTTATTTCACATGGTGTTACCCGCAATCTCAGTCTTTCTCTTATCGTACCCACCATGCAAAGCTTCAAATCGTATTTATCAAAATTTTAGGTATTTGCCACTGCGTTTTGTACGCTTTGGCAAATTCATAATAAACTGTCGACAAATATGGCAGTTTTAGGTTTTGTCTTTGATGGAACTAGCATCATTAACCGTCATGTGAAATATTATTTTTTTGAACTTTTCAGGAAGAAGAGACAATCCGCTGAGGAGCAGTCAAAACTTTCCAACGCGTCCAAGCAAGCCCTTACAAAATTCGTTTCTCTTCTAAAGACTTACGATAAAAATAACAGTGGAACAATCTCCAGAGAGGAATTCAAACAGTCGCTAGAGGGCGTAAGTATCATGGTTCCCATATTATTTTCCAATAGTATACTCAAATCTTCAATTGTAGTACTTTTCAGTCTGAAAAGTAACGTGACTGAAAAGTAACGGAGGGCCTTGTATCAATAATCGGGTAAAGAGTATAATTAAAAATTTGAAGCAAAATATGGGATAGAGCCAGCCCCCCTCCCCCTTTGTGTTGTCCATTGTGTTCCCGGAATCTCGGGAATTCCTTTCAGATATCTGAGGGGGGGGGGGGGGGGGGGGGGGATGTGTTAGTACAGCCTGGAGTGTGTAGGCCTATAGGGACAAGAGGGGTACGGTACTTCTAGGTCCCATATCTTGCAAGGTATTTAAGACAGACAATGCAGCATTATTCTGTGCAACACGTTATATTCTTTAATTACTTAATTAACATTAGTGTGATTTTCACAACTTAGTTCAAATTTCTGAAGCGAATGTTTTGGTTTTCTTTTATAACATCAGTGGAGAATGTGGACTAGTGGTTAGGATTTGTGACTCGTAGTCAGGGGTCAGCTACTGGCCATATACTTCATCCCCACCTTGCCTCTCTCAGCCTACCCCTGTATAAATGGGTACCGGCATTAGGGGAGTAACCTACAATAGACTATAGACATATTGGCTCTTGTCAGACTTTACTTTTTATAATTTTAGGCAGCTGAAGATTTTACGGAAGAAGATGCCAAGCTGTTGTTTTGTAACGAGTGTTGTAGCCCGGATGCCATCTTTGATTATCTGGATGTTAATGGCAATGGAGAGGTATTTAATCATTTCTAAATCTGCATTAAAACAACGGATGAAAGTAAACCATTTGTGAGGACAATTAATCAAACGCGAACGAAACAGATCCTCCTGTATGGTTTTAAGATAAAATATAGTAATACTCGATAAAAAGATATACATGTACCCAAGAATTGGTTACCTGTGTCAAGAACCTGGAAACTGGGTGGTATTAGGCCAGGCGTATCCACACCTGATGAACTATCAATAAGGGCGGCCATGTTAGGAAATTGTTCTGTCCTCGTAACCTTCATGTCCCGGTTCGATTTCCGTTCAGGTGCAATATTAGGATTGGGTTTTCAGTCCCAACCCGATTGCTTGTTTTCCATGAAAAATTATTCCCTGGTGTTTCTTCTCGCTGAAATCTCCTTCATCGTCTTCTGTCGATTCAAAAAGCTCGGACCTGAGGGAGAACAGTGCTAAGGCAACCTGAGATAATTACGAAATTTTTTGAACCGTTAACGGTTTGCCACTTTATTTTATTCGAAAGTGATTGTAGCATGAACTTCAATGTTCCTTGAGAAACAGTGAGGAAAGAGATTAGGCCGAGGTGTTCTTTCCGCGATAATGCTTTGTTTGAAACCCCAGAAATTAAAGTAATGCAGAGGTTTTGTGTTCGTTTTGAAAACACAACACAACACTTGAGCCTTTTCTTGCAGTTTCGTTAATGTATTTTTTTCCTTTTGGGCAGATTGAGTTCAGCGAACTGCTGACGTTTGCCGAGAAGAAGGGCGTGGACATGATGGAATCTCTGCGAGGATTCAAGCGGCGGGAGGACGTCAGTAACATCACTGGTCTATTCACAGCTCTCTTAGAAACACTTCTTGTCAACGCAAATCGTATGTCCTTAAAGGTATAATCCATTCAACTGTCAGTATTTTAATATGAACTGTAAAAAATGCTTGAATAGTTTGGTCATTGCCCGAAAAAAATTCAAAGTTTAAAACTTTGTTTCCGTAAAAAAAATGTGATTCTGTTGATAAAAGACGTCAGTCGCGCACGTCAGTCGCGCACGTCAGTCGCGCACGTCAGTCGCGCACGTCAGTCGCGCACGTCAGTCGCGCACGTCAGTCGCGCACGTCAGTCGCGCACGTCAGTCGCGCACGTCAGTCGCGCACGTCAGTCGCGCACGTCAGTCGCGCACGTCAGTCGCGCACGTCAGTCGCGCACGTCAGTCGCGCACGTCAGTCGCGCACGTCAGTCGCGCACGTCAGTCGCGCACGTCAGTCGCGCACGTCAGTCGCGCACGTCAGTCGCGCACGTCAGTCGCGCACGTCAGACTTTTTTTATGATTGTGATTAGTCAATATATCGATGGGCGGATCTTAAGATCTTTTTTCTTGTTTCATAGGATGCCGATATTGATCGCACTATTGGAGTTAACACCGGTTACTTGGGTGCCACGGATTTCCTCATGGAACCTGAAGACAGAAACTACATGATTCAGGTTCGCAGACTTCAAGGGTGGATCCTTTTAGGCTCTGAAAAAGAAATTTAAAACTTTAAATTATTTTTTATTGCACTATGAGGGAGTTAGGCTATTCCTATTACATTTTGTTTCTTTGTTTTACAGTGCGGAAAAATGGGAGCTGTGTATTTCCTCCGTGAATACATCCAGAAGTACAGCCTTCAGAAACGGACTAAAGTATCTGATGTTACAGAAAATGACGTCACCGTTACAATCAATGGCGCCAGTGACGTCACTGTCGCCGAAAATGGCGACACTCCTTCAGCAAACCCCGTTGAAAGTTAAAGGACTTGCAGATCCAATATCCCATTCTCAGCATGTGCATGTACATGTATGTTATTTTCATGTTGAATGTGTTTGTGTATTTCACTTTTCTCAGGTTGTAAACTGTCACAAAAACGCAATCCATCTTAAAGGGACACATTGCTTCAAATGTCATGAAATTTTGCTGTTTGGAAATGTTCCTTATCTTTTATAAGAGTTGTTCATGCAAAAAAACACGTATAATGTGTTGTAATTACAAAACAAAAAATTGGCCTCTGACCCCTGACATCTGACCCGCGAAACCACCATCTAAATAATGCACGAAATACTTTGTAAGAGTCTTTAGGCTGGCGCTGCAGCTAGTGGCCTTGTTAACCTATCAGATGATCGCCAGGTACCATTCTCTACCTCGCGACACATATCGCCAGTGCTGCGCGCTGTGCCACAGTACATCAAAATGGATCAACAGAAACAAGATCGAGATACATCCAAAAAGGAGAAGAAATAAATTTAGAGGCCTGATGAGGCACACGTACATGATACAAAAACAGTAATGGGAACCAGACCTTCTTGTACCACACAATGCGTTGGCGCCAGGCTGACCCCGCGGCCATCTATTTATGAGTACTGTCCGTGTCCCGCGACTAGACAGTCCCGATATCCCTACCATATCACCCAAGACGCGGGGTAGGCTTCGCTTCACCCGGCCAGGCTACACAAGCTCCTTACAAGGATTGCGGCTTGACCATAATGGAATAACAAGTTTATTCCAACATGTATTTTTATTTATTAACTATAAAAAAAAGTAATTGAATATCACAAACAGACGGTTATTGTAATAATAATTGCCCAGACGTACTTCAACCAGCTGCGACTGGAAATACGGTCTGCCAATATTCCTCTTATAATAATCAGTCTTGCGTGATAATTGGGAAGTTTAATGTATGTAGCGCTTTAGATCATTAACTTTGCATTTCGACATGAGCAAACATGTATATTTGATTTTCATAAAGTAACATTTTGAAGTTACTGCATATTGTAACATTCAACTTCTTGTTGCCTTTTCCTTGTAACTGGAACGAAAAGTGTTTTGTGTTGACATGTATTGTGAAGCGGTAACGTCTGTTCATAATTAAATTTATGGTAACGCAACGGCAATAAAATGACCGAAACGACATTAGTGTTGCGTGTTTAGTTAGGCTGAGATATTCTAGACTTTAATTTTTGTAGCTGACACTATGTACATGTAGCGAAGCATTGGGGTTGAGGGAAGTTGGCAAATATGCCACTGAGAAAATAATAATCGTGGACATTGGCAAACCACCTAAAAGTTTTACGGTACACTGTATAGAGAAAAAAAATCAAACATTTAATAAGATTATACAGTGCGAGTAAAAAAAACTACAATTTTAAAATTGGCCATAGATTTATTCTGTAGCAATATAAATAAGATATTTTCATATGTACTTTTAGAGTAACTCTTCCTGCTTCTTTTGGTGACATTTTTACTGGATTAGTTTTCATGCATGACTGCACAGGAGACAATTAAGGGGTCGGGAGAAATCAGTTGTGCCAACTGGTCATTGCCTTGAATCAACCGGTGGAGTGGCCCCCAAGATCTCCTGATCTGACCCCTCTTGACTACTTTTTATGGGGATATCTAAAAGCTCGGGTTTTCACCACTCCTCCAGTAAATCTGGATGACCTCCAGGAAAGGATAACTCGTGAAATTGACATTCTCGGACAAGACAGGGAGATGGTTCGCTGTGCTGTGCTGGAATGATGCACCGAGCCCAGCTGTGCATTTAACAGATGGTGGCCATGTTGAGGACTAAGACACCATGGAATTTATTTGCCTTTTTAATTTAATTTAAATGTTTTAAATAAACGCAAAGTTTAAAAGCTAATGAATTATTTTTTGTTTCTTTGTTAGACAATGGTTGTTCTTTTAAATTGTCTCATTCTTATCCAGCCCTGACCAGTTGGCGCAACTCGGATTTCACCCGACCCCCTTAATTGTCTCTTGTGCAGTCGTGCATGAAAACTAATCCAGTAAAAATGTTTACTCTAAAGAGTTACTCTAAAAGTACATATAGAAATTTCTTATCTATATTGCTACAGAATAAAACTATGGCCAATTTTAAGTGTGTGGTTTTTTTTTACTCGCATTGTAGATGGTCCTACGTGACACAGATGCCAAGGACACCGAGAGGGCGCTACTGACCCGGAGCGCGAAGCTAGCCGCGAACGCGTGCAGGGAAAGTGTGGAAACGTTTCGCAGGATTTTTTGAAGCTGGAGATATCATATTTTAAACCCTGCAAAGGCCTGCATCCACCCTGCAAAAGATATTGATACTGTTACTGTACATATCAAGAATCATTTTAGGGTCGTATTTTTATGTCTTTGAACAAAAGATACTGACAATTTGGGAGACCGCCAACATAGGGCAAGATAGCTCAGTTAGTAGAGTGCCGGTACGGTAACCCAGAGGTCGCAGGTTCGAATCCCGCTCCTGCCAGTTGCAGTTCTTGGGCATTAATCTGAGGGTAGTTTTGGCAGAGATGCATTTTTTGTACAAAATATTGTTTTAAATAAGCACAAGTAAAAGTGAAATCGTAAATAAACTGACCAAAATATCAGAATTTTTGTTCTGCTTCACTGAGCAATAACAAAAGCATTTATTCTAAGGCATGGCTTCTGGCAGCAAAGCCTACAGTGAAATTTATTTTTTCAAGATGATTTTGGCATTATCCTGATATCTAGCCTGCAAGTTCTGCGCAATGTCCCGTTTCTTACTGTCGTTACATGCAAAGACCAATTTCGAAGAATGCAGTGGCATAACTACAGGGAAACGTGCCCCCCCCCCCTTTCCATTTGAAATGTTGAAATGTACAAAAACTTATACAAGCTGCAGTTCAAGTACATGTACTTTCAGTTCCCCTTGAAAAAATGTGTGCACCACCAGGTTTTCTCCAGAAATAGTTATTTTGATTTGATATTTTAATTTTTTGTATTATTGTTTTAATAATTTCAAAGTTCTTATTTATTTCTAATTCTGATTATTACTTGTTTAATTTTCTGCTTTTAAATTCATGTAATAACCATGTAATTCAGCTTTCAGCTGCGAATTGGTTTAATAAATATGAATGAATGAAGAAAATTTCACCCAGTTACGCCACTGGGAAATGTCGCACGTACGCGTTCGTTGGACTGCGTGAAAAAAATCCAGTCACTGTATCCAGTCGGTGGATCATCAATGAATGAATGAATGAAAGGCAGTAATTTCAAATTTCTCAATACAAAAGTGACCATTAGTATGGTCAAATATTATTTTGTTTTGATTTTCCATGTACCCTGGTTTTCCTTTTAAAATGTTCCCACAAATAACATTCAAAAACTTTGTTTCATTGTTTTATTACTAAGTAATATGTTATTTCGGTTACGGGTACTCGATTCCATAATCTGGAACCGGTTCCTGACAGCAGACTCGGGTACCCGGTTCGGATGCACAGCCCTAGTTGACAAATGATTACTTTAAGAGTAACATTTTCATGTGCAGTATGTATATCCTATACGATCCATTCTGTAAAAATGGGCCACTTGAGTAAAGCTAGTTATTGGAATTTAAAGCAAAATTTAAAGAAGTTTTAATTATTTTGCCCATTATCGACTGTTGTGATGTTCTCACTTAACAAGATCTTCATTATTCAGTCGAACTAACAGAGATTCCTGTTTAATGTACTCCTCGTTGATATAAAGAAAATTACCATATGTAATTATCTCGATTTAGAGTGAAATTTCGCAAGAAAGGAAGGTTACATTTAAAATAAATGAAAATTGAAGAAAAATGATGAAGCTGAATGATGCAAAAAATGTGCAATAGAAAAGTCTTGGTTTAAATTTAGAGGAAAAATTGATGGTAAAATGAACGTTTCATTCCTACATCTATATTACTGATAACAGTTGATTGTAACAACCTGTAGTTTATTTAAATCAAAGTACTATGCTTAGTTTATCATATGAAAATGTGTAAGTCCTATACAGGGCGTATCAAAAAAAACGCAACAAAATAATCATGTCGAATTTGGTCAAAATTGTGTTAGGTACATAAAAGTGCCTAGTATCATCTTAAAGCCACATATCTCCTCTTTCCAACGATAGGTCATTTGTTCACAGGCGGCAATGCTTGGCTGAACAGTCATTGTTTTTGCACAATGGGTCAAATTCAGCTTGGGACCAAGTTTTAGTGCAGTAAGCAATGATAAGTGGATGCAGTGCTATTGAAAGAAATTAAGTTAACACAAAACAGACTAAAAGTTAATACTCACAACGTTTGTCCTCATCTCATTGTGAAGAAATGGGGGCCATGTTGAGGGGCATGGGATGTAATAATTGCTGAATAAACTGCACAATGAGATGAGGACAAACGTTGTGAGTATTAACTTTTAGTCTGTTTTGTGTTAACTTAATTTCTTTCAATAGCACTGCATCCACTTATCATTGCTTACTGCACTAAAACTTGGTCCCAAGCTGAATTTGACCCATTGTGCAAAAACAATTACTGTTCAGCCAAGCATTGCCGCCTGTGAACAAATGACCTATCGTTGGAAAGAGGAGATATGTGGCTTTAAGATGATACTAGGCACTTTTATGTACCTAACACAATTTTGACCAAATTCGACATGATTATTTTGTTGCGTTTTTTTTGATACGCCCTGTATAGTGACCCGCTCTGCAAAAAGGGCACATAAGTCGCTGTATGCTTTTACGAGTTATAGGCTGTTCAATGTGAAGAGAGTGAAAAATTCTTCAAACAAGTGATTTTGAAGGGAGGGAATTGTTTGCATCTTTGATACCTATATTATTCTATTTCATAACAAATCTTTGATTTCAGTGAATAAAGTTGGAAAAAAGAATGTGTTTTTGTCGAGTGCTTCCATCTATTGCTTTGCTCTTTGTTTTTTTAAATGGCTTGTTTCTCCTTAAGTCATTTCAAGAAATTCCTGAAAACAAACTTGCAAATTTCCAAATATCTCGTGATTGCAAAATGCTACAGACCTCGGACATACCATATGAAAGCTTATAAAATGGCCTTTCCAGCTATATATAAAGCACTATTTTCAAATTTTGCAGAGCGGGTCACATATTTGAAGTCCTGAGATTTATTTAACATTAAAACAAAACAATTGTCACACTAATTGTACCAGCATTGTAGGCAAAAACACAAGCAAAATTGGTTGACAAAGTACTAATGTAAAATGTTCGAGAATAAGCTGTAAAACAAAAATAAAGCTATTTGGAATTAGATATTCCTAGTCATGAATATTCATTATGTTGCTTTTTTGTGGCCCTTTAAGGTCGGGGGTCAACATTTGATTTTTTTTTTTTTTTAAATTGCGCAAGTTAACCTTTAAATATAAGTTCCGAGAACAAAGTTTCTGAAGAGCGCTGTGGTCTGGTGGTCTAGCAGGCTGACTGCTAGGCCCAGGAACCCTGGATCAAATCCCAGCCCAGACCTGAAAGGATTTTTTACCTCACAGTGGAATTTTTTTTTTGAAAAAAGAAAAATAGTAGCCTAGGGTAGGGTTCAAACCTGGGACCTTCAGCATGGCAGTCAGTCTCCTTAACCACTCTACCACAGCTCTTTCTTAAAATACTTACGATTTTCCGACTGATGAACTTTAGACTGGTCATACTTTGAAAATGTTCAGCCAAAGTTGAGCTGGGAAGCTGCCAAGGGGTACCCCTGGAAATCCTAGTCAGATCTGAGGCTGGAGGGTTGCAGACAAGTTAGAGGGCTCTGGGAAGATGGCTCGAAGGCTGAGGAGTTTGAGCTAGCAATGTAGGAGTTGGAGTGGCTAGGAGTTGGGGGTGGGACTGAACAGTGGGTGGGTGTTTGGCTGACTTTTAATAGAGGTAGGCCCAGGAGTCTATGTTGCTATGAGATGCTTGCTATGAGTTGTGTGCTTGGATTAGAAATCTTCATATCAGGGTCTGGCAGTAAAGCTGGTTGATGGACATTCATTGTTGCTGGGATGATCAGGCTTCAGTGATTTCCTTTTGGATTTAACGCCCTCTGTTACAAAGTAATTAGCAATTTTTCCTGTTTCAGGATAGTCTGTTACCTGAGATAACTGGTTCCCTGTATACCCATTCTGTGTAGGACATTTTAATACAGTTGTACAAGCGAAGAAATTATCATGACAAGAAAGTTCAGTTGTCAAACAGGTTCCCTGACCTTATTTTAATTCTGTACTTTCATTAAAGCCACAATACATATTAACATCAATGCAGCCAAACCTACTTTTGTTACTTCGTTTACAAAACTAATGTGTTACACTGATAATTTACAAAATACTTGATACCATCATACCACTGAACTATCTGTTATCTAGCAGCTATCATTGGAAAACGATATATATTTCCATTTTTCTTGACAATGACAGCACACTTGGTGCCATTTTTTCACAGGATGATTGAGACTACTATAAACATACCATCTAGTAAGGTATTTCGTAATAATTCAGTAAAAAAAAAGGAGGATTACCAATCGTGTACACTACCCTTAAATCAAGTCCAATAACCTATTCCATAGCAATAGCCATTGGAAATGCGTTGCAGCTACCATAACAATAGCCACAGCCAGTGGCACAACTGGGTGAAATTTTGGGGGTACTAAAAGTACATGAACCGCAGCTCGTTAATTTTTTTTGTAGATTTAAAGATTTCAAATGGGGGGGGGGGGGGGGCACATTTCCCCTCAACCCCCCCCCCCCCCCCCCCACGTCATAAACCAAATAGAAACATTTTTTCTGTACATATACTACCCATCAGGACCAGGAATTTTTAGCAGTTTGATAACTTGGAAGGCCTCATTTTGTGCCTCACCCTGCAGGCTGTAGTTTCTATAAACTATGTCTGATTTTCTTCAGATTACATGTAGGTGTGGGCAATTCTTAAACCACGCCCATAATCAATTGTTAGCACTGTGATTACTTCTCCACATTTTTCCAATTTTGTTGGGGTTTTTTGGTATGCTCAATTTCTATTACTACAAACACTCTTGTACCAGTATCTAGCAAATAGAATGATTTGTCATGCAAGGGCAAGTGGTAGGGGTGCAAACCATTCTTGATCATGTGGGAAATAATGAATTTGATTTTATATTTTTTTTATTTAGCTCTGAATTCAACTTGATTCATACTTGATTCCCAGAATGCACTCCAATTGATCATCTGACATTGTAGCATTTGTTCATTTGATCAGTGCAAGTATTAGGTTCAGTTCAGGTACAAAAATCATGCATATTGCTTCAAAACATTGTCTTTTGATGTATAGTTGCCAAATTAAAAACGTTTTGTCATGTTAGCCATTTGCCAAACTGATCTCAGATTGAGGTTCGGAACTAATGAAAGCAGTGCTACAGGCAAGAAGTTATAAAAGGGGGAAGGGGGAGGGTGGACATTGTGTCCTGGTCCTGATCGGGTCAAGAAACTCTTATAAATAGCATTAAGGCCCAAAAAAATGTTTTGTTTGGTTGTCCTCGACTGCCCACCCCATTTTTCGGCCCGCACCCAAAAAGTTGTTTTTATTATTATTATTATATATTGATTTCGCTGGTTGATTCGTTCCAATCTCGTTTCCATCTTTATTTTGTTATTTGTAATGCACAAACACGACCCTACCTTTTACTCCAGAGTTTGAAAGTTCATATTCTAGTATCAGTGTGTGACTTCGCACAATACATATCTGGATGGAAATGCACGCGGTACAGAAATACACAAATGCAGCGTGGCCACTCATCAAATTTCAAATTCCCAAGTTTCATCCAGTAAAATTCCCAAGAATTTCCAAGGCGATGGGAAAACACGGTGCAAAGAGCATCGGACTATAAAGCACTTTGCGCATGTGCAATCCATATTTTTTCCCACCAAAATTCCCAAGATCTTGGGAAAAATCTCAAGGAGTTGCCACAGTGCACACATGTATAACGCAACATTTTCTAATTATATTATTTAATCACTATATATTTTAATATTTAGTTTGGATATTTTTTTGTATATATTTACACAAACGATTAAATAATAAATATTAAAACAAAAAAATGCATCAACTGAACGTGTGTATGCACAGGGGAAGCCAAGATGGCGTCTTTAATACACGCTCAGCATTCATTGCAAACTGGGTGTAAAAGTCTTGTTTGATTGTATGTGCAGTGTGGCTACCACATCAAAACTTTGTGAGGTTTTTGGGTCGAATGTTGAGCCAGCTCAAATACAGCTGAAACACACAAAGGTCGCGTCCACCAAAAAGTGGTCCATAGTGACATTGAGCCCCACGAGACAGTGTCAGCACTAGCAACCTTGGGGCTACGGTATGTGTTGTTTGGAGGGAATGAAGGACCTGGCGGCCATCACTAGAGAGTCAGCCGTATTACGTATATTAAACTGTTTATCGGCCTAACAACATTTGTGTGTGGAGGGCAACCAAACAATTTTTGTTTTGCCTAAGGGTGCTCACCCCAACTATTAAAGTCATGCAGTACATCTTGTAATGCTATACGAGAATGTGTCACACCAGCATTCAAAATCCAACTAGCCGAACTAAGCAAGCTAAAAAAAAGGCTTATTTATCAATATTGAATATCCATCCTCTTTTTAAAATGTATAATAATATCACTGAAATAAAGATAAGTGTATCATAGTGAAAACTTCTATACATTTCAGTTTTATTTTCCTAGATGTATAAATAAAATACTAAATTATTTCCAATTAAAAAACTTAAGATTTCCCTTTTAAAGTTTCAAACATTTGTAATATCGACGAATGCAACAACCTATGCCAAATGTGTACACTTAATGGCTGCTTGGTAAGACGGCAACAAGATAGCATTACATGACGACTGCTGACGAACATCTAGTGGAACTTAACTGTATGTCCAACTGCGTCTGGTGTTGATGTCATGTACATGTAGCTAAATGGTATAGCGCCCTCTGTGACAGCAAATGGAGATACCGCCTTGGCTCAAGTTACCCATCTGAAAAAGAGTGCAACAGAGTTTGAAATGTCAATGACAAAAACTCTCCAATACAGCTAATGCTCACTAGGGGAGGGGGTGGGGTCTGTCAAGTTCTGCAGGCAAAGAAGTGATAACTGAAAAATAACTTTTGAATTAAAAACACATGCAGGCTCAGCTCAACTGTGAGGTTGTTCTTACTAGAATATCATGCGAAAAATGATGACAGCCTTTGAAACTAGTGCTTCTAATTTTAAGAATTTTTGATGCAAATAATTTAATTTGATTTGAAACTTTTACTTTTAAAATGTTCAATCTTTGATCTTTTTTTTCATGTATTTTTTTATGATGTTGCAATTTTCTCAAATTAACCCTAACCCCTTGGGTAACTTTACTAGAAAGTATCCTGAATCCGCCAAAATCCACCTATTTTATCATGCACAATAAGTTGGTTTTGGTGACTGCTCAATATGGAGGTATCCTGAATCCATTAAAATCCTGCAGTACCGCTAGGCTTACAATCCTCAATCCATCAGAACCCCCCAGTTTTCAATATAGAGGTATCCTGAATCCACCTAAATCCTCCGAAACAGGGTTTGGATTTTGATGGATTTAGGTAGGTTAGGGTTAAATCAAATGGACAAATTGCGTTTCTGACAGAATTTTTACAAATATTCCTGCTGCATGTGGGAATTTGCAATCCTAGACTTGTCCCAATGAGAATAACGTAGTGGAAGTTCCAAGCATTTTGAGATGTTCTGAGCATTTTGAGAAGTTCCCATGAAATTGATTCCCACAGTAAATATGACAAGATTGCCATATTTGTTACAGCAGCATTCTTTTGTATTAATCTGGACAAGTCTACTGTCCCGAGATGGAACAAACCTTTAGACTGGTGCTGTTCAGCTGCATGGTCACCCAGGGTTCCTCATCAACTTCATGACATGAGCTCTGACCTTTTCCACATTCCCATTGCAATGCTGTGTTGCATTCCCGCTATGGGCTTGAGTTGCTCCTCAAATTGATTCCATTAGATTCTGAAGTAAATACACAGCACACGGAAAATACTTACACACTTTTCTACTTTTCTGGATTATGTTCCCATCCTGCCAAAGTCGACGTGTGGATTGGTTATTCAGTCTCTCAGTCATGTAACTTGGAAAAAAGCATTGGTTAACCAGTTGTCGATTCTTGACATTTCTTGCACCTGGACAATAACGCCCGGGTGCAAACAATAGCTAGTCAAACTACTGTGCCACTGGTCCCCTCATTCCTTGTCAAATTTTAGCTGGTTCTAGATGATCGGCTTGAAACGGTTCACTAGAAATGGTTAATCTAATAACGCTCAAGTGCAAACAATAGCTAGTCAAACTATTGTGCCACTGGTCCATTAATTCCTTGTCAAATTTTAGCTGGTTCTAGATGATCGGCTCGAAGCGGTTCACTAGAAATCTAACAACAGTAAACTACAGTCCTTACTTGAATATCCTCTTTGTTTGAAAGAAAGAGATAATTCTAAGCTGTACAGGAGTTTCTATTGAAGCTACTTACGATGTGTATTTGGGAGCTGTTCTGCCTGGATAGTGTCTTGTGGGTTAAGCTGGGCATACTACGGCTACTGCAGGTACATGCAGGACCTTGAGGTGTGTACTGCATGGAGATCCGATCGAGAGCACTACCTACAAAAAAGGAAAAATATGGAAATGTAATTACTACGATAATACATTGTAAGTTGTAAATTGGCAAATACACTGCAGTAGGTGGTTTTGATGTTAAAACCAGCCAAATATCAAGACCTCGGTTGACACTGTGAACAAGTAACAATGGATTTAGTGAGTGCGTCGTTTCTCTTTTGTTAGATGTTCATAGTGTGACTGGGTAAGACTAAGTGTAGACCATGGGGTACTGAGACCTAGACCAGAAAAAAACGAACATTTCTTTAAAAATACAAGCAGAAATGAAAGACCACTGAAGTGTCGCATCGCAAAGCAGACGTAAAAGACATCACTGTTCAGCAGTCTTTTTGCAAACACCTCAACAGGCTGCAATGCTCGTGAACTTGGCACGCATGCGATGTGGACCATGCATTGTTATTGACAAATGGAACTACTGTAAAAAGTACACTGGCATGGTATGGAGGTCTTCCTTGACAGCAGAATTCCTTGCGATACCTGTGACAAGGATAGTCTATTGTCATTGAGAATTCATCTTTTTTTGACCGTTCAGGCAAAATCAAGGCAAGTCTTTAACACTCAATGCATGAAGGATAAACACCTTTGTTACTTGTGGAAGTCTTAGTAGCCTATAGTACCACCATGAACCACAGAACTTGCAGTTAGTTTGGGTCATTTCAAGATTTGATTTTTAGATATTTCAAAGATGATGGAAATACGTTTCAAGAAACAAATACAGTGGAACACCGCTATACCCGAACATTCGGCTATACCGAACACCATCCTTGGCTCCCAAATTTTGTGTACAAAACTTATCAAACATTTTTGAAAAAAAAAGGCAACGGATTAAAAATTGGGCTGGGCAATTGGGCTGTTTGTATTTCCCTTGTCCGAGTAACTGGGACCCTTTATCGCCTTTTTAACATTTGGACATGAACTGGCGATAGAAGGGTCCGAGCGAATCATTAACAAAATACGGCGCAACTTAAAAACTGAAAACCAAAGGCCCCAAAAATCTGGTGAAGAGAATACAAATGAGAAAGAAAGTTATCCCGGATAGATCTATACATTCATGGCATTCCCTAAGGCCGCTTAAATTGTTCTCAACAACCGGTAATTTTACCAAAAAAATGAAAAATGTTCTGACGAGCTTACCACTGACATCTGCCAAGCACCGTTCCCCATTGAATTTTTGGTTAAGCCGGTTTCGGACTCCGGAGGGCACGTGTGATGTCACATACAACGTACAAGTCACGCTTTATGAACGACTGTTTCATGGTATGATACGTGCGTTCGCACGACAGTATACACCTTTACAAATCCCAATAACGATGGCATTTTCTTTTGTCACTAGATTACAGGGGTGGATCCAGGAATTTTTGCAGGGGGGGTGGGGTCAGGCCCCAGATTTTTTTTTATCAACAAATCAGTAGTGAAATATAGACAGAGTTTTTTTTTCTCCGGATACTAGTCTTGCGGGCATGCAACTTTTCCTCGGATCAGCTGATTTCCTCGTTTTTCACTTATGCAATTGACAAAACACTGTACAAAGTCGTTTTTTTGTTAATTCTAAGTTGCATGCTTGTACTTGGCCTCCGTAAGTGGGGGGAGGAGCTAGTAGTACCATCTTCCAATGGATCATCTACAAATTGGGTGTATTAAAAGCCCATACTGTCGTGCGCACGCACGCATCATACCATGAAACAGTCGTTGATAAAGCGTGACTTGTACGTTTGTATTCGATCACGACTGTGACGTCACACGCACCCTCCGGGGTCTGAAACCGGCTTAACCAAAAAATGTATGGCGAACGGTGCTTGGCAGATGTCAGCGGTAAGCTCGTCAAAACATTTTTCATTTTTTGTTCAAATTACCGGTTGTTGTGAACAATTTAAGCGGCCTTAGGGAATGCCATAAATGTATAGATGATCCGGGGTAACTTTCTTTCTCATTTGTATTCTCTTTACCAGATTTTTGGGGCCTTATGTTTTTTAGTTTTTCAGTATTTAAGTATTTTGTTAATAATTCGCTCAGACCCTACTATCGCCAGTTCATGTCCAAATGTTAAAAAGGCGATAAAGGGTCCAAGTTACTCGGACTAGTATTTCCCCAAGCATGCCATGGAATAGATGGGGAAAGCCAACTGTTGCTTTAGAATTCGGTAAGCTTAGAAAGTAAGAACATGTAATTACATAATTAAATGGAGGGCACATGTTTAAACTAAAGTTGTGCTTTGTAACCGGTGGCTGAAAATATAGGCCTACCAAACGATCCGTTTACCGTCCGCATCGCGTGCATCGATCACTGCATGTACTGTACGTGTACATGTACGTAGTGATCGATGCGCGCGATGCGGACAGTAACGGTCACGAAGGAGTGCATGCCGTGCGTGCCGTACTTCAAATTTTAACATGAATAATCATGAGCTTCTCTGGTGACCCCCGCACATGACCCGCCCGGCAACAGTCGCATCGTGTGTGTGTATCTGTCGGATCGGAGATTTGTGTCATTTTTTTCGCAAATTGGAACCGCTTTCGGCAATCTTTTGCTTGGTGCACACAAGGTGAGGATGTCAATAAGGATATTACGGATTTTTTGGGAAAACTGTGCAGCGGTTTTCCTGCGCACAGTAGAAACGTAAGTGCATGGAAATTACTTTCTTATTCTTGCTGTATTAGCCTATGGGGAAAATAGGCTTCTTTCTATGGGGTTCCGGTAGGAGCCCCATAGTTCTAGGGGTAGGCTAGTCCGAGTAACTTGGACCCTTTATCGCTTTTTTTTACATTTGGACATGATCTGGCGATAGTAGGGTCCAAGGTCGATGTATGCCTTTGACTAAGAATTCATATAATTTGTCAAAAGACCCAACAAAAACATCCCATTTCACTCTCAAAACGACCAAGAAAATACTAGATACGCCACCTCATATACAAGTGGAGTTCCATGATTATGATGAAGGTACTAAGGTTCACTTACCATCCGGATAAAAAGTGAAATTTACCGTTCAATTCACAGAGACCCTGCAGGACATATTATCCCATGTATCTTGCGCTAGATTTAAATATCTTGACCCCCTTGACCTGGCGTGATGTCAGTCCCGCGTGCGCATGCATAATGTGTCGCTCCAACCTCGTTCCCATGGTGTCGAGCACCGCCCTCACCAACACCACAGTTACTCTCTATAAAGCAAGCCTTGGGAACAAGGTTGGCGTCACCCGGCTTATCGTATGCCGTCGGTGACCGTTTCCTGAACGTACAATAGTCGGTAGTGGTATACGGGCGTGCGCAGCATTGATCTCCATTATTATAAAGACGGTGTGCAGCGGCCTCCAATCAGACTGACACGTCCGTTGCACCTTTTATCAAACAGTCACCGGCATACGGCTTGTTGCGCGGTGTGCATGTGCGCCGCGCCGGGGTGACGTCAAGTAAGGTCGAGGGGTCACGATTTGAACGCCATGTACACAGACAGCAAAAAGACATGTCCTGCGGGTGCTCTCCGGAATTGAACGGTAAATTTCACTTTTTATCCGGATGGTGAGTGAACCTTAGTACCTTCACCATAATCATGGAACTCCACTTGTATTATAGGCAAGCCAGGCAAAAAATAAAACATGTTTCAAATGTTTTTATCTTTTGAAGGTACATTCTTTGTCATTTACAAAGGGGAAATTCGTTTGCTCATGAAAATCCAACAAGCCGTTGGTGAGTTATAATTTTTTTTCAGATTAGATTTAACCTTTTTCCGAGACAGCCTGTGTATTGTGGGTATGGGGCAAATTTCCACCAGATTTTTTTTGCTGCAACTAATTAAATATGCGCATGCATCATCATTTCAAAGAGGAGCAACATTTTCCAATTAAGATATCATCTTTCAACAGAACAAGTATGAAATATTTTTTTCCAAACAAATTTCATGATTCTCATTTGTATATATGCAAATTTATGCATACTTAATGAGGATGACCATAACTAAGGAAAATAAGCACAAAAAAACGTAATTGAACACAATTACGCTGAAGGATTTTAAGGCAGGGTTCATTCTTTACATTTGAAACAAGCCATCAATATATGCTTTATGTAACCCTCCTGTTCTCAGGGCCAAAATCGACCCAGCTGCTGTACAGATCAAAACCTATCAAATTTCAGATTGAAACACACACAAACTGTCAGAGTTGGTGTTTAGAGATTTTGATAGGCTGTGATAGTTATAAGTATAGGAGGGTTTTAATTAACATGTAACATAAATATGCAAATGAACACCAGTCATTGTACAAATTATTTATGAAACATTAATGCCATATTTTGTTTTGTTTTCTTTTTCAAGAACATCAGCAAATGTTTTGTACAAGTCCAGCTGAGGGGCATGGTGAATTACATTTTATGTTCACTGCATATCTTCCCTTCATCACCGTTGGAAATGGAATCCCTCGATCCCTTCCGACAAACAGAGTGATGACTTACTGGTGGACGGAGTTGTTTGCAAATATTGAAAATTAATAAAGTTGTTGAATAAAAGTTTACTGTTTATATTAATGTGAGTGTGTATAAAGTCATTTGTTTTAATTGTTAAAAAGTTTAAAAGTAATGTGCTTTCAAATTAAAGTTCATCTCCTACTAACAAACTTCTGTTGTGTTTTTTAAGCTAAAAAAAAGGGAACATAATCTGTGCATTGGGAATGGTTAACTGAGAGAAAATTTTAAAATAAATCTGAATTTACATGTACCTAATGAAAATAAATAAATGTATTAGTTCTATGAACTGGAAAATAATGATCGAGTCAAGAGCCAGTGGGGACTGCACAGGTAAGGTACAATTCTGAAACATCACGGCTCAAAAATTCAACTGCATTTTACTGAAAATTTACTTCCACAAAGATTGAACAAGTAATTTTTTCGGCCGCTAAAACGGCTATGGCAGGACTGCTAGCCGCCATCTTGGATTTTTGGGGCATGGTCTTCACTCATAAACTGTTTTTGTTTTTTTCAGAAAAAAATATTTTATGAGTTAATTAATTATTTAGGTCGTATGAATGTTCAAACACACACAACACTGTGTAAAGCGCGTCATGCACACATCACCATTGCGCGATGTAGAAAAGATGACCCCCCCTCCCTTCAAAAAATGGTCGAGCCCCACATTTCTTCCACAACTCCATGCGCATGCGCAGTCTGGTGCACTATAGTAGTCAGCTGTGTGCTACATGTTCATAATCTCAGCTGAATACGTCGGTTGGTGGGTAAAAACTCTGATTTCTCAATAAATTGTCCGTTCCAATGTTCCGCAAATGTGCCGCAAAAGTCTAAAAGATCTGGAGGAGGGATTGGATTAGCTTGAAAATACCAGCTCTAGGCTCATGACAATGTGATCTCACATGTCATGAGCCTAGAGCTGAAATTTTCAAGTTAGGATTGGATAACTTTCTGGGGAGATTAACGTTTGGGAAAGTGGAATTCTAGATCATTGACATTGCAACTGACCTAACAAAAGCGTATTGCAAATCCCTTTTAGTTACGGGGTCCAAAATAGTTTAGCGTTGTATTACTATTAAGGCTCATGGAGCCTTACATTTTTGGAAGTACTTAGAGACTATGAATTATAATAATAATAATAACAATAGGCCTACCTCCAAATGGGACATTTGGGAGACATTCCCATAGACTTGTGCACAACTTTTTTTCCGACTTTGATGTAACCTAAGCCAAGGCTAACCAAAATATCCCCTATCCTACCCCCACAAATTTTGGTATAGGCCTACTAATGTTTTGGACAATTCTCTATCGATATAACTCACTTCCGACAGTAAAATTCTCAATATTTAAGGGGGCTAAAAAGACTAAGTGATGATTATGAACTACTAAATGTCTCCCTAATAATATCCTGAATAGGCTAAGTAATTATAATGACGTGGCTAGGATTAACTTATTCTTACCGTTGTTTGTTTGCCGTAGGAGCCAATTACCGCCATGGCCTGAAATATTGGAGGTGGGTATAGCTCTTCTCGTCTTGGTTCCCATCAAACATGTCATTTTGGGAACTCAGCCAAAGGCCGAGACATAATTTGTCGCAAAAACCTTGAACATGTCGAAGAGGCCGGCTGCAGTCTGTCAAAAATGGCGCCCTTACATCAAGACCGCCCTCACCTGACGATCATGTCACTGTACAAGCAAAAGGGCGCCCTCTTCCAAATGTTCCGAGGGGTGGGGGTGGGGGGAGGGGTGTTGGGTCGTGGAAGGGGAAAAGGCCCAATAGACCTTATCGCAAATACCGCCTGGTTGAGACAGCAAAATTTCTTTTACCCTATGACATAAGAAGGGGAAATGAACCCGCACATCTGCCCACCCCTCATTAGTGGCTCCGCCCATTAAAGAATATACCACAGATCATTATAAAAGTCAGAAACAGCTGTTGATATTAGTCCAACAAAATAAGATTGTTCGGACAAATGGATACATGTATGTTATGAAGGTATAACTTAAATGTTGTCCATAAAATACAGAGAACAGTAAATCCGGGAGTATGAAGGGAAACATCGAATTCCCTCTATGACGTCATTTGCGTACAAAGCTATTAATTCATACGTAGTTTGACTACAATCGAGCAAAGAATGCGCTATAAGTTGACAATACTGTGATCAAAATTTCATTCTAATGCCGGTCCTTGCAATCCCCAACTAGTACAATATTTTCAGTTGACTTTCCATAGTGTCTAACCAAACAAATTTATGGTCCAAGTAAGTTCTTTAGAGTTCATCAACGGTTATTAAAACGAGTACCACATGCAAAACAAATATACTTCCAACAATGCACCCTGTGTTGTATATCATCAGCTGCCTGGTAAAGCCCGAGTGAACTGAGACGGGTCGGTTGGGTTACTGTCAATGACCGTATATGGAAAGGAATGTTCCGTCATGCTGCGCACGCTGTTTCCCTGTACCAAACTGTGTATCAAGCTGTCTCAGACCGCTATACGAATCACAGACAGGTTTGGCAGGCTAGACCGACCATGCAGTGATATCTCGTGCGTGCACATGGTGCGGGGATGAACATATACTGTGTATTATTCCTTTTTTATTCTTGTCTGCTGGTCCGGTAATAATTACCGTGCAGAAGATAACGATGTCCAGCACAATCATTATGAATGATGTGGTACAGAATGTTGAAAAGTGTTCGCGCGTTGTATGGCACCGTGTTTCCGTTTTACATCACTAGGCATGCGATGGAGAAAATATGGGAAGAAGAATACATATGATAATTAATTAATTTAGACAAAATCTTTATCAAAATGTGTCATTCTCGAAACAATTCGTTGAAAGGAGATGCGACTTTCTGTAATGACGGTCACAACCGTCAAAATATACGAGTGTCGATTTGTACGTAAAACCTCAACCAATTATTGACGAATTAGACCCAGAATAGCCACAACGGACGCCTCGATCCGCTGGACTAGTCAGTAACAGTCTAGCCATTTGAGAAACCATGGAATCAGTCAACAGTAACTACATTATTTCTCGCGATTTCAATACCATCAGAAAGTTCAAATCACAGAAATCTTATACTGTTTTCCAAACCCCAGCTCAGGCTCCGTCTCCATCACCATTGCCAAACTGCATGAACAAAGCCAAAGCCAAAGCCAAAGAACGAAGCTGTGGTTTGGAAATCGGCCCAGGACAAAACTGATCCACCATGAAATAAATCACACAAGGATAAATCGCATGTCTTGAAGGCTAAGCTTTAATTGTTTCGTTATTTCGCATGGTGCCCTATTTCTCAGCTTACAACAACGACGTACATTGGTAAGATTATGATTAATAGTTTGGTACCACTCACTATGTACATGTACAGTATATTATATTATTTAACTACAGCGTGAGCACAGACTACAAGCAGCCATGAACAACCATCACTCGGCAAGTTCATAAATTGGGCCAGGGGAAACTGCTCTCTTGTTTCCCGTCCCGTTGCCAAGTATTTTCCAGCCCATGTTTAGCGTTTATCTGTTGTCGCGCGCACTCTGTACACAATTCAATTAAACTGTCTCACAGGCGAGAATTTATTCCATCTGAAATATGGCCGTGAATTTTAAACATGTAGGAGCCTCGTGCTAGAAATTTTTGATTCATGACCGGTCATTTCTACTTTAAAGAATAATCGCAACGTACACGCAGTATATCCGTTCACAGTGGCTCAATAACACAACCCAGTACATGTATAACACCAATTAATATTTTAAAATTACGTATGGGACAAAACATTCGTCCGTACAGAAACACCAATTTTTTAATTTGAAATCTGAGTACTAGCACGATACAATTTCTAAAAACGTGATGACTACCGACAATGGAAGACCTAATTTTATTGATAATATCACAAATACACATGATTGAGATACCAACGCAAAAAATTCGTTAATCCAATTCAGTCGAAACTACCGCGTTTGCAGTTACGAATGGTTTACGTATAGGCATAGATGTAGAACACGTGTACACGTGTTTTATTTTTCGTGTGAAAATAACCGTGATGACCACATTCCCAAACTAATTACACCTTTACTCCACAGAAAATATCCATGCGAAAAAATAGTTATACTTTTTTTTATTGAACTCGACTTACAAACTTGTAAAAAACTGCCCATTAGTGCAAAGTTAGTGACGCAACAAAATATATATAGTAACACCGCAATCGTTCAATAGTATGCACATGGCAAGACATTATAATCCACATCGTGTTAAAAACAAGGCCGTTTGGACTATCCAAACGCCATAATATAACTCCAAATTCCTCGCATGATTCGTTTGCATAACATTCAATAATCAAGAATAATTACTTCCTTTATGATGTCGACTATATAATTATGAACAGCAAAGATACCCTGCTTATAACACACGGCAGTAGAACTACTTTTAACAACTTTTTCGGGCGAAGTAGCAAAACACCCCTCCAAATAAGCCATGCAACACAAATAGTACATCCCAAACATTAAGATAAACATCACTGTTTTAGGACAGACCATCTGATAGCAGGGGGATTGTACATCCCTCGGGCTTTCGGCTGAGTGGATGCGCAATCGTAAGAATACATACATACCATTTATGTACTTGACATAAAACGCTACTTATAAGATACAGAAAAATATGAACAACATTCTTTTATCAAACGCTCTTACTAAATGTACATACGGTAAACTTTTCTTGAGATCACTCAGTATTTGGATAAACCAATGTGACACAAAACTACAATCTAAACGTTAATTTTACCAATTACAAATGTTCACTTGATTTTGATTATAAGTAATTCAGAAATGTTAACTTTTCCTGATCCATTTATTGGCAAATAATTGGCATAGGCTGGCAATTACATGATGTTAAAACATATTGCAATGCACTTCTTAAAATAATTTCCACATTATTTTCAAAAGCTGAATTTATCAGATACAAAAAAGACTAGCATTCCATATTGAAATTCAGAGAGGATAGAATTGATAGAAAATGCCACTGATTTGTCTTCAACTATTTTAACTCCATATTTTTACAAAAATAAAACTGGATTTAAAACCATCTTCTTTGTGTGTTTTAACCCTACATGCACAACATGGTGAAAATTGTATAGGGGGAAAGTTTGGACAAATTTCAAGGCAGTTTAGTACACATTATTTAAACTTAAGCCGGTTGGGGTGGGCCTAATCAACTGAAAATTCAAATTAAAGGAAGGTTGATCCAAGGTGCAACTCCATTCTCAAGGTCAAAAGTTGTTTCATCCATATTTAGGGTCAGAGAAATAATTTAGTTTGTTTTAGTTGCAAGGTATACAGGATACAGATTCTAAAAACATCACAAACATATTTAACTGTGCATTCATTTTCCTAATAAAAATCTTACAAGGTACACTAACTGGTGTGTATAATAAAATCAATACATTTGAAATCATTGTTTAACATGCAAGATGTAACAATGTATCATTGTCTATTTACCTGATTGCAAATCTGCCTCCATGATTCATGTCAAAAACAGAACGGATATTTGTTAGGCACGGCATCATTATAACATCCTATTAGGAAACCCTGGGTACTCAAATGTGCATAAAGGGTATTCAGTAATAAAAAAGGTCAAACAAATAAAAAATGTCATGGCAACATCATGAATGAAAACACTTCATCATCTTGATCAAAAGCAACTAACACTACCTATTTATACATATATTCTTTAGTCTTGCTTCCTTCGCCAGGAACAAACAAAATATCCATCAATTCGTCAATTTAGTCAAATATCCGAACAAAGAGCTAAAATACACAAATTATTTTACCCTAAAGAAACCAGAGAAAACAGCTCTCCACACTCATAATCATATAATATACACACATGACCCAACAAGATAAATAGTGGAAAATTCAAACTGTATATAGATAAGAAACCAATTCTCCCAATTCTTCCAAAAATAAAAGGAGTTCAAATAAAATTCCACTAAAAAAATCTTGATCAAAAACCATTTTCTTCTTTTTAAACTCAAGTACCGTTAAACAGGAAAGAATCGGGAAAGAAAATTTGGTGCGTGTTGCATTTAGAAATACATGTACCTTTTGTTTGTTTCAATATATGCATACAACTTAAAAATATCAATGACACTATCAAATAATCTATTTGTCTAACCTATGCTTACTTACACTGATAATACTTACAACTTAGAGAGCGAATACAAAAGCATGAATATTATTTTACAACAAACCCAAAAAGGAACACTGAATTTGTTAATTGTCTTAGTCCATTTACATGTAGAATGTTTTTTTTTCATTACTAAATGACTAAAATGAAGACTAAGATATTTGCCACTGGGCACAACAACTGTCAAACAGGGCTATGTTAATACTGTCACTACATGAAAATCAACCTAGATAAGCTAAGCTGGCTTTTCAAAAAAGAGAAAAATAAAAAATGTAATTTAGTATTCCTTTTCCAGTTCATTGCTATGTCATTAGACCTGCAATAAACAAAAGATTATGAAGCACATGTTTTACAAATGTACAATTACATGTGCAGAATATATCACTAAATACACAACTACATCAAACTCTACCACAATAATCAATGCTAAAATAAAACACTGAAAAATGAAATTTTCATAAAGCTTCCAAATTAGTAATTTAGTCTGTCAAATCATACTAAAATTTGAAGAGGTGTTTGATTGTCCAATCAATTGGGATCATTGTTCATTGCATGTGTTTAATTGTTTCTGTCACTATTAATGGGGCTGATGTTGCCAAATGTGACTCACATTGTCTCAATGCACTGAGGAAACATATATACACTTATTTACATAAGGCAAGAAGCACGGACAGCACCACATTATAGTTTTCTCAACAATTTCACAAAAGAAGTGTCCTACAATTGCCTACATATTTCTACTCCAATTCTTGAGAGATGGTATTAAATTCAGTTTTCAAAACCTAAATTTAATCATTTAAGATTGTTTTTCATGATTTTCGAGTGACAGTTGCACACTTTTAAACCACAATAGAGAAGAACTGGAAGTTGGATCAAAATTTCTGTTACTTTGCCGAGTTTGGAAGACTGTATTTCTTTGGATAGACCCCATTCGATCAATGAGTAAGAACACAAAACCCAAAAGTAAATAGTGTTTTATACGGAAAGACATTACAAAAATGTCAAATAAACATGTTTTATGATAATCAAATCCAATGTTAAAGGCAGTGTACACAATTGGTCATTGTTGCAATTTTCAGAAATGGGCGGATTTGGGGGTTAGTATTTTATAGGAAATATCGTTGTTGGGTGGCGAAAAAAACGAGAGAAAAACGGCGCTCGTTTTTAACCTTCGGGCGGATGATAGCCTTTAGTCAAGGCGCGCGTGGCTTTCTGGGCACGTGACGCGCCCTGAATGCCAGCATGTCCAGGGCGCGCCACTCGTGGGTAGCTACAAGCGCCTTGACTAAAGGCTACAGGGCAGTTTTCCAACGATTTCCAGCTGGAAATCGTTGGAAAACGATATATATTTCCACTTTTCTTGACAACGACAGCTCACCTGATGCTATAATTTCACAGGATGATTGAGACTGCTATTAGCTTGCAGTCTAGTAAGGTATTTCGTAATAATTCAGTAAAAAAAAATTGGAGGATTACCAATCGTGTACGCTACATTTAAGCCATTAAAGAACTTATATTTTTTCTCCCAAAACAATGCTCAATGGATTGTACATATAAATGCAAAGACCTCTGGGGAAATTAAGTTAATCTCTCTTGCATAATAAGAAGTTGATAAAAAGCTTGGCAAATCTTAGCATCACTGAAAAAAGCAGTATCAACAATAACCAGTTCGGCAGATGAAATCATTAGGTTTGTTTTTCCTATACTGTATGTAGTCCAAGTTTCTAGAATTTGTATGCAGTTGAGAGGCAGTATTGTCTACAAATTACTACTGAAAAAATTCAAATTCAGTCATTTCCATACAATGTTGATGGTATGTTCCTATCCTGTGTTGCACAGTTGAAGCAACCGTCTACACCCACTGTGGCTAAAGAATGCACTGCAGAACCCCAAGATGTGAGCTGAAAATGGACTAGGAGCATAAGATTTTAAAAATTCAGTAGAAATCACATACTGCTCCTAACATTCAAAGCCTAAAAATGAAGTTATTTTCAAAATGCGGCAAGAACACAAATGAACTCAATTCAAGCATCAACATCTTCTATATTGGCTTCAACACTGAAAACCAGATTGTATGATTTCTCTGCTATGAGTATGCTAGCCTTATGGATGCTAGATGCTAAAATCACGTTCTCTTTATCGGATTTCTATCACGATAAAATCATATCCAGGGGCTTTACAGTTTGAAGATTTTCAAGCTTTCTTGAATATTGTGATGGACGTACATGTATACTACACTTTGTAGTATGATTACTCCATGTTGATTGGTCAACGTCATCTTCCACAAGTCACACACAGCTAAATAGCATGGTGACACCCCTTTTGTCAAGAGTTTTCCCAGTAACCAAGGAATTTCACAAATAATATTTCCTTGACTTACATGTCTGGCTCAGCATCAATATCCGAAGAGGTTTGTCATGCATGATCATCCATCCATTCCCTGGGCCTGCTCCAGGGCTATAATTACACATGTCTGGCTTATTTTGACCCAGAAAGACTCCCATGCTTTGGATGGGTGAGGGATAAGGGCATCAAGCTTCAAAAACAAGGAATTACCAACACTAAAGTGTAGTACACATCTGACAAACATGTTTCCATTTTGATCTTGGGAATCCGAGGGTGTTCAGGAGAGGTTAAGTTCACCTGGGTGTTGGAGTTATGCTACTGGACACGGCGGCAGTAGTAGCCAAGGGCTTTGCACTTCTCACAAAGGTGCTGTGGATGCTCCTTACTTTGGTCAGAGACGTCCAATCCATCTGGTTTCTCCAGAGGGCGCTGTTTTATCACAAGAACAACAAACTGGTTATAGCTTTTTACATATTCATGGAGATGCTACTGTTGTTCTCATTGGAGTAGATTCGGATTGTGCCAGTGAAAAAAATATATTTAACGGTTTTGGTGTGATTTGTGTTTGGTGCTCAGGCTGATGTAGGGGCTTCAACGCTTGACTCCAGTCATTATTTCAAAATAATCAAGAGGGTGAAAATAAAGATGAAATGGCAAACATGGGTATCATTGCAGTAACATGACTTTTTATGAGTAATCTTGCAGACTCAACTCCATATGGACCTTGTTGTGTCCCATACTTAGACATTCCAACCTCTTGGACATTGGGAGCACTCTGTGAGTCTAACGGAGACCCCTGCAGAGGGACCCCCTCCTCCCCCTTGACTGTCTCCAAATGAAGGTGAAATGGCCAAAATAGTACTATGCCTCACCTAGACTTTTAGAAGCGGTCTTTCCAACTCAAACGCACCTGCTTGTGAGGGTAGACATTGATGTGGCACTTGATGCACTCCTGACCCATGTTGGCCCAGCTGTTTCCACTCATCCATTTTCTCTTGCACTTGGGACACTTGTACTCGCCGAAGCATCGCTTCTTGCCCTGGTAAGGTGTTAACCCCTCACCCTTTGGACGAGCCTACCAATGAAAAAAAAACAAGAAGGAATGATTATGGATTAATTGTTGAGACTGCTGAAACTCTGTGAATTGATGAAGGATCAAAATCACGTCATGTTTTTCCCCACACCGTTTTGCTGGTTTTTCTAGAAAAGAAGCCAAAAACACTGGATAACCGGCCAAAATGCTGAAAACTGGAGGAGACCTTGCAGCTTGATAGAAATTGGCTCCCTTATCAACCATAGACTATCACAGCAGGGCAGCTGGAACAATCTGTGTTTACTTAGATTAGATGTAAACTACTGCAAAGTGATTTACTATGGAGATCTGGAGAACCACTTTTACTAGTTTTGATGATGTATATTTACCTCCATTGTTTGAAAATACATGTAAACCAAAACATAAATACTTTGTACATGTAGATGTAGACTTCAAACCTCCAATGGGCCTCATGAACTTGTTTGTTTACACACATGCAAGCTTTTCAAATCACCACATCATCAAGTTTCAGTTGTCAAGGTTCAGATACCAAGTAAAACTTTGACCTCGAAAAAACTTTGGCAGAAAATCCTACAAGACACATGTACTAGCCATGCAAGCGCAGACTAATCCACCATCTTGTAGGCCCGTCAATTTCACCACAGGGATAGGACTTGCTTACTCAACAACTGTTCTGTCTGACATTTGTTGGAATATTTTACCTGGTATCTCTTCTGGGAGTAGGGAATATATGAGCCAGCAGAAATTCTATTTAAGGGCAAATCATGAGTATTAAATTCCCTGCTTCCTAATTTTAAAGAATTATTCAACACTTAGTTGTATAAGGGTTATTCCATAAATTTGGGGTCCAATTTTGGTGTCCCTGTTACATCCGACATGTATAAGATTTTGCAATTCAGGACACATTCTTTAATGCCTTCTATCTCCAAGAGTGATTGTGTAAAGTAAAGTACATGTACCTGCCAAACAAGTAAATAGTGTGAAGTCAATTTTAATGATACTTGATGGAAATTACACAGGTCAGGTGTAACAGTAACACCAAAAATGTTACACTTCTGGACCCCAAATTTATAGAATGATCCATAATGATGTACATGCAGTGTTCTCCACGAGGGGTTTTAGCAGGGCGGGCCCCCCGCTAAAGTTTTACCGCCCCGCTAAAATGTTCACAGCCCTGCTATTTTTTTTCATTGGATTTTCCCCCATTCTCCACCGTCTTCACAGTTTATCTAAGTACGAAGAAGTTTACCGCACTCTGTGGAACGAACATGAAGAGTTTGCCAGCATTAACATTCAGCAGTATTCCAGTAGCGTTTATAGTAATCGAACAGATCTGGATGCAACGTACGCAACATATTATGCATTCAGATCATAAAACTATACACGTAATATTATTCTGGACTGGTTGCAATCTCCCTGGTAATATCATTTTCACTTTGTCACGTCGAGAACCAGTTTACCTAAATTACAATGTTCCGTAACACTTGAGGGCGTCTTTTTCTCTCGGAAAATACCTTATCCACGCGCGCTGTGCCCACCACGTGCATGTTTAGCTCACCGGCCGGCTTAACTCTAAACCCCTAGTCTTGGTTCCAAGACGTCCTTAGCGCGGTGTGATGTACAGCGCGCACACGACAGCGCCCTCTAGCTACACACACACACACACACTGCCAAATCGGTCTTAGCGATTTGGCCGTGGCGTGTGTGTGTAGCGAGAGGGCGCTGTCGGCCAGCCATGCGCGCTATACATCGCACCGCAAAGGACGTCCTGGAACCAAGACTACTGAACCCCCCGCTCGGTGACGAGTTCCACTCAGTTAAAAACAATTGCCCCCGAAAAAAATCAACTTTTGATGACCAAACCCCCTCCCCCTAAAAATCTTGCCTTCATTTCAAGTTGTAAACACGAGCAAATTTGATTCAAAGAGTCAGAAGAAAGTGGCCAGGAAATGCCTCAGATTGCACCACAGAGCATCTAGAATCCAAATCCCGGACCCCACGCCGTAAGGGCTTCGCGCTCCGCGCTCGCATTGTGTCTCCCGCCCTGCTAAAATTTAAGGCCGTGGAGAACACTGTACATGTATATCACACTCTCATAGGATTCTTCATTGTACTCACTGACATCGCATTCTACAAAAACTATAAACTTGTGAATGAGAATTTTCAGACAATAGCATACTACATATTCTGCACTGATTTTTTTTTCATTTTTTTTTTTTTGGGGGGGAGGGTATATGGACAGAAGGACAAATATACAGCAAACTGTCACCCAACAACTACATGTACATGTATGACCTGATTGACCTCTATTATTCATATGCTCCAATGCTTACATACAGCTGTGAAGAGTTGAATGATTTGTTGATAAAACAGAAGATATTATTACATCCATGTATTTACATATTTTTTATTTATTTTAATTCTTTCTAGTAACGAAACCAAAGATTCCACGCACTGTAGCTCGAAAGCCTGAAGAAACCTGTAGGAAGATGATGAAGAAATGTTCAGTTTTAGAATAATATACTGGGGGGACCTACAAAATCAGGCAGGAACTGAAAACCCAGTAAACATGTCAGCCCAAGTGGGATTCGAACCCCCCCCCCCCCAAAAAAAAAACAGCCTCACTAAAACATGACTTTTTTCTTGTATAAATGTTCAGATACATGTATGATGATGTCGGTTTTGTGCTAAAAATTAATATGATTATTGCTTTTTATGTGAAGAATATTTAGATTACAGACAGAGCCTTCCGTTTTATTTCTTATATGGGCTGAATATGTACAGACAAATACATGTTAAACTCAACCATGACGGTAGGAAACCAAATGACATTCAATTAGTGGCTGAAACACATCATTTTTTAGGCTCAATTTTGATACAAGCTTTAGTTTTTCCTCAAGAAAGTTTTTAAAAATGGTATATTTTCAAGGGGTGGTTGTGCATTAATCAAAATGTTCTTTTCAAGACCTTTTGAGCTAAAATAGTTTAAGTTCATATGCTTTTTATAGACCTAAGGAGATGGCACTAATATTTTCTGTTTCAATCATTGTCAAATATTCTGTTGGTTTCATTCGGTTAAAAACTCGAAAAGTGATGAGGAACAAATGGAACTTGTGGGATTTCAGGACACTGTGTCCCCTTTAACAGTATTTCTTGGTAAACAACCCTTGCTGGAATCTTTCACTCTATTAAATGCTACCATAGCCCCAAGGCATATTCTGGGCTCAAGGAGACTTTGTCAAACAATGATCAGCTTGGCTCTACCTTTGGTAAGGTATGGGGTCTATTTTGCATCAACCAGCCATCTGGCCAGAGATGTTGAGATCTATCAGCTGCTAGCTAAAATTCCAGTAACCATGGCAATAAACTCAAATGCCAGCAGCCAGTTTCAAACCCCTGCTGGTTTGGGAGCTGCTTATTTCCCAAACTGCTGTTTCATGTTGTCTAAACCATGACTTTAAAAAAAAAAAAAAAATGTTGCACATGTTTAGCAAAATTTAAAGAAAGAGAAATGATTTCCCTCACAAGGCAGTTTTTGCAGATAAAGGATATGATGGTTCATGCTCTAGAGATGCTTAATCCTTGCAAAATATGTCTTAAAGCCAAGGCTGCAGTTTTATGTGTGGCAACATCAATATATTATGGTTAAGTCATGAGAGGTTAAACGTAGTGTATGTACATGATTGGTCATTGTTGCAATTTTAAGAAATGGGCAGATTTGGGGGTTAGTATTTTATAGGAAATATCGTTCCACTGACCTGTTCAAAGTTTTGGCGAAAAAAATGAGAAAAACGACGCTCGTTTTTAACTGTCGGTTGGATGATAGCCTTTAGTCAAGGCGCGCGTGGCTACCTGGACGTGTGACTCGCCCCGAATGCCAACATGTCTGGGGCCATGGTTCAGGGCAAGCCACTCGTCCGGGTAGCCAAGCGCGCCTTGACTAAAGGCTACAGGGCAGTTTTTCAATGATTTCCAGTTGGAAATCATTGGAAAACAATATAAATTTCCACTTTTCTTGTCAACAACAGCACACCTGGTGCCATCATTTCACAGGATGATTGAGACTACTATTAACTTACAGTCTAGTAAGGTATTTTGTAAAAAAGAATGGGAGGATTACCAATCATGTACACTACCTTTAATGTTGGCTCAAGTCACTGTTTACAGAGTGACATTTTGAAACAGCTTGTAAAAAGTCACCACTGGATAATCAATCTGTCTGTATTCAAATTTATAATCTGTCATTGAAGTGTGTGTTTTCCGCTTTCCCAATTAACCCTCAATCTCTCTTTCCTTCTATTTTTGCTTTATCTGTACCAATGACTTTCCCCACTTGTCAGTTTCTGTTTCCAAATTCTCCTACGATGGAAATGTCAGGTATTTCTAACTTTTATTATTTATTTCAGGCCAACAAGACCATTCTAGTTGGCAAGCAGGTTGAAGTATATGTGTAGCAGTATTTTAGTCTTTTGAATGACATATTTTATTTGCGGAAGATTATGTAACATTATAACATAAACATTGAAATTTACAAGTTTTCATTGGTATAATTTGTGCAAGTTATTGTACAGGTACATACACTAAATGGGGATATAAAACTTATGGCAAGCAGTGTTCTCCACGGCCTAAAATTTTAGCAGGGCGGCAGACACAATGCGAGCGCGGAGCGCGAAGCTCTTACGGCGTGGGGTCTGGGTCCCGCTGAAGGGCCCCGGGAAATTTTGGATTCTAGATGCTCTGTGGTGCAATCTGAGGCATTTCCTGGCAACTTTCTTCCGACTCTTTGAATCAAATTTGCTCGTGTTTACAACTTGAAATGAAGGCAAGATTTTTAGGGGGTTAAGCCGGCCGGCCGGTGAGCTAAACATGCACGTGGGCACAGCGCGCGTGGATAAGGTATTTTCCGAGAGAAAAAGACGCCCTCAAGTGTTACGGAACATTGTAATTTAGGTAAACTGGTTCTCGACGCGACAAAGTGAAAATGATATTACCAGGGAGATTGGAACCAGTCCAGAATAATATTACGTGTATAGTTTTATGATGTGAATGCATAATATGTTGCGTACGTTGCGTCCAGATCTGTTCGATTACTAATACTATACTATAAACGCTACTGCAATACTGCTGAATGTTAATGCTGGCAAACTCTTCATGTTCGTTCTACAGAGTGCGGTAAACTTCTTCGTACTTAGATAAACTGTGAAGACGGTGGAGAATGGGGAAAAATCCAACGGAAAAAAATAGCAGGGCGGTGAACATTTTAGCGGGGCGGTAAAACTTTAGCGGGGCGGCATACAATTTTGGCAGGGCGGCCCGCCCTGCTAAAACCCCTCGTGGAGAACACTGGGCAAGTAATCAGGCACACACTCCATGTACCAGGTACTCCACCCAATGTCAATGTCTGGTCTGTGCAATCAGAGTTTATCTGGTGCGGACACGTACACATATACATGTATACAGCAGGCACATTTGTTTCCACGAAGTCACAGTACACAGACTGGTTTACATTGTGGGCATATCAATAACACATACATGTAGTGTGGACATACAACATTATTGCACACACCATTGCATTTTATAACTTGGAAAGATGGTGACATTGAGCCCAGAATCCATCAATCAAGGAAGGTTCCTTGCTCTGCTCTAACTGAACTAATATAATTTAGTTTTGCAGGGGAAAGATATTCTTGGCTAGTAGAAGGCCTCTTTAAAATCATGAATCAGGTTATTCAAAGCATTGTGTTCCACGCAAGTTTCGACATGAATTTCAGAGCAAGTAATATGCACGGTGTTCCAGCCAGGCATTAAATAGTGCTAGCACCCACTACACTTTCTTGAATCATGGCTCTATGCTACCGCTACGCTATGAATATATTCCAAACAATTTCAAATGAACTAAATATTGCCTATAATCTTAAAACCTTTTGCTCAAAACAGTCAAGGGAAAGTGGCCAGGAATTACCTCACACTGCACCACAGAGCATCTGGAATCCAAACATTTTCGGGCCCCTAATTAGGTAGACTCCATGCTCGCATTGTTCGTCCTTGAGCAAAATGCCCCTACGCTTTAATTTCAATCTGGCTAAAACACTGTATGTTACAAGTTATTTCCTCAAACAGTAGTTGAATGCCCAGTACAGTTTTGGCACACCAGAGCCTCCATCTGATGACCTTGTTGTCTGGTAACCCGGATCTCTCAGCCAATTAGGACACAGGGATTGCAATGGGGGTGGAGCTTATCACAATTGTTCCACATCCCCCAGATAACAATGGTAGAATCCAATTTGGAGCTGGTTAATTGATTAGATAGGTTTAGAAGATATCTTCTGTATCAAATTTCCTTCTGAAAAAAAAAAATCCAGAAAAAAATGTATGTTCTTATTTCTCCATGATTGTACATGCATCAACATACAATGTACAGTACAATTTAACCCACATCCAAAAGATATTCTTGTTTGAAAAGGCCATGTTTTTTCTACAAGTCTGGCTGGCACAAACTGACATGACAAACAATGGGTTCCCTTTAAACATATCCCATGGAGAAAATCTGTACCTTGCTCCTTATGGGCAGTTGCAAGTTTTTTGTCCACTGTCAAACTTTTCAGACAAGGCACAAGTCCAACTGGAGAATTGAAAACAGACACCACTGGGATGTAGGGGATTAGCTTGTCAGTCTTTTAGACATAACAATGGGTCCTCTGTTACTGAATTAATGGAGGCACTATGGGCATGGAAGTTATATCAATAAAGACAGATAAAAACACTGACAGACAAGTTGTCTTATAACAAAGTCATGGGGTAACTTTGATATAGAATATTAGGTTGTTAAAAGAGGAGTGAAAACAAAGACACACATAAAGTTTAATGTACCAAAGCCCACAGTAGGATTTTAAGTCTGTTAATCATTCAGTGTCCTATCCTTTCCTGTCTGCTTATAATTCACAGGGACTTCTGGATGGGATTTCTGCTCTTCCCAAAGTTTAAGCAATGTATTGTCAGTGTTTTCAGAGAGCCTGGTTTATGGGCATGACTCTAACCCATGACCTCCTGCACATCTTTAACCACTAAACCACCAAGCTTGGCATATTCAAATTCAATAGCAGTGGGTCAATAACAATAGTATTTTAAATTTTGACCATGAAATAAAGCAGTAAACAGTAACAATAGTGACCTTGTGTCTAGTTTCTCCTATATGTTCCCACTTAAATTATTTCTAGCCCTCAACTCCTACAACTACATGTATTCTATCCTTTTCTCTTTAACTTACGATGTAGAACTCAGGAGTGCACCCTGCTTTAGCCTTTTAATCCGGCACAGGATGTGGTCTAGAAGACAGCATTAGGACACGCATACTGCACTGCAAGATCACACAAACACTCCTTACAGTTGCTGTCAATGGTGTGGCACATACATGTATATATTGTAAGTGATCCAATGACAATATGTGTTTACTCAAGCAGGATGTTGTGCAGAGAACAGGAAACAAAAATCACCACCCAAGTCCAATTAATGGCTTCAGCTCTCCCCCTACAACTTTCTAGTCCATCACCACCTAGCCTTTTCTTTGACACATCCTACCCATTCTAAGGAAACTGAAATCTTCCAGACTCTTTTGTCAGTTGTTTCTGGCTAATTAACAGAGTGGTAAGCTGTTTTTCTCTGCCAATTATGCTTGTTATTTGAGACCAGTAATTGGAAGATTGAGTAGAATCATCTTAAGTTGGATACACAGGAAGCCAGATGTGGGGGCGAACTGAGTGACGGTTCCAATGACAGAGCAACAAGTTTTGTTCTTCCTCTATGATCAACCTTTCTGAAGTAGACCCAACTCTGGGGCTGGCCCAGGTTGAATCTGGATTTTTTAACAAAACTTATAAACAAACTTTCAATAAACTCTTTTTAGCCTGAGGGTGTTCCAGGTATCTTGGAGTTTGTACATTTAAAGTGATACAGCAGAGCAGAGCACTTGCAACTTCAAGTCTGCAGCTCTCAATAATACAATGAGCTAAATCAGAACTTTAACATGTGACCGCTAATTTGACTTATTATTTTTGACAGTCTCTGCAAAATGTAATTGGTTATACAACAAGAGAAACCAGACAGCTACACATATGTGATGGTTGTGTTCCCATATTAAAGAGCTAAGACAATATGTATGGTTTCTGTCAGAAAAAAAATAAGGGAAACTAGCCTTTAAAATCCAATCCAAACCTTGTGGTTTCTGAGTTGGACTTAGGCCAAACCAAGAAGTGGTTTTCCATCTGTACTTCATTCCCTGCCAATCGAAACCAGTTAATTTTTTTCAGGTTTGCTATAGGTCCAGGCAGATACTGTTGAATTCATTACCATTGGCCTGTATCATAGGGCCATGAATGATAGGGGAAGTTCAACTGGCTAAGTATAAAAAACATTCTTCCCTGATTGGTCAATTCTAAATAGCAACAACAGTGAGACAAACAATTCGGGTACATGTAGTTGCACTCTCATATCACACTCCCTGCTGCCTGTTTAATACCAGTACAAGAATAACATGCTTGGTATTCTTGGAACATATCTCTTCAAAGAATATTTGTATGCATTATCTAAGCAAACACTGAATGTCAATTTGTGTCTGCTGATCCATAGTGTTCCTTAACACTAGAACATTTTCAAAGAAAAGAATTATCTTGCTCCTTCAAGAACAAAATTGCGGGCCTGAATTGCTGTTAATTTTATCAAGCAAAACATGTACATGTAATGATGTAGGATGTATGTTTGTATTTTGACTTCTGGTTTCACTCTGTTCTCAAAGTGTTATGTCTACTTGAAGATAAATTTGCAGAAACGATCCTGACTTGCAGATTCATAAAATCTGTGCTGAGAACACCATGCATGGGACTAGAGATATGCTGCAACACAAGGAAGACATTTCACGCCTTTGCACTGATCTGTGCTCATCACATCAAAGAGCTCAACAGCTAAAAACACCTATAGAGTTTGGTACAAAAACATGATTATAATCTCCAACTGTCAAAATCCCTGATTACTTCAATGTACCACCCACCAACTTTACTGTACAATGTAAACCATACTGCTTACACAGGCAAATAGACATGTAATTAAACAGAAAGAAAGAAAGTTTATATTATGGCACTGTAAGCAGAGGGAGCTTGACAGGAAGTGTAGTAAGTGTAGACTTGCAAATTGATTAAATAGGTAGTACTACAAGTTGCTGTACATGCTGTAGTATAAGGCTGTATTTCCTTCTCTGGAACATAATTTAGGGGAAGATGGACAGGATCATCAACCAAATTTTTCACTCAAAAATTAAAACTATCCTTTCTTAAAATATAAGCCTGTCCAGTGTCCTTACACTGCTGGAACTATTCACTTTCTCCTGGGTGCATGTGCTGATTGTCAATTCCCATTAAAACCTTTCTGAAAAGTGTTTGAGCTTCTGTTACATATCCCAGGGTTTCATGTTTCCAGACAACTGCTGGTTTTCATCAATCAGATACTAAAAGTTCAAGGTCTCTCCAACTGAAAACTAGTTTACTTTATCTAAGCTGTTCTATGACACAAGGAGTACATCAACTGGTTTCTGAGATTTGATCTTCAGTACAAGTAATTTGATTTATTCTGCCCGTCTACTTAAATGATAAATGAGAGTATTTGCTATTAATAATAAATATCTTGCCCTTGAACAGGAACTGACTCAGTCACAGGCTAACATTCATGTAACATCTACATGTACCTCTACAAGGCATTAATCCAAAATTCAGAATCTCAGAAGTTGGAGTTGTATGAAATTGGCAATTTTCACTCAGTCAACACTCCTAACATTTTCAACGGGGAACTGATTGGAGTTAAGGAATTTCTACCCGAATTGAAACCAACCCTATTGTGGAACCAGGGCTGAAAATATTGACCACGATCAAAATGTGAAAATAAAAATGTGAGTGTAATTTTGGTAACCTTCAAAAGGTCAACCTCAAAAGAAAGATATCATGTAAAATGTTACAATAGGCCATTGTTTTGGACTTAAATTTTTATGAGCGCTGACAATAAACAGTAATGTCACACAACTACAATGGTACAGTGCAGATGAAGGGCTTTCAATGAATGTTCTTTCAAACTTGAACACCAATCAAACAGCCCAACTTTAAGGAAGCTTTTCAAAGCTAGTTTTTTCATGTAAGCCATGCTGTTTCACACCATTCATGTGTAGCTAGCAATCAATTTCCATGCATTGGCCAAACAGCCATGTTACCCAACTAATACATGTAACTATGGCAAGACAGGCATGCATTCTGCATGACTCAGTCCGACAAGCAACAGCTTGGAGGAAGTTACAGTCAGCGACAACCGGAAAGTGAATGCATCCGGCGCACAGAGTCAAACAGGGGAACTCCTTCCCAGGAGTCACTGTAATACACCCGCTGATGATAAGATCGGTCTTTGGGATGGAGGATGACTGTTATTTTGGGGCAGGTGACTCCTGGGACAGCTATTGTGGGTATTCCCCAATCAATAGACAGTGGAAATTAAGCTTCCACTAGAAAAACAGGCAGCAAGCCAGCCATTGTTTTCACAACGATCAAAGAAGGAACTTGACATTCACCCCAGCATTGGGTAGGGAAGGAAGGGGGGGGGGGAGCCCGCTATAGCCACAAAAATGTCACCTACCTACCCCCTCTCACTTTCCCTTTCAACCTTTAAAAACAAATTCTAGCGTATTTTCAAAGACTTCCATACAATTTCTGAAGTTTTTTCAAGTTTCTCAATTGGCTTCTGTCCAAATATTCTTCAGCCCAACCCATTTTCAGTCTAAAAACACACGTATTTGTCTTTTATTTGTTTTGAGAACTTACTATATTTTATAACAATTTTGAGATTTTGGGCTTTGCAACTAGAGAGAAAATTTGCAGATACACCATGTGAAATGACCCCAAAAAGAGAATGTGGTTCTTATACTGATATTTTATTTTAGAATTTAGAGAGAGAGTTACTTCACATGGTGTGTCTGCAAACATTTCTCTCTAGTTATAAATAGCAATAATTTTACTCTAAGAATTTTGTAATTCAGATTTTTGTTTTTAATGGGGTTACTCAAGAAGAAAGAGAAAAATAACCTACATTTCCACATACCTGGGGGCAGTCTTTAATGTAGTGACCCTTGTTGAAGCAAAGGTGGCAGAGGTATGTTGGGGGTGGTCTTCGTCCCATCTTGCGGTCGATCGGTGACAGTGACAGATCACTAAACTGGTCCGCGATGTCTCCAATGCTACCATAAGGAGATGTCATCATCTTAGTCTAAGGAGAATCAAATGAAAGCTTGTTTTGTTGTTAATTAAGATCATTAGTTAAGACAAATGTCTGAAAATAAATGATGGTTGTGTATGAAGTTTAATCTTAATTCAAATTATGCTAAATACTACAAAATTGGTATCCGCCACAAAGTAAATATAAATGCCCCAACTTTAGGCAAATCCCTGACAAATCCAAAATGAATTTCTATGTTTTTGCTGTTAGTAGTATGAAATAATTCTTCATTAATTACTTCATCTTTTTCTTGGCGAAAGCTTACAGTGTTGACAACTTTGCCTTATGTTAAACTTTCTGGGGAAACTGAATTATAAACTTCATTGTTTCTTCCCAACACCATTATGAAAAACATACATGGACCTACATGTACATGAGCTTTTATTTAATTGCAACATGAAATATGACCCCATCCAACAAGAATTCCTTATGTCCAACCAATTAAAAAGTGAGAGGTAATTTAAGGTAAATTAGTCAAGCACTAATAAGTTTTACAGCTGTACACATTTGTTGTCCAATAACTAAGGTGTTGAATGTGTCAAGGTTTGTTTACAGCAGGTATGCCACCAAATTAACTTGTTTACAATTCTACAGCTGACAGCTGGACATGTGTTGCTGGATTGGTTACTGTCTTCATGGGTGTTAGAGGGAGGGGTGTCTAATTGGAATGCCAGAAAACCACTCAATCAGTCTTAAATTTCAACCATGAATATAAAGCCAGCGATATACATTACATACATGTGTTTGCCTGTTCATGGCCTGATCACAGAATAGTACAAAACTTATTTGTTTTTCCGTAATGTTACTAGCCAACATCTTGTGGCAATTGTCCAATATCTACAGATCTTAAACATCACAGGGTCCATAACAAAATATTAAGTATTATGATGGTATACATGTATGAATGTGCTGAATTCATAAAGTAATTTTGGAGCCATATAAAAAGAAAACTACATGTCATGTACAGACAAAATGTGCGGTACAGCGAGTGTTTGTTAATGCAAAGTTTCATGTATACCAGCACCTCCCATTAGGCTTTCAAAGCTGTGCACTGCCTGCAAAATCATTTTCTACCTGATTAAAAGTGATCAAGGGCAAAGTGGGTGTGTCCAAGAATTCTTACACAATTGTCAATACAACTGCATGTATTTCGCATTCCTCAGGTTTTCTACCAACTTCTCAAATTCAGTTTTTCCACACTGTCTATGCAAACCACAACAACAAAATTTAAACAGGGCTAATTGAAAAATTGAAGTTTCAATTTCATGGTTGACAGAGCCACATAATTCCTTTTCCAGATACTTTGTAGTGGAAATAAAAATCCCAGCACATATTTCTCGTCTTTGAAATTAAGTCTTGCAGTGGTGACACTTCCCAGTTGAAAGTTGGTTCGACCCTACAGACCTTCAGTGAGTTTATAGGTCAACAGGAAACTCACTGGAAATGACTGCAATCTTATCTAGGTTAGTTATAGAATTGAAAATTACAGAAATACTTACCATTGTTTGCAGTGGGTTCGTTATCTGATTCTGCAAGTAAAGAACAAAACATTAAATTAATCCAAAAGCTCATTTACTTCAGATAGCTGGCTTGCAAGAAATAAGCTAATAAAGCAACCAACTGACATTCTGGGCAAATTTGAAAGCACAATTTATTATCTGACATTAAATACAACCCATCGCAAAGTACAAACTACAAAGTAAAATTATTACTCCATGTATTACACAATATAAAATAGATAGTCTAGACAATTCTGACAGTTACCGACTTTTGCTTAGACTATTATTCATTTCTAGAGTCACACTATAAAATGGAAGTTTCACTTTCACATAGCTTGCTTGGGAACTGGGCCATGTCAAGAATATGTAGAAACCTTCAACATCTGGGGAATACATCATACTTTTCAAAATGGCAAATATTTTATCAAAAAACATGTTTGGAAAGTAACTTCCCCCTGGTCTTATTTGCTCTCAACTATACAGCAAAACTCAACTTTTTTCCTCAACTTGCTGGACTCATGTTTGATTGCTGTTCAACCTTTTTAAAGTTTATATGTTGTAATTTTTGTAATTAAAATAAACACTGTTTATTGAACTTCAAATATTTTCCCCAATAATGCAACTTTCTGAGGTTCTTTACCTTATTCTGTGTTTTCTTTCAAACTTTTGCATTTTTCTGCACTACATTGTACATGTACCACATAATATGTTTCAACTATGAGCAAGTTTCCATGGCAACCTCTAGGCCCTATATGAAATACATGTTGGGCTAACAGGCAAAATTGACCAGTGGTTGACAAACGGTGGCGCTCGAACTTGCTCTATTAATCTATTTTAAGCAGAGTAGCAATTAAGTCCCTGAATGCATTAAGTTGGTTCATTGCTGTGCTGTATCAATATGAAAAAACAAGGTGGTTCACGAACCACGCATCTCGCCAGCTTTTGTGATTACCCAAGAAGAATGCAGGGGCACTGATAACGGTTAAAGGAGCAAGGGTTAGTGTAAAAAGATAATGAAATGGCAAGTTATCAAAAGCAAGAACCGATGAGCATGCCTAAAACAATGGTAGGTGACAAAAGCAATGTGGAAGAAAAATGTTGTCCAAAGTTATGGAAGTTTGAGTGGGGTGTAAAGGCTAGAGAGGATGAAAGCATGCAGATTACTGACACGACCATCATATAAAGGTTACAATAGTGCATGCATGACCCAAGTTTGATTCTAATTGGACTTCCACTTTTCAAATGAGACAAGTTGGAAAATTCCAGCCTATTGTACAACTTGACCTCAAATGACCTTTGACCCCAGTACTTGACCTTTGACACAAGCATCATATAAAGGTTGCAATGTTGAATGCATGAACCAAGTTTGATTGCAATTGCACTTCCACTTTGCATATAAGACCTATTTTACAATTCCAGCCTATTGTACAACTTGACCTCAAATGACCTTTGACCTCAGTACTTGACCTTTGACACAAGCATCATATACAGCTTGCAATATTGAATGCATGACCCAAGTTTGATTGCAATTGGACTTCCACTTTGCATATAAGACCAATTTTACAATTCCAGCCTATTTTACAACTTGACTTCAAATTACCTTTGACCTCAGTACTTGACCTTTGACACAAGCATCATATACAGGTTGCAATATTGAATGCATGACCCAAGTTTGATTGCAATTGGACTTCAACTTTGCGTATAAGACCCATTTGTCGAAACTTTAACCAAAATGACACATACGGACTACGTACAATGTACATGTACTACGTACTACGTACTACAGAAAGAGTGATTGCATAGTCTCTTTCTGAACTTCGTTCAGGCGAGACAAAAAGTGCTTCATGTTGAGTGCCAAAAGGATTGATGAACACCATTGCCAGTCAGTGTAAGATTTTTCTCTGAATTCAGATTTAAGTGGCCCAAAGATCATTGCTAGGATATGATAGAAGCTTTTCTAATTGTGTTTAATGCCTCTTCTCTAAAAATGTACGTAAATAGCATTACAACAATCTACGGAAGTACTCTCATGTACACGTATGTATTCTCTAGTTATTTAAGTTTTCCTGTCCAATTCCAAATTCTGTAGTGTAAAGTCTTTGGACCTTACCTTGTTGTTTCGAAAGGCAAAGTTTGCCACTTCCTCGAGTCTCTGAGAGTGTCTGGCCGTGTTGTTCTGAATGTATGGATGTTCCCCATTCTGCATCATCAAAAAGTCGGACAACTGGCTGGAGAGATCGGGATTCTGCAAATGGAAATACAGTGTATAGCAATTACTAGAAATTCAAATTGCTGCTATATTATTTCACATTTCCAATATAGTTTGTGTCCTTCCTAGTTCCTAAACAATTTCAAATTTTGCACTGCATGCTTACTACAGTACTTTAGTAAATACTTGTTCTTATCTACCATTTAAAAGCTTCATTGTGATTTGTGACGTGCTTTTTAACAACTCATACATGTACTTGACTTATTGATCCGGAATCTAGAATTATCCTCACTCCAAACATTACCCTGAAAAACTCCCTACATGTTGAGGATGATCATCACACTTCAGAGTTTCAGAAAACTTAAACATATTCACTACACACAATATTCAATGATGTAGTGTGCTGACTATATTTTAAAAGCTGTGCTCAGTTGGGATCTAAAAAAAACTTATTCAGTTCCCCAATGGTGTTAAATGCAGCAGAAATATTGATCTAGTTTTTGTAAATCATTTGAGCCATTATACACATCTCAATTGTCAGGCTTAATAAAGCTGTAATACTCCTGCACAATTTATTTCTCATCAACCTTTTAATCTCAGGCAGGCCCACAACTTATTATTCATCCATGGTCTCCTCATGAACTAAAACTCTGGCCTATATTGCCATGGCAACCAACCCTCAAAATATACAACTGATGACAGGGGTTGTTGGGTCAACTTGTAATAAACCAATGAACAGGTCCGGTTCAGGGGAACACTCAAAATATTATGGATTTATAAAAAAAAGAGAGACTGGAAAAAACTGCAGCAATTGCAAAGATTAAATTCTATTGTAATGTCACAAGGATTAAAACAGAATACAATAGCAAAGACAACGCACAATTTGCAAACTTGTTCAACATTCATTTAGTCATCAAATCCAATGGCATTATATTTTCAGTCCCTGGCCCTGTCTAATTCTGTGATTTTCCCCAGAATACTATTCTCATGTTTCTCCCACCTCTAAAACTTAACATTTCTTGTCTTCTCTTCACAGGTTTTTGAGGCTTCCAAAGCTACAGTACGATGCACTTTTGAGGAATCCTTATTTTCAGTACCAAAAATAAAGTTGAGAGTGAGACATACAACAGTATTATTAAATGTACTTATTTCAAGCCAAAAAGCAAAGTTTTATACAAAATTTACATACACCAAATTTGAACTATCAAGGTTAATACATTACCAGGACAGAATGGATTGAAGTTTTTCAATTTATTTTTATTTTTACCTGAAGCCCAGTCTCCATGTAATTTCAGGAAAAAAGCAATGTGCATTGTAGCTGGCAAACATTTCTGACATTTAAAATTAGGAGTCCGTGGTCTATTTTAAGATCAACAATCATGGAAGCCTAGATGAGTCATAGGAATCACATTACATCATCAGCATCACAGTATGATGTCGGGTAAGGCATTCTAAGGCATGGCAGCCATCTTGAATTGCTAAATCATTGGTTGAATTTTTCCAGAAATATCTTGATTACTTTGGTTTTAACAATGACTTTATGCGCATTGTGCAACAGAAAATTTAAACATTTTATGTTTGAGGAGATGAGGTACTGCATACAGTGTTTATATCCAAAAATCTGACTCCAAATTCTTTGGGGTTTTTTTCTCACAAAATAACACACCTGTAGGTATGAATTACAGTATTTAATCCTCCTAGAAATAACAAAAAAATAATTTAGCTACAACACGATCAATGCATGTACCAAGAATAAAATGTAATATGTCCATACTTAGTTTAAAATCCAGGATCATTTTTTCTTCTACACCAATAATATTATATCTGTACATAAGTGTACATAACTACACATACATTGTAATACATAATACATGTATATTCATTGGTTTACAAACAAATTTATGCAGAAATTACATCAGGGACTTACAGCACAATACTTGTCTGCAGACAGATACAACCAATGTACATTTTACAATTCAAATGAAACTTATTGGAAAACAAATTACAAATGTACATGAGCATATTTTGCCTTTTTTTCTAAGCCTCCAAATTTTGTTTGCAGTTTCTCGGTGTTAACAATATTGTACAATGTACTCACACCATGAAAATGAAGGAATTTGCATCATCCATGGATAAATTGTTGTATTTCCTTGACATGACAGCATGCAAGTGTATTTCAAGTTCAGATTTCTATCAAGGATGTCTGGACTGGCTTGTACATTTGTAAGTCATCGGGTCATGTTTGTTGTTAGGCAACTGAAACCCATGACCACAGTAACCAAGCCGTATTATGGAAACAAACGTATTTCCACTTGTGATAACCATATCCTTCCATTTGTGTACAAGGTATACACATATACTGACAGCTCGGTTACTTCTACCACGGTTTCGGTAAAATATTCCCGTGTCTAAAGTCCAAATGCGGACAGTGGTCACATTTGACCATTTTTCATTTTACCATCGTCTCAGCAAAACCTTAAAAAAGAAAAAGTCCAGTGCGGACACGGCTTAAGGCAACAGTTTGACTCTGTAACTTAACTGTAGATTTATGGAGCAGATCCTTTAGTTTGGGACATGGGCAGATATTAGTGTATGTGTGCACATGTGTACGCATGACCATGTGCTCTTGTATTACGTACTACGTTCGAGGACAAGAGGAGAAAGAAAATACAAAAGAATCTTTCTTGTCCTCGAGAGTTGGTCTTTTGTTAAAATCGGTCCTCGAACGTAAAGATACGTGCTTAGTCTATAGGGTTGGGTTATATTAAAGGAAGAATAGGAAACACAAAGCATTGTCCTCACGAGTATAGGAAAGTACGACTATGTGTGTACAAGTGTTACATACTTTGTGTGGACCTCGGAAAAAAATATGTCCACACTAGGCAGTTAGCGAAGACATTGTGTGGACTTGCCCATGTCCACACTTGGTTTTCCCCTCTCTGAAAAAGGGGTTTAGAGGGAAAATGGGGTTAGGGTTATCTGTGGGAGATTAAAGATAATTACTTCAGGGGGCCACTATCAAAAATTGGGGATGAAAAAAACTTCTGGATGTGAGAAAAATGAGTATTTTGGCCGAGAATTCCTAACTACACGAATACAAAGGAATGTCCACATAAGGATAGTAATGTAGAGCTGGGTGTGTGAGTTTGTGCTATTCAAACCATGGACCTTTAACAAAGAGGACAATAGGGTCCACGATTGTGTCAAGGTCCACGATTGAAAATCGTGTACAAAACATATAGAAGGCCCTCCGAAAAAGTACAAACAAAAGAGGAACAATGGGAGGTCCACGCAGTCGTACTTCCCCAATACGTCCGAGGACAATGCTTTGTGTTTCCTATTGTTCCTTTAATATAACCAACCCCCATAGACTAAGCACGTATCCTTACGTTCGAGGACCGATTTCAACAAAAGACTCTACGTTCGAGGACTGAAAGGTTTCTTTGTGTTTCCTTTCTTCTCTTGTCCTCGGAGATATATACAGTGCACGTACATGGTTGCAGGTATTGACACACTTGTGTGTGTGTGTGTGAACTGCAGAGGGAGGCGGGGTGGGGTGGTGGGGGCTGAGAAAAGTTGCCTCATGAAAAAAGATTCAAGCTTAAAAAGTGCTGAATCAACATCGTAAGTGCACGTTTAGCAATAGCACTAAATGCAACATCTAACATTACAAAGTTGAATTTGTATTAGTTTGAATATAACAATTTACCGCACTTAAATGATCGATCATAAATGTATCTTAGATTCAAGTACATGTGCGCATGAACATGTACGTCTAGGTACATACAAAGTCAATTTAATTTCTGTACTACACTTTTTTTTTAATTTTCATTTCTTTTTCTGTTTATTCAGTTACTTTGAAAATTACCAGCATAAATTGAGACAAAGCTAAGTTCACTTACAATTACGAAGTCTCAACATATTGCTGAACTTTTTATGCATATATATCTCAGCAATATCTCAGTATTAAATTCAAACAAGTTCCGCTTTCCAAATGGTATGAATTCATGTGAGTCGTGAAAACATTCAAAGACTTTTTTGGGGGGATATCTACAAATTGTACAGCCTCTTTTCATAAATGGGTCATTCCATGAAGTTGGGTACATAAAGTGTGACATTTTGCCAAAAAGGGCAATATTTAAACCCTAACAAATAAATTTTCTACCTTTATCAGTTTTCCCTGATCTGGATAAGTTGTTCATGCACACTTGCAATCAGTAGTTGCACTAGTCCAATAAAGGATTCGTTGGATTGTTTTTTCACTCGATGAAGATATGTAGTCAAAATGTGTGTGTGACATTCCTCCAAATTTGGTGTCCTGTTACATGTGAAACCAGTACCTTAAAATGTCATTATATTCTCTCTGCTTTTATTAATTTGTCTAAATGTTACTAATTTTATAAACTTATAAGTACATAGGCCTATGGGTCATTCTGTGAATGACAAAAAATGGTGTCCGTGTTACATGTGAAACCGTAAAACACATTTTCTGACATATTTCCATTGATTTGCCTTGAACATGTCTGCATTTTATGAACTAGTTAAGGATTTATATCTCTAATGGAAATATATGAAAATCAGATCTCTTCAGTAGATACGAGGCATAAAATAAGATTATTTTTGTGGATTTCATATGTAACATAGACACCGGTGTCCATGTTACATGTAAAACCTATAGCTTATTTGTACCATATCACTGTAAATTTCAATTGCAAACGTCTGACTTCCATTTGTTCAATATTGCTGTCTGTAAGTACACAGAGTGTGGTTTAGTAAAGAAAGTGTTGATGAAAGTTCTTAAGATATGGCAAAAGTAAGGTACTGGTTTCACATGTAACAGGGACACCAAAAGACTTGGTGTCCTGTTACGGTGTGATAGTTTATCCTTATCATGTGTATGAAGAAAATACATTTGATTTGTAAAATTCATGTTGTGAATTGGGTATTAGTGCTGCTCGGACACACATAATCTGTTTTGGGTATATGAATAACTGTGAATGTGAAGAAATCCTCAACATTTCACAACTTGTGTGAAAAAGTGTACCAACTTCATGGAATGACCCAAAATGAAGGTTTAACAGCAGTGCATGGTTCCTATACCCACTGCAGCTTGTGGATTGTCCACAAAAAAAGCTGCTACACAAAATTCCACAGGCTTGTCTGAGGGTTGGTTTATTCGAAAACAGCAATAATAGGTCAATTTAAGAAAAACTAAAGCAAACTTTGCAGTTTCCTGTGTGAACTTTTGCAGGTGGTCCCTTTTCTGTGCCATCCCTGAGTGTTGTCCAAGCCATGTGGTTCCAATCATCATAGCCTACCTACCAGACAGCAAAGATCCCAGGAACAGTAGCCTACAGTCTTTGCATCATAACAACTAGCAAATGGAAAACCCATTAACCAGAATGACCTTCTGAAGCTAGCATTAGCTTGGTGAAGTCTCCAATTCCAGAAGGGGAAAGTTTCTTCTATCTGTCATTAAAAACCATTTTCAAGTTGGGGCAGGCTTTAAGTTTTGGGGCATGGGGGCCGGCAGGGCAGACAAGTGTGCCAAGACAAACCACACACAACCTGTGTGTAAAACAGCTGTCAGACTTTTCAACCTGGATATTATTTCCAACAACTTGGATTTTCATGCTATCTCTTTTAAAAGCAAATGTTCCATTTGGCTCAATTTCTGTTTATTTTCAAGAATACAAAGTGGTTTGTAAAGAATTGGCTTTTATTTTATTTTATCACATTTTAATACATGATTTTATGTAACTTAAGACTATTCCTATGGTGTATTCATGAGTTAGGGAATTATCCTCCAAACGTTTTCAAGAACTGCAGAATGTACAGTGAAGACAGGATTTCTGCTATTTGGGTCTTTCCACACTAACGGTTACAAAAGTGTGACATTTAGAGGGAACCGGGGACAGGAGTCCATACATCAAGTCATTTGCCATGTTTTCCCTCTTTCTACAACATCCCCTATTCTAGTAAGAACATTGCCCACCAAAATGTTTGATAAATTTCTCAGGTTTGGAGGAATTACAGAGGATTATCCTCAAGATTTAATGTTCATAACATGGACAGACATTTCATTTTAAACTGTTGGGAAGTAGTAATGAAATACATGAATTATCCCAAATTTGTTCCTAATGTAAAGCTATCTATTGAGACATTGCCACTGGCCAATCTCAGGTTAAACCTCCGGGTATTTTTTAAAGTACAGGGTGTACATATTCAAGACTTCATGTTCATAACAGGGACAGACATTTGTCACAACATTCTGTCCATGTTATGAACGTTGTTCAAGTCGCATCTTAATTTCATAAATAATAAACAGGCTACTTTAGTTTGAGTGATTAACAATTCTACATTGAACAAGTAATATAAATGGAACTAGGGCTGGATTAATAATTATAACAAGAATATACAGGTCTGTATGACTCAAGAATGTCTGTCCATGTTATGAACATTATCCTTCGTTTCATCTTAAAGATTGACTAGTAATTTCCTACATATCCAGTGAATCAGCCTAGTTATTTTTCAGTGCAATCACGAATGATACAGGAATGTCTAGAAAACAAAAATTTGCAAAAAACCTGCTTTGAAATCCACCTCCCATGTCTCACCCAAAAAGTTATCAGTTGTAACCGTTAGTGTGGACAGACCCATTTTCACATTTAGAATATGATTCACATGTTAATATGATTTGTATTTTTCTCAAGACGATGAGTTTACCATGTCATTGCTAATTTTAGTTCAACATTTACTGGTACTTCAAAGAAAATTAAAGTAAGACAGTTTCACTTCAATCCAAACTATTTGAATTCCTTATATGGAACTTTGGCTGAGATTGTTTAGGTTTACTAAATTTGTTCCTAAAAATTGGTCAATCCATTTGAGGTTGTATATTGAACAATAAAGGAATGTTACAGGAAATTCATATTAAAATCTTCATACAATTTCAATAAAAATGGTAGCCCATTAACAGCACCATCAACAACAGTTGTTCTGTTCAATTTTAATTTGGGGTCCAATTAGAAAGCCATAATTTTGTGGCTAGTCTGGGGGCAACAAATTTGTTCCCTTTTCAGTGTTAAGGGCAATGGCAGTGAGTATTAAAAACACTAAGAAAAACATCTCCATTGTAAAATAGTCTAAGTTGTTCAGAGATTTTTCCAGGGATGACCAGAATCCAGAATTTGGCAAATGTCTCTTAAAGCTATGTACTTTAGGTTTCAGTGCAATTATAGCAGACTTCAGCACATTCCATTAATCCGAGTCAGGTGGGGTTCACTGACCAGCAGAAGATAAGTCTTTCACCCGTGAGGTCAACAGGAGACAGAATTCTTCAAGTTAAGAAACCAGTTTTGTACTGTATTGTACATTTACGATACAGAAATTGACTACTAAAAGTTTATGACCAAGTTTCCAAAATGTGTAGCAAGAAGATATATCCAATCTGGATTTATTAAACGTACCATGTTAACACTAGTGCTTTGAGTACTGAAAGTGTAACCTATTGTTGTAAAGTTTACAGAGGGTCAAAAGTCAGTTTACCCAACAGATTAGGGCAATTTAGAAGCAAGTTGGTCAACAATTGATAAATAGAAATCGCTTCATTTAACACAGCAGTTCATACACAAAGCAATGCACTTAAGGGGCTGAACTAAAAAGCACAATAGCACTGGGAATTTGTAAAGTGGCAGCTTAATTGGAGGGGTGTCAACTTAAAGAACCAAACACCACAGGCACTTTAGCAAAATGGCTTTGTAATTGAGATATATGTGCAATTCCCACTTTTAAAATGTTACATTTTCAGCAAAAAATTGTCACAAAATAGACACAAGCTCAAGGTTTTCTGAGTTTTCTATCTTGATCAGATGGTTTAGTAAAGAGAGTTTCTATTTTGATTTTGTCTACTTTTTCGATTATATTTGTCTGGATATCCATTTCCTGCCATAATGTGGGGTCCACCAACTATGCACCATGGGTAGACATCAAAGCATGTCAAATCTACAAAAATGCATAGGCCTACATGTACATGTAAACAGGAAATGCATACTCTGAAATTCCTCTGAAACTGCAAAGTGGCAAGAATATAGTTGGTAGAGTGCTTAATACATATTACTTTATAAATATACACAATTCCCCCCCCCCCCCCCCCTTGTCAAATTCCTAGATTATCAATTAATTTAAGTTGTGGTCAAAAGGGGCTAGCAGATTACAACTTTCTGAGAAATTGGTTTCAAATAGCCAAATTCGTGCACATTTCTCTGACATGACTCACAAAACAAAACGTTAAGGCCTATTAGCTCAAGTTGGCACACCACCAATCACAATCCCCCTGCAAAATCTCAAACTTTTTGAAATTATCTGAAACTAAGCAAGGAATGACAAAATACTGCAAAAGACTTTCAGCTTTCTATAAAGGTTTGAATTTCGTTGATCAAGTAAAATGGGCTCCAGGGAGCGCCACGCGGCAGCCTAGCGAGTCGACCTCGTGCACCCAGCGGTGCACGGCCAGCAATGGCGGCCGATCCACGCTGCGTGTACACCGCAAAAAAACAACGAAGTTCCAGTCAAACTGCACTACCAGCACTAGGCCTATCTTATTGCTCCCATTGACATTACACAATCCTAAAACAAATAAACTACCTAGACATAATAGAAGATGTAGTACTGAATAAAGTCACACATTAATCATGATGTTTTGTTCATAAATCTTTAATTTAAAATCATAACAAAAAATCGTGTTTTTTTCACCGGCACTGTCATGACCATGATGACTGTCGCGATAAATAATTGGCAAAACATCCCTGGTTTCAATTTTTGTTTAGATAACGAATGTTCGAAAATGCGGTGACAAACTTTAAGAAACAAGACACTTTTAGTCAAGAAAAATCAGTGACCTGGGACTGTGTACGGTCACACAGGGTACAATTCAAATTTGATGAAGAGGATGATTGAACAATGGACACGAATGAATGATCTGAAACACTGAACTCTCGAAATTAATATGGCGTGTGTACGTCTAGATAGCATCAAGACGCAATGTAGCGAGCAGCACAACCAGACAGCAAGATCAAATTGACAAATGTTGTCAATGTCATATCTGCTCGCAGTTGTCAATGTCATGGTTTTAGATCAATTTTAGCTTACGAAAACAATACCTTCCTTCACATGTTTACAATGTGTATCAAATGCCGAACACGTTAATGTCAAAACGGGACATTTTCCAGTAATTTAAAGTGTGAAAAAAGTGTGAAAGAGAAGGTTAATTTCACGAACCTCTTGAATGTATTTCTCAGACCATGTTCCTGACAGACCAAGCTGGTCGGCTGCTGAGCTCAGGCCGTTTAGCGTGTGGTGTCCGGTCTTCGTCCCCGTCTGCTGCATGGTGTTCCCCTGCTGATCTTGCTGCTGTTGCTGCTGCTGTATCTGCGGCCAGTAAGCCATCCAGTTGTTGAACAACTGCTGTGTGGAACCGGTAGGAAACACAGCTGAATTTGCCATGTTTGGCGCATTCATATCCACTGTGCCCATGGGGGAAATTTCGGCCATATTGCCGCCAATGCTCGAGTCTATATGCCTCATCCAAGCGTAGTTGTTCGAACTCTGATGGCACTCAACGTCTGGCCCCCTTCAACAACAAATTCACCCAAATTTACTCATACACCAGCTTGTAGAGTACTTGTAAAAAAACCTGGTGTATTCCATAAGCTACAAACAGCAGACTCTGCTTTAGAAAATGATGATTATGTTGGCATCAACTCGACCCTTTCTGACATGGACATCAAATTCCTAGCCTGGGATGCCAATCAAGCTATCAGCCAATCAGCGTGCCGTATTGCTCATCAACTCTTGACGCGGGCCCACATTATGAGAGGTCGGCTGGTTTTTGGTAAGCAACAAAATCATAAAGGGGACCGCAAGACTTTTGTTTAAAAGCGGTGACGTAAACAAGTCAGTTTATAGGACAGTTTATGTCTGAATAAACTTTCTTCACTGGTTTGGTTTCTGATGGTTCCACCCTTGGAAATGTTCTGCAAAAGTTTGTGATCTGATAAATCACACTAAACAAAGTTTGACAACTGGTTGAGTAGTTGGTTTGTATAAACCTTCGTTTCCTCATAAATACAAAAAATGACAGTTTTACTTCGTTTGAAAACAGAGAATAATTTTGTAAGCCAATTATTAAACAAGAAATCGTTTCTTACTTAACTTTTAGTACTTCAATTTGGAATGTTTGAATATAGAGACATTGGAGACGCAGAAATTAGTCAATTTATAAATCTATAAATTCATTTGGATTCAAAGAGCAGCATTGTCTTTTAGCGGTCCCTTTAAGTAATTTGTAAATAATATCAGAGCATGGAGGAAGAGCAAGATGGGTGTTTTTCAATTCAGCAAACATTATTTAATACTCCCGTATACAGTAACAAGGACGGGTAAATCGAAAATTAACAGAAAAACACAAGTGTACAGAGTTGGCAGAAGACAAGAGCTTGTAACTTTCTTGTGCATACAAGTATTGAGAAATCCATTATACAAGTAAGTTTTGGTAGGTTTTTCAAAACCCCAAAGGCCCCGTCTCAAGAACAGCTTGGTGTTGAGCTCCTGACCATGCGCTCATGGTGCATGCTTGCTAGGCACCAGGGGCCTGGCTCCATCCATAAGGCGGAATTTGGTGCGTGAACCAACAAACGGATCACTGATCGAGATCCGGATCTGTGTGAAACAAAAAACAGGCCCTAGGTAAACTCCCCCCCCCCCCCCCCCCCCCCCCTCCCCAACACTCTGGGCCTTAACTGATTACGTAATAGACTCCAGATAAGCCTGCAATCAGACCCGATATTGTGTTTGTTTATTGCCCCAAGTAGTTTGGCCAAGCTCAGCTGCGCTGTTTATCATGTGACGGCGATAACCTTTGACCCGCAAGGTATTGTTTTTGCTATGTGTTTATAGTCACTTGAACGAGTTTTATCTTGCACCCATACAAAAACAGAAATACTCAACAGGCATACAAGAAAAAGAAATAACGTGCAATAAACAAATCTTTATTTTCTTCGCGGGCAGGACAAATTTGAATTGAGTGTACTTACAATTGAAAGTCATTATTCTTTTAAATTTTTTACCCCCCCCCCCCCCCCCTCCCATGCACACTTTTCAAATGCTGGGTATGCCTATGGTATGATTATCTTAACTTTTTCAGTCTTTAATCTTGTTATAATATTTTCTGTTATGATTTTACAACTTTTGGTTTAATAACCACATCTCCATCTGAAATACTTCACGATAAACTCTTTGTAGTTTCATCTATACGCCTTGCCGCAACAAGCCTTATAAAAAGACTAATTAGATAGTAAAACAAGGATAATTTTGATTGGAAAAGATAACTTCTTTCCGGAAAAAACATTTTCAAAAGAGGGATGTTGTGTTTCACGTATATAATTAAGTGCTTCTGCCCTAACCACAAATGTTGCAGTATGCTTTAAATGTTGCTCTTTCGACATAAAAGTGGTATAACTTGGTATATATAAAATATGTTGAACTTATTACGCTTGTGTACAGCATCAAGCCCCCCCCCCCCCCCCCCCCCCTCTGTTATTAGCAATGCTGCAGTCTCTGAACAGATGAAAATAATTAATAAGATCCATTGGTGGCCACTGTCTAAATCATTTTAATATCCGGCACATGTGTGAAAACTTTTTCCAGGTGCGGCACAGGCTGCTGGCCAGTTAATTTAAAAATGTAGATTGACAAATTCCAGCCTGTCCTGCAGTTCTTTGGTTCCGGTGCCCATGCGCACGGACCGTGCTCGTTGCAACAACTCCGCGTCAATAGTTCAATGCGCTCGGTGTACCTCGGATGAACTTGTCCGGTAAATCTTGAGCGTGATAATTGGGATCTTGTCTTCCTGGGAAACCTGCGGGAAGCAAGCGATTGATCATGCATCTGCCCGCCGTAAAATCACCGCTGACTGCCCAAAGACATCGGACTCAACTACAAAACCCCCTCTCATCGTACTTTATCTTAAAAGGCTGTTAGCACGCGAACTATTAATGCGTATGCTAAAGTAGGGTTACGAAGATCGACGTAAAAGGGGTGTATGAGGCCATGGATGATGAATAACCTCCACGGTGAGGCTAAGCTGGAGGGTAAACATGGCAACTAACTACCCCCCCCCCTTCCGTGTCATGACCATTCGCCCCGCCCCTTTTGACCCCACACAAGTACCCGTCATTTGACTACACTACTACACTGCATTGGTGTACATTGTAAAAAGTATACTCCTCATTGTCCCAGAATCATAAACTCGTGAGACAGGTGGGCTAAAGTGGGCTAAAATGGGCTAAACTAACCAACTTCGATGCTGTACCTCACGTACTTCACAAAATAACCATGTGACGCACCTTGCCTTCGAGACCGCCCACTTTGGCTACAAAAAAATTCGTCCTAAAATTACCATGGTTGAAAAGATTATTCAAAAGTAGAATACAATAATGTACACGACCACCCCTTGAAACTGCGCTGTTTGTCTAAAAATCATTGACGAAAATAATTTTGGTTCGGAAAATTTGGACCGTTGGAATTCAGAGTGGCGCCCTTGGCGGTAATTGGCCTTTTGAGACATAATAGGAGGGCGCTATTTGATTTGGGTCCGCCATATCTCAAAAGGCTAATATGTGCGGCGCCATTCTGAATGTTCTGCTGTCAATACCTCGGTTTTCCCCCTCAATTTTCCATACACATTTTGGTAGAATTTTTACAATCGGACCTTGGAAATGTGTTAAGTAACTAACCAAAGTGAATAAATATTGTGGGATATCAGGGTAATGTGTGCACATCTCCACACCGCACTTCGTGCGCTTTGCATGGCCCATCAGACACGCGCGCGCACACACGTGTTTTTTTCTAATCTTTCATGTTAAATGTTATGCAACGATTTGAAATTATAAATCTATTCACGGTCTTGAGAAAATAGAAACAAATACAGTATTGTAGTAAAGGTGATATTGAGCAGGCCACGATCTTAGGTTCAGTCAGGTTTGATTTGTATGCGCATGAGAGGGGACCCGGCAAAGCTTTTTTTTTTTGGGGGGGGGGGCCTCGCTTTCCCGCCCACACAGTTATCAAGCAGAATGCTAAGATCTGGTTGATTGGCAAATCTTTGGGGCAATTTTCAAGGGTCGTCACACCGTGCGGCAATGTAGGGAGTAGGATCACAAATCCTGCAACGTGACTTTGACAAATTTGCTTCAATTACGGGTCCCAGCCGTGTGGCGATGACCGATGTCTAGAGATGCGGCTGCCGGGGTGAAGTGCGCTTACCTCCCATGGAATATCACCCTCTCCGCACATCGAAGGCAAAATTTGATGACGTGGCCATTTCAAAACGCTTGTAAAACAGAGTCTTGTAAAGACTTGGTATTTGCTCCTTGCATGCTCCTATTTCAGTTGATGAACGCCGATGTCTATATGGGGAGGGGAGAAGCTAGGATGGTCCGAAGGAGGCCGAGTAATTATAACGCCTGCCACTAAAGGCAAACGCGGCTTTCACGCCCTATCGGTGTGCGGCCGACCTGTCAGTGCAGTACCACAGACTTAGCCTGTGGGGGGGGGGGGGGGGGGGGGGGGTGAGTCTCCGCCCCTTCCGGGGAGTGCTGGAGCTTTCCAATTACAATGTAGACATTCCACACAAAAAAGAATAAGAAACACGGTCTTTGCAATAGCAGCGGGACGCTCCTATTCTTGTTAATGTATCGATAGGGCTGCCATCGCGCGTTATTAGTTAAGACCAAATGGATTGCAGAGTGTAGTACGCGTTTTGTTTATTATTCAAAAGTATGATTTTTCTCCTTTATTCGTTCCTAGTAGGAAATCCAAGAAAATGAAATTTTCAGCCAGAGCACATAGCTTTTATAGTGCACGGGCTTAAAACGCTGATCTTTATACACTGGATTGGCTGCAAAGCTCCGCGAATGAAGCCAACGCGCGACCATCTTGCTTTATTCAAAACAATGGCCGTTTTCCAAGCCCTGGCTTCAAGTTCCGTCTCCGAATTCAGCCCATTGCCAAACTGCATTCATGCATGCAGCGCAGTTTGTGAATGGGCTGAAGTTGGAGACGGAGTTGAAGGCTGGAGCTTGGAAAACGGCCATTGTTTTGAATACAGCAAGATGGCTGGGCGGTGGCTTCAATTCACGCATAGGCAATCACTGACGCGCTGCCAATCCAGTAGGGATCAGTGGCTTAAAAGCATTATGCATGCATGACAAAGCGACTTATAGAGGGCGCTCTGCTACAGTGACGAAGCTGCCAAAACAAAATAATAAGGTGAAAACTGCGGAGTTCGCTTGCTCCTCCGCTGACTTCTGAAGGGCGCCCTCTTGCACCCTTCTTCACAAACTGTGTCGGCAAGTTATTACAATTTTTGTTACAATGTAATAAAATGCAACAAAACATTTCCGGTGCAAGACTAACAAAAGACAGTATGTGGTGGAAGTATGGGGGGTGGAAGTATGGGGGGTGGAAGTGGGGGTGGAAGTGGGGGGTGGAAGTGGGGGGTGGAAGTGGGGGGTGGAAGTGGGGGGTGGAAGTGGGGGGTGGAAGTGGGGGGTGGAAGTGGGGGGTGGAAGTGGGGGGTGGAAGGGGGGGGGGGGAGGGAGGGGGAGAGGGGGGCTGGCCAGAAATGTTGTAAACAGGCTATAAGGGTGCATTTTCAATGAAGGAAGATAATTTTCAAAGACTTGTGGAGGAATTCGAAGGTGGAATTTAAAGGGTGGTTGGGAGGGCCTGGGTGTGGGAAGGGGTGTGCAGCTTGACGTTCTTGGTTTTAGAAACATGTTCATGTTTTGTGGGCTGCTGGCTAAACTGTATATTTGTATTTACATTTTCAGGACTCATTTTCTAATAAAAATCATTTTTTTCGTCTGAAAATGCAGAGTTCTATTTTAGAGAGTTTGATGTCAATTTCTTGGTTGAATACTTTAATACAGTGGAGCTGCATAAATTTAATTAACAACCAATAATTGCAGTACATACTGCATTTTGCCTATTGCAATGTCACCTGCCACTTTCAGTTATCCAAGTCACACATGTTGAAATATTGTAATATACAGTGTACACATTAAGTCACAAATAGAGTTCAAGCATAACCAAAATATTGCTTGTTTTTATTTGATCCCTTTTTCTGCCCTTTTTGGGGTGATGAATAGCACAATAGTGGTTTCTCCCATTCCACAGAAAAACCTGTGTCTTCATCATAAATTTCCCGAAAAAAGTTACATTCAGGGATTATTCGTGCAACATATTTTGTTATAACGACAAGCTGTGTCTGAACTGGCAGATTTTGTCTTCTGCTGTCATTGGGGCCCCCTTGCCCAAGCCTCGACCCTAATACCTGCTGCAGACACGGCTGTTGCTACACGAACTCACAAAACATGTATTATTCACAACAAAAAAGCTACAATTGTGAATTAATCCAACAATCTCCAAAGCACTCCAATTGTTTTCTTGTAAAAATTTGTTCACAGACTCTTCTGTCTTACAAACGTCAAAAAAATCAGTTTTTCTATTACAATTTAAATGTTTTCAGACTTGTCAGTTTCTGTTCTTTTTTTCATCATAAAAGATGAAAGATTCTGCTATGATCAAACATCAAGCCCTCCTCCATTAACATTTCGTTAAGTGAAGACAAATCTGTTATTCAGTTTTTCTTGCAATCCCTCATTCTTTTAGCCTCCTCGAACAAAGTAAAGTTTTAACATTGCTTTTAAAAAATACACTCAACATTCACACAAACTGAGATTAGTTCCCACCCAAGATTCATTCCTGTATCGTCACATACCGTGTGTCCTGTTTCTGTGGACGGATTGTAGCTTTTTCTTTCAAACAATTTTAAACACATTTTTAAACAGACACATGCACTGCCATTTCAACCTGAAGTAAATTTTGCTCACTTTACTTTACTGAAAGAGCCGGAGTTGTTGTCAGGTGTGCTAATACTTTTTTCTCACCATCCACCTCTGTGACCCAGGTTCGAATCCCACCAAGGCCCACATGTGGATGGATTTTCAGTCCCTACCTGATTCACTGTTTTCCACAGAAAATTCACCCCACAAATTCCGTATAGTGCCAACTTTTGCCAAATTTGCTTTCATTAACAGAAATGGATCTTTGAATCAACTCAAAATTGCAATCCCCGTCTAAAAACTGAAGCATTTTCAAAACTGCACCGCATAACTATGTGAAAAATATGTAAATAGTAATAACAGATCACACTTACAGAACTTGTTTTCAAAATGATGGAAAGTGGTATAAAATCAACTGTGACATCAGGCCACTATGAAATTCCCTGTAAGGTAAAATGCTTAATAACATTTTTAGAGTCGACATAAAGTGATCATTGTCCATCCAAAAGAGATGGCTTTTGATGAGGTATGCTCAGAATGCTCAGAATTGCCAACTTTGGTAGTGCATCCACCATTAGTGTGGATATAAACTTTGCCTCTAGGAATCAGGAATTAACTGAACAATTTAGAATCTAAAACATAAAACAGGGCATTTTAACCACTTGGCCAGGACCACTGGGCATGTTGAAAAATGACCATGAAAGTGGCACTATGTAATTTTTTTGGGAAGATATATGCTTTTATGTCGGCCACTTTTTAGTAGGAACATCAAAGTTGAATGTGCTTGTTTAAGCCGTATTCCATCAGCAGATATATGCTAATTATTTAGCCATGCTGAGAATACAAGGAATTTTTGTAGCAATATATGGAGGCCATCTTTAAATTGAGATTTAATCCGTAAAGCCATCGCGAATGTGTCGGTTTCATTAACATCTTTGTCACACAACTGTCATTTAACAGCCAATACTTGCAATTGGTGGCCACTATTTCATGGCAACTTGTTAAGGTCACCTTGATAGCAGTAACCATAGGACATAACTATTTAAACCTGTCAAAGCCAATGTGAGTTCAAAGAAGTGATGTGGAGGTGATTTCTTCTGATGGCCACATTTATAGTAGCCACATTTCACTGGCCAGCTTTGGAGGCGTGTTTAAACCTATCACGCCAATGTGAACCCTTCCGTGTTTTCAATGGCTTGCAAAAGTTTATCTCGTAGCCTTGCCTTGTCTGTGTAGACCGGTAAGTCAAGAAGGTTGAAGCAGGTATGAGCAACCGGAAGGAAGTCTTCACCAACTTTGACTGGCTGGATAATGGTGTGTAGTGTATTCATTCCTTGGATAGGGACGCGGTCGTTGCCCGTCAGAAAAACTGTCAGAATGAGCCAAAATGTTTAACTAGTTTCCGGAGGCGTATATTTTATTGGCTTGGACTTGGACTCAAGGCATGATTAACAATAATTGGGATATGAAATGGTATGGACTCGGTAGCCTCTATGTGAGTATGACATCATTGTGGATCTAGGAGGTTAAAACAGATTAAAACATGGAAAAAATTAATGTCTCAAAGATACAATTCCTCACCTAGAAACTTCTTTTTCCGATGAAGATCCATTTCCCGGAAGACTTCCCAGAACATTCTTATCGTCGTGTGTTGTCTGTAATAATCTCCTTTGTACTCCACATTCTATGACAAATCACACACAAAAATGTGAACAGGTTTATTGAGTTGCTGCAAAGAAGTGTATTCAAGCATTTTTCTGAGAGGTATCTATGCCGGTGGATACTTGAACAAAATGGTGATGATGTCAATTTTCTTCGGACGATTGTATCCTTTCTGACCTTCTCAAATTCATCCCAATCATAGTGCTCATCTCCAATGACCATATCCATCAACTCCTGGGGGTGGAACAAGTTGAAGACCCGCCCACCACAGACGTGCAGGAAACCTTCGCTGAAGAACTTGTACTGTTGCTCCACTGAGCTGTTCAAGACATAATCAACGTAGCTGTCGACATACTCTTGCCTGTTGGTTTTAGAAGTAATTTTAGGAATCAATCTTAAAAGGCATTTCTGGTAACTCAAACCAAGGACAAAATTATCCTGTGTAACTTTGGACTCCCTTATAACCTAGGTCCAAAGAAAATCTGTGAACTGTGCATGCAAGTTGGAATACCGAAAATGCTTATTTTTTGGGTCCTGATATTTTGGCCAATTTCATAGAGCTCCTAAGCAGAAAATTTTGCTTAGGAAATCTTCATTCTCAGCAAAATTAAGCTGAGAGAACTTCCAATACTCATGACCAATATTAGCAGATCATTAGCAGTGTAGGCGAGGCTGTTGAACCAGGTCATCCACACTACTATTCACATTCATAGACAAATTTCACACGGATGAAAATAGCTCCGATCTGCATACTTCTCGGTTTGAAAGTGAGGATCAGTGCAAAGTTTTTTGAATTTTGAAAAGTCACTGCTCGAGTCATCTCAAAACAATCTAATGCAGGTAAGTTTATTTAAGAATCATTGTTCTGTGAAATAGTTGAACATCATGTCGAATAAGAATGAATTTGGACGATTTTTGTCGTGATGAACTGGTACCGCTTCACCATGCTGACCGTGCGCTATGCCGTCAGTTGCCGTAATCCATTCATGCATGAATGGGTTTGATGAATAGCACTGAGAGCCTCGCTTTCAACCCGGAATAGTGCAGACGGGGCTAATGTTAAATTTGTCTATAAATTCCTTTTATCACAATTCTTATAAGTAAAAACAAAATGGACAGCCAACTTTGCACAGGCACTGAACACTTACACCATTCTCATATGTACAAGCATGCAAGAATAAGGTGTTGACCAGTGCTTGAATTTTGCTCATGTTTAGTTTTTTCATATCACCTGTTGTCCACGGTAACGTCCAGCTCAGCCCCGCCCGGTTTGAGCTCGGCCGTCTCGACCTCCCCAAAATTCTCCATGCTGATCTCAAAGGTCAAACTGAGGTCAGTCATGTCCTCTTCCTCCTCAATGTCCAGCATGGCTTGGAGATTAGCTGCAATCACAGGATCAAGCTGCTTGAAATCTTCTAGGGATTTGGCCGGTCTGAATGAAACAACCAATTCATAAAAATCTCAGAAAGTTTAACTACTCCAATACACGGAGAGACAAAAAATATCTAATAAATAATTGAATCCCAAATATATCACACATGAATCAAACTGCTGTCAAATTATTATGATTTTGTAGCCTACAATTTTTGACAGAGGTTACAGAGCGTGAAGTATCTACCTAAAACTATTCCAAACTGTCTATATCCAAGGTAGTAATGGTCAGACTGATTGGTATTGATAGGTGATTAGTGTGTGTAGGCCTCACTCGGATTGATGTCCTTGGGGATCAATCAGACTTACCTGTTGAGAAGCTTCTTGTAAAGAGCAAGTGGAAACGGTAGAGAGATAATGGTAAGATTGTAGATGGCTAGACCAACGATGATCCCAACAAGACGAAACATCTCACTATCCTCAAAGGACTAAAATACACGAGTAAAGATAGGTAGTGAAAACAGTTCTTATTCCAATGCCAAGAAAGAATCCTGATGTTTAAAAATTTCAATACTACTGGATATCAGCACAAACATGTGTGGTTTTTGTTACAGCCCTTTGCCAATGTTGAAGTTTTCGCACCTGATTTAAATCAATGATAAAATCGAGTGATTTAAATCGAACAAACCTGCTATTTTGTCAATGTCCACAGTGCAATTTCACTTCAGATATTACTTTTTAGGACTATTTGAGTTTGAGGTGTTCAACCACAAAAATGAAGAGAAGGGAAAGGTTCGCTGCAACTCACCCTGCTGTTGAACCAAATATTCTCGGTTCCTCTGTAATGGCGGAACATCCCAAACTTTGGTGAAAGGATTTCCCGCAGTACCAACATGAAGAACTCCTGACAGGCAAAATGGAGAACAAGAAGGCGTTTCAAGTCATCACAATTTATATCTGAAGAGCTGAGGTTTTTGAAATTATTTACTGGTCATAAATGCCTGGGAGAGGTTCCATGCTCTTATTGGTCGGGAACAATGCAATCAATATGTAGTTTAACAGGTTTGCACATATACATTTCGTACAACAATTTAAGCTTGATCTTGTTTTCATTTAAAGTAAAATGAAGGTGGTGTTCTCCGATTCTTTTAAAAAATCTTTAGTTGGATAACAGAAGGAACTCCTTGCCAAAAGAGCAGCATAGCTACTAAAAATCATACCTCCAATATACCCCAATGATGTTTCAAAGAAATGTTCATTCAAAATGGATTTGAAACAAGCTATTAATATGGAAATCAACTAAAACATAGAGCCATTTCCAAAAACAAAAGTGAACAATTGTAAATTTTGTGTGCACAATGACATGCTTTGGCTTAGGAATACGAAAACTTGCATTAACAAAAAAAACAGAAATGTTGCAATTACTCCCTTGAAATACAACAAAAAATGTAGAAATTTATGCATACATATACTCCATGTCATAAAATTAACCCTGTTGGGTTGGTCCGGGGAGAGTGGGGTTGGGGTTGGGGTTGGGGTTGGGGTTGGGGTTGGGGTTGGGGTTGGGGTTGGGGTTGGGGTTGGGGAGAGGGTGTTGTTCAGCATCCCACCACTGTGACAGCCTACCTTCTTTACGCCTCCTGCATCCACCCCTTCCTCTCCAAGGAAGATAACTTTCAGTGGTTTCTTTAGATCCATCGTGCCTTGACTTGATAGTGATACTAGTGTACTATGGACGAGGTTGTTCCTATCGATGGTCAGTACAAGGTAGGGGTTGATGCAATCAAAGGAATATCGCTGGATGTTCCGCCGCTGTACATCCTCAATTGCATTCTAGGATATAGGGTAAAAAATAGAGCAAGTTCAAATACTGGCTAGTCAACCACGTCTGATGAACAGGGCTGTAGTCGAGTCCATCACAAGTCCATCACAAGTACAAGCTATTCAAATGAGCTTTCACAAAGGCATTCCTTTGTCATTGTTCATCCAGTTACTTGTGACTGGCTTTATGAAAGGACTTGCGAAAGGACTTGTGAAAGGACATGCAGGGACTCGACTACAGCCCTGCTGATCAACTCTTTGGAACTAACCTATCAGGTATGGCCATGCTAGTCATCAATAGCTATAAACTGTACCAATTGAAGAGGATACCTGTTATACAACTGTTTGTCTAATCATTGTTCAAACTTGAATGCCATTGAGAAGGTGCAGGTTTTAGTTTTTCATAGGCCATGCGCGTTATGCATGCATTCAACAGCCTTTAGACATACGTCCAAACAGGACACATATCAACAAACAACTGATTACAGGCCATACACTTTGAGCTTCCATACAAAACAGAAACAAAACTAAAAAATAACAATGGATCTTTGGGAAATTTATGGGTGGGGGGCAGTGTAAGCTTGCCCCACACCACACCCCCTCTCCCCAACTCCCCAGGTACAGGCCTGCTATTGATTAGGAAACTTGTGACCAAAATATGACCTGTGGATGGGAAGTGCTGGTTTAGCACAACGGACACAGCATGTGTGAAGTATCTACCTGCATTTGTAGTATTGCATCGTGTTTCAGTAACTGTGTCTTTGCGTTAGCATCAAGGACGAAGGGGTAATCACAGAAGTTGACATCACAAAGCTACAATCAAATAAAAAAACAACCAACAGTTTATATATTGCATTTTGTTTCAGCAGCAACAATCGACAATTTTAATTTCGAGGAATTTTAGATTACTGGGTAGGATGAGATTCTACAAATGGGAAGCTTCTGATATCTCGAAAAATACAAGAAAAACAAAATTGTATTTGAAATTGGTTTCAGCGCTACACCAGTGTTTAAAGGGGATTAAAGATTGGGGGTGGGGGGAGGTGGTTAACCACAAGTCTCACCTCTACTCCACTTGGTCTCTGCAACCATTCTAGAAAATGTTCACGGATGCCAATGTTGTCTGTCAGTTCCTTGATGTAGAAGAGATAATATGGCAGTATTTCATTGTTTTCATTGTTCATCTGAAACAACATAAAGAAAGAACACAAATGTCGTAACACCAGTTGTGATAACATAAATAACACATTGACAGTATTCTTTTCCTTGCCTTTAACTTATGTGACCCAGGTTCGAATCCCGTCAAGAACAAATTAAACTTCATCTGCTCAAGCGCAACAGAATAAAATAACTTCTGATTGAAAAAAATGCAAACTGCTTGTGATAAAGGACAGAAGCACTGACCTTGCACAGTTTGCTCAACACTTCCAGACATATCTTGATGTTTCTACGCAATGTCGGCCGGTCAGCAGCTTTAGGTTTCATACTGAGTTGTCCCATCATGCATGCCTTGTATGTGGTCAGAATGCGGTTAAGATGACGTGGCTGCAATGTCGACCACCACTGGGCTGAAAAATTTAAAAGAAATCTTACCAAAAGTTTTGGGGTTAGGTTAGTGAAGAACTATGTAGGCACCACCTTTGAGTTCAGGGATTTGAAGTCGCCTGGGTTGACATGTGGATTGCATTTTAATCATCTACCTGCATGATTCCAGGGATTTCTATCCTCAGAACATTATTCTGGGGTTTTCTTCTCACCTGTAAAACTGAACGTTTCTTCATCATCTTCCTAAACAGGCTTCTCCACGTTTCTGAATTACTATGTCAAATGCACTTTTGAGGAATCCTTGGTTTTATTAAAATAACAACTAATACTCTTGGTGTTTTATGTAATAGTGTTCTCCCACTGGAAAATTTCCACTTTACTTACAGATGACTTTTGCCCCAGCACTGGTGATGTTACACAATGCCTCCCCGAACTGAACCACGACAGTTCCATAGCACTCTGGTGAGGGGTCACTATGGTAATTGTACTTCGTGTAGAGTTTGGGCGTCAAATTCTGCGTCAATGGTTCAACCCAGGCTAAATGATCCTCTCCAATCTATAAGATATTTTAGGACCAAGTGTCAAACACTTTATTGGGACTTACAGATGACTTTTGCCCCAGCACTGGTGACGTTACACAATGCCTCCCCGAACTGAACCACGACAGTTCCATAGCGCTCTGGTGAAGGATCACTGAAAATGGGAGATTCCATTAACAGGAGGTAGATCCTTAGAGCCTCAATATCCGGAGGGGATGATGGTAGACTTGGGATGAGGTACACACCCACAATTTCAGACATCTGTGTTTGATATTGACAAAGACAGAGAAATCATTAGAAATGTGTTAACAATAAGTAGTTTTGTGTGCTGCATTACATTAGACAAGAATCTTTTTCACCCTTATCAATGTGGTGTTAAAACCCTGCAGTTCACCATCACCCTCTAAACACCATGCTACTGTATTGTGTAGTAAGTGTGTATAGCATGTAATACGTTTGTTTTGGTGATCACAATCCCTTCTCACATGGTCTAAACAGCACCGTCTGGAGGCCATCTAGACCCTAAGAAACAATTTCAAGAAAAAAACAAACCGTTGTACCTCTACACAGAAGCCAATACATCTTAGCCCCGCCCCCTCCCCCCCAAAAAAAAAAACCAAAACAAAACGACACATAAGAAACAAACAAAACAACCTGCAAGTAGTTTCAATGTGTGACTAATGCACCTATGAATTGCTTCGACCACCCCTGAACTTCTGATGATGTGGAAACAATGGCAAAATGAGTGACCAAAATCCCCATCCTGGGGCTTGAAAAACGTGACCAAACTCCCACATAAGACCTGGGGCAGCCTGGGGGGGAGCGATTGATAGGCTCATAATGCTGGGACTTCTGGTGACAGGATGATTGATTGCCTTGTGATAACAGCAGCCAGGCCAGAGACATTGTATTCCTCTATATATGTATCACCATATACTATGATATCCTATGGTACAATGTATAATTGTACTTTGTGTAGAGTTTGGGTGTCAAATTCTGGGTCAATGGCAGTGTTGGAGTCGAGTCCTCAAATCTGAGTACAGAGTACTCCGAGTACTTTAGGGGCCGAGTCCCGGGCCAAGTCCAAGTACACTGGTGACGAGTCCGAGTCCAAAGCACCGAGTACGAGTACATTCAAGAACGAATACTGGGCCGAGTCCGAGTACCTAAGTCCGAGTCCGAGTCCGAGTCCGAGTACAGTACCAAAAAAGTACAAAAACAAATAAAATTAAATCAATTTATAGAGGGCGATAGAGGCCGCCATTTTTCCTTTAAAAAAAAAATGCTCCGAGGGTGCTGTAATCGGACTTACGTGCGTAATTTGGATGGGAAGCTCGGGAAAAAAGTCCAATCCACCTCTCAGAAAGTGGATACACGGATACGTAGATACGGGGTGGAAGGGAGTCGGGAGGGGTGATAGAGGGCGCCATTTTTTGACGGCCGACATGCATACGGTATGTGAGATAGTTTATTGAGGGCAATCAACCGTGACCCCGTATCCGCGTATCCGGATACGAGGTGGAGATATGAGTGGCGGGGTATTCTGCAATTGTGCCTTATTTTCTTTCAGACCAAGTTAATCAGGGTTGATAACAATCATGATTTTTGAAGAAAAAAAAATTACCATTTTCATTAAACATTTGTCTTAAATAAGTCAATTTAAATGACCATCATTGAAAGTAAAGTATAACCACACACAATTGTTCATGAAATCAGTACTGAATGCCTTTCATTTATCATATTCTTTTCTAGAATACATAGTAAGTTTGTCTTAAAATCTCTGTTACAGCATCACCATCATACTGCACATTTCTCATCCAAGTTGATAACAGGAAACCCCCCCCCCCCCACACTCTACACAACCATGGTGGAAACAGGTAGAATAAAACTATTTAATTCAGCCACCATAAATATCACCATGTAGGCATGTACAGTATGTTTTATTTTATTTTAAAGTTGATTTTCTTAGAGTCAGAACAGATTGCATACAATGTACAAACTGTTTGTTACAGTAACAACCCTAGGGTATGTGAAAAATAAGCGGCGAGCAAGCATAAGAAGCATGGGCTTGGCTGGCTCCTGATTCACGAATCCTCGGTGCTATACGACTTCGAATGTTAGTAGTATTGGGGAGGCGGGAACTAGACCCAGCGCACCGCGCTAGCGTTGCGGAATCGATTAAAAAGAAATGTCATCGATTTATACTCTCGAGTACTGAAGTCGAGTACCGAGTACCAAACCATCGAGTCCGTGCAAAATTTGAGTACAAAGAATCGAGTACGGGCCAAGTCAAAATAATTTTTGAGTACTGATAGTCGAGTACTGATAGTCAAGTACAGGCCGAGTACTTACGTGTACTCGAGTTGTACTCGAGTACGAGTACGGGGATGAGTACTCCAACATTGGTCAATGGTTCAACCCAGGCTAAATGATCCTCTCCATTTTATAAGATATTTTAGGACCAAGTGTTAAACACTTTATTGGGACTTACTGAATATAGCCACAACAATCATAGTGAATAAAGTGCAGTTAATGCAAAACAACCACATGTACAAATCAAATCATATATTCAAGAGATTATGATAGGATAGACTAAATCCATTTGATGGTCTTGTGAAATGTACATATGGATGTTAAACACAAAGGGATCATGGCTCATTAAATGTACCACCTGGGCAACAATGAAAATGGTTATCATGGGAACACATGCTGTGATGCATTCATATCATACAGCAACACATCATGAATGAGAAAATGCCATTACAGACCATATGTACATGTACATGTAGGCACAGAAGAGGTAACATAACAAGAATGGAATTAATAGCTACATGTACACGCCAAAAAAAAATAAAAAAATGTATTCAATTGCAACTGGGAAATAAATTTCGCACCTTGTTCAATTTGTGGTCACACAATGTATGCTAGATTTCCTGTTAACAGTAACAGGCATTGGAAGGTTGCCAAGGAAACCAACTGTCTGGGCTGCAAAGGCTAGGTGGCTAAGTGTGATTGGACAGAAACAAATATTGGGACAGGGGAATTTCCTATTGTTGATTATGCCTAGGGTTACACAACTTAGGAAAACCACATCGCACATACTGCTCTGACACCAATGTTACTGCACTGGGAACGTGACTGAACACCACCAACAGGACACACGTACGTGCATGTTCAGGGATTTCTGATTCCATTTCAGCATTACGCACTAATTGTCAATAAAGATTGCAGACTACCGAGGACAGAATTGGTAACTTCCTCATTGCATGTAACAACTGAATTATTACAAACTATCTCGTGTTAGCAGTTCATCTGACTCTCTCAAAATGGCTGTGAGTACATGTACATCAAGATTCACTCCTCAGATATTCATTATTGTGCTAATGATCATGACCCAGTGCTACTCGGCTGAAAGAAATCTCATCGCTCCGGATCTAGTTAAAGTTCCAACTGGAAAGAAAACACATTTTACTTGTGTATATTCTGGAGATGACGCTCATACCATCCACATTAGCTGGGATCATGATCCTACTGAGTTTGTGAGTTATACTGAGATATACAACATCACTGGGCGTTACTTAACCAGTAACGTCAAAGCAGAGCATACATCCACTGAGAACTTCAAATGTACAGCTCGGGACACACACGGGAACACGATTGCTGAGGCTACAACTAGACTGGACAGCTGTCCTACTGACAAATTGGAGTGCAACTTACAAGTTTCAAAAACAAATACTTCCATGTTCCAATTCACATGCAGATATATTCCGCAATGTCACACCACCCTGCGATGTGTGGTAAATGGAACACAACTTTCTTTTCCTGGTATGGAACCTGTGGATGATCATGGTTCGTCTGTGTCTGAGTACTGTGAAGTCAGCCTAAGAGAAGGTGACATTGTGAAGTGTTCTCTTTACACACCTGACATGTTAGAACATCTCCAGACACAGGTTGTTCTTACAGTGGAATCTACAACAACGTCTGTTCCCACTCCAGAAATTGAAGTAACTCTAGCTACAACAACTGACACACTGCAAACAAAACCAGCTGATGAGGATCCCCAAACATCTTGTAATTGCTTGGTGTGCTGGTTACTCATATTAGCTCTCATACCAATCGAAGCTGGAGTTGTGGTCATAGGGAAAAAATGGTATGATGAATCAATCTAACTTGTTTCTGGCATGCAGTCTGTCCATTTTGGAAAGGTTGGTATCAGAAAGAATACAAGGTTTTTCATTTTTTTAGCAACATTAGAATCCCCACAAAAATGGAATTCAAAATCTTCAGATACTGTACCTTTAAGATCTTGTTGACATAGTAAAAAAAATGCTTGTTAATGTTGAGTTTTAGAGTCACCAGTAACTGAAGAACGGTTTGTGGATCGTGGCCTACAAAAGGGTGTAAATGAGAATATTTTGTACAATAAATCAGTTTTGTAATTTAGGTTGCGTTGCATTAAACTCTTGGGAAATTTTTTGATCTGTTTATACAAATTACACACCTAGTGGGCCTAAATTTGATAGGATTGCTAAAAGATTGTGTAGAGATAGTAAGCACAGGAAAACAGCTCACTAACTTCAGAGGCAGAATTTCCTAATGATTAGTGGTACAACAATTGAAATGTCCATTCATGCCCGGGTGTTGGCATCATTTTTCTATTAACATAAGCGAACAAATCTGCTCCAGTTAGCTAAATTCAAATTGTTAAGCAGCTATTAAATTATGATAAACCGGCTGTAAATTGTGCTGTAGCAGCTATACGGTGTAAGTGTACAAATGTTTGCCTATTCACTGAGATTTACAACTCTGCATGGATTCCTGTTCTCTGAATTTTGTTTTAGTAGTCACCAAATTGCACTAGAATTTCTTGACAAATTAAGTGAGGGAATAACATCTGGCGGAGAGAGGATAAAATTAACAGTCTTGTAATACCAGCATGACGTATGCAACTGACAAAAAAAGGAAAATTATTCACTAATTTTCACCAAGAGATGAATACCATCCTTGAACATGTGCAAATTGTCAGGATAAACACATTTTTTTAATAGTAAAAAAAAGCAAAATTCTGAATGATTACAGGACTGTAATGCTAGGTTTAGTATTCTAGTATCTACATTTACTGACAGTCTGATTTGTCATGACTCTATATTGCCTGTCATGCTGGTAACAAAGGGTCATCAATATTTTCCTAAGCTTTGTACACATGTTTCTAGTTGATTCCGATATCTTACTGTTTCTTTCCAAAATGACTGCTTGTATCAAAATGGAGTGGAAATAAATAAATAAAACTGCAAATGCAATTAAACATTTTAAATTTTGTCAACAATATATTTTTTGACCCCTTTAACCAGTTCGCGCCGGGATTATTTTTGCCGAAAATTTCTATATTAAAAAAAGGCAAAATATAGCAGCCAACTTCTGATATACAGCCAAACGCCACAAATACTGATTTTCAAGAGTCATTTCAACAGTATTTGTACAATATTTCTTGCCGAAACCTCATATATTTTAATACTCTGGGTGCGCCCACTGGAGCGTAAATTGTAGAACAACAGGCCGTGCACAGCGGCCAAGTTCAAGTTCAACACACGGTCCGCCTCCACAGACTTCTCGGACTTTGTGTGTGTGTGTACAAAACAAACAAATGAAGAATTAGCAAGTTGAGACGTCACCTGGAGGTGAGTCGAGGCAAGCTTGACTTTTAAGCCGTCAGCCGTGCCCGTGTATAAAAACAGCCCGATCGTGTTAACACGTCCTCTGACACGAACTGGTTAAGGAAACAAAAACCTTTAAGAAAGTAGAATAGGACTCAACTAAATAGCCATTGATCAACAAGATTTCACAATGAAAAACCTGGTATGGAAAGTTATATTTTTCAAAAATGATCTCTGATTGGTCAAGATGAGCACTGCAGGGGACGTAAGATTAGTTAACAGATCAAATAGAGATTCCCCATTTTGCTCCAATATGCAAAAGCGGGGAAGAAAATGACATTTTTTGCCAAAATACTAATCATACAAAAAAAAAGCAGTAGAATAAAAACAAGAGGTTACATATGTCATTCTGGAATGATAATTTATTTAAGGATTAAAAAAACTGCACTGCCGAAGAAGTATACATCTCAAACTACACTATCACCATTTTTGTTTACATGGGTGAAACAACTTTGAATTAAACAGTAAGGATTCATCACATGTATTATTTGCATGTACAATACACTGTTGGTGGTAACAATTTGAAAGGACCATGCATCGAGTGGAAGTGCGATAATATACAAATAATGAATGTTTATGAGTGTGATGGTAAGAATAATTTCATGAGGTGACAGATAGCATGTTCTATTCCACGAGGCGAAGCCGAGTGGAATAGAACATGCCATCTGTCACCGAATGAAATTATTCTTTCCATCGCACGAATGTGAAACATTCATTATTTGTTTTATACAACGCCTGAATAAATTCTCGTCATCTGATTGGTAACTTGTAAACTGGTGCTTACATAAATGTAAGAAACATGTAGTAACACTGATAGCTGGGGGAACACTTTCAATGCATTTTATTCAAGTTAAAAACTGTTCAGAATTGTAAAAAACTGTTTCACAAATTCAGAACTTCCAGTAACCAATGTCTCGAAAAGTCTCAAACAGTTAAAAATGTTCACTGTTTTTCAACAAGTAAAGAAGAATTATTCACTTCAGATGCAGAATGTCATCTAAAAATATCCGTTCCGAAGTGTTGAAGATCAAACTGTTCAGAATTGTTAAAAAGCTGTTTCACAAATTCAGAACTTTCAGTAACCAATTAATGCACTTTCATATCTAATTTATGGAAGTTTACAAACTATACTAGGCCTAGTCCAGAAAAGTTAAAAATGCGGATTGCATGCATGGATTTCTTTGTGTACGTGCCGTTTTCCTTTCTCAGTCCCGCATAAAACCGGGGGACACAAAATTGTCGAGTTCCGAATTAGTTAAAGCTTCAATTGTTGTTCCTGCGTGTCTAGCAAATTCATCTAATCGTTTCACTGCATATTTGATTTGTCTCTTTGTATTTGGAGCGTCAGCATTGCTTACAAGTTCCAATATTTCGTCATCTGTTAGGAGAACAAACCGCGGCAGTTCGGGTAACTTGGCCGCCACGTTGTGTGAATGACAGCGCTGTTGTAGCGCCACCTAGTGACCGTGAAATTAGAAAAGTGTTTTGGTTCTATCATCAATGCGCGCGCACCATGTGATAGACCCATGTGATAGAACGTATTGGGCGGGGCGGGTTCGCGTCGTGTGATGGGTCGAATAATTCAATGCACGTGATCGACTCTCCACCAATCGGATGGCGGGGATTTATTCAGGTGTTGTATAAAACAGTTTGTCACACTTGTATAATGTACATGCAGCTGATGTGAATCTATGTATGTGCATGGAGGAAGGTTTGGTATAGCTATATGCAAATGTTGCTAAGGGAGAGGCATAACCCCGTTTCACAAAATTCACAACCACCACCGTGCAATATGGGTAAAAGTGTTCACTCTCTCTGTGGGTGTGTAATGACCTTGGAAAAATACCTGCCACTCATATAGTTGAACATTGTGTTGATGAATACATGTAGCTCTATTCAACACCACTGCAACAGATCATATAGAGGCAGAAGTTATAATCCGTTTCGCAATCTACTCCTTGATTGTGCAATGTGTAAATGTGTATAAAAGAAAATTTTCCCCTCTTTCGCAACATTTGTTGACCGAGCTCCCCGCCAGCACATATTGGGGAAAGGCCGCCCCCCCCCCCCCCCCCCCCTTTGTGTTGGTCATTATGTTCCCGGAATATCAGGAATTCTTTTCAGAAATCTAGGATGTGTTGGGTAACAAATAGTCTGGAGTGTGCTTAGGGTATAGGGACAAAAGGGGGTTATGGGAGCCCAAGCATGATAAACATAGAGGACGGTCACATCAAAAAGCTGTGAAGGGACACAAAGTTAACTGCAACAAATGGACAGTCAACCTGCCTGCATGACAAATGTACATCACGTCACATCATTGCCAGGACACCACTTGACAGAGTAGTTTTAACTGCAGCCTGTTTTTTTTGAAGAATCACTAAAAAACAAGTGATAATATCTAGCAGTAAGTGGCTTGCTAATAACTGACTGATTGTAATAAACATGGCTGTAACTTTAGGCAAATGCATCTACTGGCTTCTGTTTCTACATCTCTACATGCTAGTGTCTGGAAAACTCACAGTTCCAGCCATTGTCAAAATCCATTCTGGCCAGACAGCACAGATTATATGCACACACACATGCACAGGGGCTGACTCTTGTAACGTGAGACTGGGCTTGATAACTTTCCCCTCAGAAGTCCGAGGTTTTCACGAGTTTTACAACTTCACTCATCACTCGCTGGTGACAATTGTTGAGGAGGCCAATCAAGAGGTGTCAAGCACAACATTCATCATTTGTGTTGCCATGACAACAAATGGAGATATCGTTGAAGAGGCAAGAACCGAGTTCAAAGTCTGCCCCAGTGAAACACTAAGGTGCGAGCTGCATGAAGAGTCGTCAGAAGCAGCATCTGAATATGTGTGTGCATGCGAGTACAAATCAGAATGTAACACTGTGCTGAAATGTGAGGCTAATGGAGAATTGGAGTTTCTTGGTTTAAAAGAAGAGGATTCCGGGTATGAGTCTGCATATCGTGTGACTGGCCTGAAACCAGGAGACAACGTAACCTGCTATCTCAATTCACCTTCAATGGAAAAACATCTGCAAACCAGCTTTGTTAGCATGGTGCCTGTGGAATTGACAACACGCATCCCAGATCAAAAGACAACAACGGAACAACCCACAACTCCTAGTACATCTACATGCCCAACAACACCTGAACCCACAACCACAGCACCAGATCCGTGTCCTGTAACCCCATATGACTGTACAGTTCCATGGGTATTATTTGCCATCATCAGTGCCTTTGCTCTAATTGCTGTAGTAATATATTTGCTGAAAAAGTTAAGCTATTGGCCGTTAATTGTGGGGTTAACGAAAAATTTAACCCCGAGATTACCCAGGTAATATGGCGTGTTCACACTACACTTCTCGGGGTTAGAAATTTTCCGGGTTAACTGCCTCAAAACCCCACTTAACCCAGGTAATTTTTAACCCTGCTCACGAGGTGGGTTAACCCACCAATCTCGGGTTTAATGATGACCTTGAGACGATTCTCCGGGTTACCATCAGTAGTGTGAATGCTCGCTGGGTTTTCTTCAACCTTGGCCAGCTACATGTACCGGTAATTAATTTTGGCCAAAGCACATCCCCTTTCGTATAGATTTGACAACATCCGCCCCAGCGCAACTTTCATGATACTCAATAATCAATTTATCTGCAGGAGGAAACTTTTCAGGCAGATATTATTTTCCTTTTTTGGGGGGGGGGGGGGGGGGAGGTTGTCACTTTCGAGGGCTATTTCTTATGAGATTCTGGATTCCCCAACTTTTGAATACGATTTACGGCACTATTCAATGCTGACATCATGGGAAAAAATAATTAAAATGTATTTTTTTAGTATAATTAATCTTACTTGCAAGTCTCAAAGTGAAAATTACATTATGGATCGAGTTTTAGGAGGGCAGAGGTCAATGCACATTCTCCGGGTTATTATTCGCTTAGTGTGAATGCGGTTAGTTACCCGGGTGCGTGCTGAATGGATAAGCTGAATTGCGGGGTTAATTTTGTAGTATGAAACCAATTCTCCGGGTTAGTTTCTACCCGGGTAATGGACTGCTACCCGGGTGATTAATTACCCGGGTAAGTTCAGAGTAGTGTGAAACCCCTAAAAGTTGCATGTATTTACTCAGCATAATAAACAAAAGAGCGTAATCTTGCACCGCGTTTACACTGGATCCGGCAAAGGTAGATCGAGTTTTGCGGGGTAATAAAACCACAGGGAAGCTTAACCGCAAATAAACTGCACCACGTTTACACTCGATACCGATCCTGCTTCGATCCACCATTTACTGCGGCAGGAGGGTCATTGAGTGTGTGCAGGAGGGTCATTGAGTGTGTGCAGTAGCCGACCTTGCAGTCATTTTTCACGGGTTATTTTCTCATTTAAAAGCACTTCCCCTTTTCTTCACAAAAAGAACACAAGTTCTGGCCAGAAATTAAAAGATCCTTTAGTCACAGCCCTGAACCTAACCTCCATCCCATTTGACTCTGACACGTAACATAAAGGATGCATGTATAGCCCCTCCTGATAAACACAACGCATTTGCAGTGCAATGCGGTTCCAGATGGGACCAGCGCACCGTGCGCAGCTCTTCAATAAACATTTTTTTTTTCGTGGATTTTCGGGCTTCCTATAAACCACTATGTTACGCACACCGGATGTGGTTGTGTCAAATTGTGGGGACATGATTTATCGATTACGTTTACACTCAAGCATTGTGGGATCTGATCTGGATCGAATCTCCCCCGAAAGGGGATCGAGAAAGGTGGATCAGATCTGGATCAGACCCCAATCCATCTCGTATTTACACTTGCGGTCGATCCCCCTTCGATCCTCCTTCGATCCTCATTGCCGGGTTTGATCCCCCTTTTAATCCCTTTGCCAGATCTAGTGTAAACGCGGTGTTTGAGACTCCAAAGCACGTAGGCCCCATACCAAGAGGAGTAGTGACTCAAACATGTTTGCAATCAACTTCAGTTACTTCATAAGTGTGTACAGTATGAGTAGGCATCCTTGCCTTTGATTTTGTTGATTTTATTCACAGATGAAAATGCTGCTTTGTAAAGTACTTGGTGTGGTCTTTTTCAAGAATCTACAATCATAATGGAATTGGCAACTTTCAGAAACTGAAGTTGACAACGTTTACGTGTAAAACATAATGGTTATTGTGTATCATTTTACATTTTACCTCAGTTCCTTTTACACGTACATGTTTGGTGCACAAATTATGGGCCTGCATAGAATATTCTGAGATTAAATTAAACTGAGCCATTGAAAAACTCTTTTCTTCATGAACAAAGGGAATACCTGATATTGTAAATATGTGTATGCTACCTTGCTAGAAATTCTTCCTAAAATTGTGGTAAATATAGGTGTATTATAATGCTTAACAAACAGGTAAAAATACTTCATTTTGTTGACAACTTCTATTTCTTTAATGTCTTGGAATTGTCATAAAGATAACTGAACTGTATAAGTTCTTGAAGCTCTGAATGAAAATGATTTTTGATAATATCAAACAATTAAATGTTACTCTTGCAAAATGTGGGAAATTTTGAACATTCCTGCATATTCACTCATCTATGGCCCAAATGGCTGATTGTGTATGTACAATCAGTGCTGGAGGACTCGAGTCCGGACTCGGACTCAAGTCCGGACTCGAGTCCCGATTTTCAAGGACTCGGACTCGGACAGTCAGGACTCAGACTCGGACTCGGACTCAGACTCGGACAATAAGGACTCGACCAGCTCGAGGACTCGGCCCGAGTCCGGCCCAAAAAAGCTGATTTTTACCTTAAATTTTACCGACATTTTGTAACGAAGTCAGAGTGTTTAGTTCGCAAATCCCGTCCGTAGCCTGCACACACATGTACTTAATTCGGTAGTACAGTACGCGTCAACCTCGTCCCCATAGTGTTCGAGCAATATGCTTCCAGAACGAGGATGAAAGTAGACCCTGGGGACGAGGTTGAGTACACGTATACGAGCTCAGTACGTGAGATATGGACGGTCTGCCTGACGAGACATCGGTCCAACAGCAACGCGCGGAGACTGTACCGGATTAAACATGGCATGAATTCGCCGTTTGCTCGCTCTACGTACGTGCGTGTGCGATCGAATGCGCTGCATGCATGCGAAGGCGCGGTGTCCGTGTAGTTGCCAGTCGAGCCGCAACGTCATGTGGCTGGTGCTCGACGTCCATTACTTGCGAATACGGAAGACGGAATACCGGTTGTAATGTAGTGCGCGGTACACGTTTTGATTGGCCAAAAGTGATTCATTCACAAAAATCTATTTCGCGCTAGTAGGCTTGTACTAGCAATACTTCCCAACTGATATTCATGACATCATTAATCTTCTACATTTCAAAATTGTTAAGTACTTATTTAAATTTCTGCAGCATAGAAATATTCTCATATTTTGTTTTGTCTGCTAAAACAGTTTGTGTATTACAATTTAAATAGAAAATCATTGCAACATTATGTTAAAGCTAAAGTTTGACCTACTACTTGTCATCAGACTCACATCGGGACTCGACTACAGCCCTGCTAAAGAGGAATGTTCCCCAAGACCAGTTTTCATTGGTTGAAGTAAAACAAATCTGGTTGAATACATTTTTGTATTTTTCAGTATAATTAAATCTCCAGGGGCAATTTTGGTTTGGAAAAAAAGACATATAAAGTTGAAAAAATCGACGTTTTTATGGTGATGTTAGAGGCACATGCAACGCGTGATTTTTGTTCTCTGCACGGTTGCAGTAGGTGTTATTTCTTTGACGTCATATTTTCAAATCATTTTGAACTACTGGGATAGTTCAGTATCATCACAAAGCCCATTAGTTTTTCTTTATAATCTCAAATAATAATGGCTGAAAGTAATTTCACAATGTTGTGTCACGGCAAGGTTCCTTTGAAGTTTCTCATACTACTGTGCAAATCCAATTTGTTTCAGGGATTTTTCGCTTGAGTAAAGTACTAGACAATATTTGCAGGTGTTATGTGCCCCAAATCACATACATATTTAAATGTCATTAAATAATGCGCGTATCAATTGCTTCTCCCACCCCTCCCCTGGGCTGCCCCAGGTCTTATGTGGGGGTTTGGTCACATTTTTCAAGCCCCAGGGTTGGGATTTTGGTCACTCATTTTGCCATTGTTTCCCCATCATCAGAAGTTAAAACCATGATGTGGGGGTGCCCCACCCATATATGTCGGGGATTGTCACTAAAATTTTGCCCCAGGGGTGGGGATTTGGTCACTTCAAAAGTGACAATCCCCACATCTTGGGTGGGGCAGCCCAGGGGGAAGGGAGGGGCGGGGGAAGCAATTGATAGGCGCATAAGTGTTAAAAGCCTCTCTAAGCCTCTTATTACCGTAAATACCCTTTTTGACCATGCTGTGTAGTATTTGTGTACTGTCTCGGTGTCAACGAGAACACTGTACATGTACTTGAGATGCACAAAAGGACTCGGACTCGGACTCGGACTCAGACTCGGACACAAGGACTTGGACTCGGACTCGGACTCGAACCCAAGGACTCGGACTCAGACTCGGACTCGGATTGGGGTGGATTGACTACAGCACTGTGTACAATACATGAACAGATTACCCCACAATCATCCATAGCACAATGCAGATAGCGGACCAGACAGGGTACAAAAGCCTTTCAAATTTACTTGGGCGTAGGAGCCAGCATTATCAACAAGTAAATTTAATCATCCGTGCCGCTCGTGCGTGCTAATATAATTTTGTTCTATCATCGCATGATATGCATTCCTAGTGCTATCAATATGTGCACGTAAAGCTTACCGAACTTCCGAACTGACTATTTCGGTTTGGTTTGGTTCGGTTCAGAAGGCCATGTTCGGCCATTTTTAGTTCGGTTCGGCGTTTCGGTTGCAGCACTAGTTGAGGAGTGGTACATGTAGATTTAGAAGGGAAATGAGATGAACAAGTGGTGGATCACACAGGGAAGAGTTTGCAACATATATCTATATATATAAATTGCGAGGAGTAAGACAGAATTTGGGTGATCTACTAATTGTACAGAGCAGACCTTTCAATCCGTACATCGTGAAGAAATGGGTTCACAATCTTCCAATCACTCAAGTTCCCCTGCATGATTAATGGAACAACCAATATCTGCCACATCAACCAATATCTGCCACATCAACCAATATCTGCCACATCAACCAATATCTGCCACATCAACCAATATCTGCCACATCAACCAATATCTGCCACATCAACCAATATCTGCCACATCAACCAATATCTGCCACATCAACCAATATCTGCCACATCAACCAATATCTGCCACATTAACCAATGTTTGCTGTAAGCGACAGATTGCATGATAGCGCAGCATGATTTTCTAACAAGTACTCACATATCTCACTACGGCTTCCTTGCCAGCCAGTCTGCTAAATTGTTTCCTGGCATCATCAAGATCCACACCGTGATTCTGCCGACTACTGCCAAAATGTGCATCATTCCTGCCAGGAATAAAAAAACATTAAACTCAATTCACATTTAGTCCCATCATCTGTGCAAGATGGTAAACAGTTGCACTTGTTCAAACAAGTTATAATTTTGATAAGTGATCATTCGATTTGAGTGTGCTATCACTGACAAATATCAAGCATTAATTATTAGCAAAATTATGCTAAATATGTGTGCAAGCAAAACACAATTACCAAGACATTGTTGTGATAGTGCTTCAACGAATGATCGAATATAAAAAAATAGGTCTTGAACCAAGACTAACAAGTCTTGTTTGCTTGTGTCTGGCTGTTACTGATAGGGGGCTTGTATGCCAATAACGGGCTGTGCAGCCAAGCGTAAATGCAAACAATAGGCACCACACTGAATAGAGTGGTCCTATTATCACATTTGGAGCCTACCTTTCATGTGACTGAATGCTGTTTGGAAAAGCTTCATCTATTCATTACACTCCCATTTAAGAACAATATAGTTGAAACATGAATGGATTGAGTATGCGTAGGAATGCACATATAGACAACAACCGGCCAGGTGGTCTTTTTCAAACCGCTGCCATGGCCGTCGTCCGTATTAAAGAAGTTAGCAAATATTAAAGATCTTCTGGCTTTCCGAAGAAAATCCAATTATCATGATTACTGTAAGACCTCGTTATGCCACCACACCTAACTGCCATCCTTTAAGTTTCTCTAAGAACCTCGTCAAATCCAACAAATTCTAACATCAAAAAGAGAAGCCAGCTGATCCAAAACAATCTGGCAGCTACCACAAAAGGTGCTCATCAGATCAACAGAAACTTGTCACTGTTGGATACTGCTAGATTTAAAACAGTTCAGCTTCATTTTTTCCCAGTATACTACTGATAATGTCAACCTACGTCAGCAATACAAGAAATCACAAGAGGGCGCTATTCTACAAAGATGGTCTCTGTGGTGAAATTCAAAACATCAAAGTTTTCTAATAAATGCAAAACTATTACAGCAAATAGTAAATATGTTGCAAAGCTTATTTTTTTCACATTGATATAACAATTTCAATTATAGATTTCGTTTTTGCTTAATTATTTGCAAAAGATCATTTTCAAAAGTTGAATTCTTCTAAAATGAATTTATAATTGGCATTTTGCATTCTGTTACAAACATGAAAAATTGTTGTTAATCACACCAAGGTTTTAATTTGATACAAATATATGCTAGATCAAAATCACTGGCCCACTGGTCCAGCTAGGTTTTGATCCATCCCCAATTTTAAGCCCTGCAACCACCCCCCCCCCCCCCCCCCCCCCCCAATCCACCCCTCGTTTGGAAACAACATCAGGTGTCACTAACAATTTCAGGAAAGATGCATTCAGACATGATGCTGAAGAGAAGACCTCTTCGATGGAACTCATGACTGGTTCCGATAAACTCTCATCAGTCGGCGCTGCCTCTAAAGTATCAATGAAGACTGCATCAATGGTTGCTAGGTAACTGTAAGCGGGGATTTCACGGTGGTCGACGTCTACAGAATCCTGGTAAGGAGATTGGAGAAAACTGTTTGTAAATCAATTATTAGTTTTCTTTATACCAGGAATTCACATTTGGAGTATTAACCCCAACCCTGCCAGATGCAGCACAGTGCATCTGTGCTGACAGCTCCACTTTTCTGGACTCTCCACACAAGTCAATGTGACAAAGTATGCAATCTGATGCGTCTGGCAGGGTTCTAGCAAACATGCCCTTGAGGGTTAGGGTTAAAGTGATTATCTCATGCGTTTTTCTCTTGTTACAAATTTAGGTTACTTTTTCTGAGTCCAATGGTTACCTCCTGGCCAACCTCTGCCTAGTAAAACTGACCAGGTCAATTTTCCTGATAAGTCCAGTATGAAGAGTACAAACAGTGCAAGTCTGTAAAGCAACACAGAAAAGCTAAACATCTGGCCAGTGTGTGCACGTCACACTGCACAGGCATGTACTGTACACTATTCCCTGTTATTAGCAACAACATTCCATAAAGTCCTATGTTACGTCAAACAAAATTTACGGTGAAATGTAAATTATTACCAGCTCAGTTACTTTAACATGTTCTCAGTCCAAGTCTGAACACTAATACGATTGAACCATTCCGAACTTTACTACAATCCTATTAAAATTTCCCAAGAATAATCCAGTGGAAACACATCTAATGACACTAAATTCAGATTACCGATTTACCTTTCTACTCTCTGTGACCAGGAAGCAATGATCACCCCCGCTGAAAATAGCTTGGACTCTCCTATCGGCATGGTCTTTAGTTTCTTCTTTCATGTCCAGTTTTCTTTGATGAATCCTATGAAAGTTTGTATGTACATCATAGTCTGTCACATCGTCTGTTTCCATGTCTTCAACACTATCCTCATCCCAACAATGAGCCTCGGGTATCTCTTCATTTAAACTGCTGTCCAAAATCCCTTCATGTAATTCTGCAACACTTTGATCCTCATCAATGCTCATCGATGTATCCTTGAGTTTTTGGCTTTGTTTAACGGACACACTGTCTGAGTTGTGTTCTTTGGATGATTCACCACCCAGATTGTTTTTGACCCAGGGACCACTGATTCTGACAGGAGTGCATGCACTTCGTCTATAGACAGGACGGTTGGTGGGTTGTCGGTGGGTGACCAGACCAAACGACAGCACACGGCTGTTGCTTGGGATGAAAGCTAATGTGTGGCACCTTGAATACAAAAAAAATTAATGAAGTATGATCTCATAATCGGTACACACACTCTCTACTCTGGCCTCAAACATTTGGGGCCAATTTTATGATACTGCTTAATAGTTGCTCCTTTAAATTGCTACAGATGACCTCACAAACTGACAAAATAACTGACCCTAAATGGATTAAATTAGGCAATGCCATCAAGATTTGATAAATTAACATGTGTTGGCAATAACAAACTTGAATTGGAATTCTGGATACACGATGCAATAAAGTCAATTCACTTACCTGCCGCAAGCAATCTGTGTGACTTCACTGCCCATGAGCTCAAAGACTTTACGAGGGTTGATCTCATTGCTGGTTGAACTATGACCTAGTTGTCTGTCCTCCGCTGCACCAAATGTAAAGACACCTCCATCCTAGAAAACACAGAAAAGAAAAAGGACCATCCATGACAGCTCGATAGGGGTTTGAGATCAAAGTGCTAATACACACATTGTTATTAGAGAATCTGCAGTGCCACATTCATTGATAGGAATTTATTACCCCCGCACATCAGGCATATAAATCTTTCTTTAGACCTTTCACCTCCCTCAGGAATATACCAATCAATCGCTGCTCTTTTTTCTATTTTGAAATCTAGTAAATTACAAATATTTCTTTTTTTCTACAGTTTTGGCATATGACTTGGGATCAAACTCAACTTCACATAGACTGCTGGTTCAAATTAAACTATGAATCCATGAATTCCTAGGTTGACAAAAGCAATTGCAGCAAAGTGTACTACTCAGTGACATTTACACCACGATTTCCACACAGACTGAACACATCATCGGTGCGATTACCAATTGCAGCAAAGTGTACTACTCAGTGACAGTTACACCACGATTCCCACAATGGGGCTGAACACATCATCGGTGGTATTATCAACACAACGTAATGCCTTCCTTACCGCTGTTAGTACGGCAGTGTGGTTCTTTCCACATGTGATGTATTTCACTTTCTGTGATCGAAGACTCTTGAGCAGTGTTGGCTGAGACCGATCTATTACAAATTATCAAAAATTCTACTATCAGTAGAAATATTCTCTTTAGGTGTCATTAATGGAGCTAAAATGCAAAAGGTAATTGGCTATCATGGTGGAATCGCGTGAATGTAGCCTGTGAAATATTGTTCAATTACAGTATAATCAATTTAAATAATAACATGTACAATTTTAGACCAACCAAATTCAGTCAGGCTGTCGTTGGGGTGTTGCCAAAACAAAGAGAAAACCCACGAAAATAATGCCAAAATCTGCATTAACCCTAACAGTACTCAACCCGTCAAAACCCAACTGCAAGTTTGGTTGGAATCTGTTAGAATGGGTAGGACCCTCAAACTGATAGTCCTTTACACTGAGTTTGGCATACTACCATAATCAGAGTCCAACAATTTGTGTGTACAGTTTACCATATGGTGTTGGAATTTGCAAGGATGGGTATGGTTCCTAGTAAATTACACTAGAGAGTTAGGGTTAATCACAAACAACCTTTTTGAGAAAACCATTAACGCTAAACAAAACTCTTAACCTTAACTTAACAAATAAATTATCATGATACAAAATTTAAATTGATATACTGAAAATGTATTAACAATTCTGCCATTATAATACTGCATGCTCAGTGCTGTAATGGATAATTACAAATAAACCATCCAGATAGTGTTTAAAAAGAAGAAATGTCCTTAGTACAGATAAAAAGAGAAGAAATTTAAGGCCAATTCATGTATCCAAACCCTTTTAAAGAGATGCTATCAGACAGAAACCCCACCTGTTGTGTCGCTTACACCCAGCTGTCCACACTGATTTCTCCCCCAGCCAAATATCGTCCCCGAGACGGAAACAACAAACGTATGTGCCCCACCGCAGGCTATACGCATGACTGGCAGACCATGCAGGGATGTCATTTCTGTTGGCTTTTCCAGACATTTTGGCTGGGTATTGCCGAGACCCAGTGTTCCGAAGGTGTTGTCTCCCCAGACAAAGAGTTTGCCTCCTACAAGGAAGAATCAAACCGAATTTCACAAGTTTTTATGAAGGTTTGCCCAGTCAGTGTATACATGGAGTACTGTTTTACCTTGTGGCTTTGTGCTCTGACTGAATATTTCAATTTAATGGCTTTCCCCTTCCAACAAATTATGGAAGAAAACTGTATATTTGAACAAATGACATATTCTGCACTCTTTTTGGTTTGACTAAAATATTTGATTTGTTTTACTCCTCTAAGAATTAGGAGTATCCTGCTTCCAATTCAAAATCTAAAACATAAAATCTTGAACTAATCATTTCTTGTGGACTGTCTCATTAGAAAGCCCAAATTACCTAATGCTAACAAATTAGCTGTCCAATTTGAAAATTGATTTTTAGGGTGATGTACCCCAAAGCACAGACACACAGCAGCTTTAAGAGAATACAAAGAAGGAAATGTTAGTCTTAGAAGAAGGAGGGAAAATGTCTGGGGATACTTATGCAATCAGGTAGAAAATGAAAATTCAATTGACGATGTACACTTGCAGCAATCGAACCAGGGTCACCAGAGGTGGAAAGCAAGGAAAGAACCACTACACCAACCTCACCATCCCATTCCTAACTTCACTTTCACTGGACTCCACTCATGATATAATGTGGCATGGACTACACCATAAAGATTATCTCTTACCTTTAGTTAGAGCAATACAATGCGCACCTCCGCATGCAACTTGGACAACATGATGCATGGATAATCGTTTCAGCAGTCTGAAATGAAGATCACAGAAAAAAAATTAGCTTTGAATACGGACGAATTGAATACGGACGACGGCAGTGATGACCGTGGTTTAAAAAAAGACCTGTGCATTCTCAATATATTGTCTGCCTATTGTTTGCATTACGCTTGGCTACACAAGCCCGTATTGGCATACCAGCACCTCATTTATAACAGCCAGCCAGAAGGAGTTAAAAGGTCCACTATCTGTGCCGCCAGGAAAGCAGCTTTACCCTTGTTAAGTCAGATTGCTTAGAACTTTCCATCCGCAACACCACCTGTTTAAATGGGAAACGCTGACTCTTCCTACAGAGATTAGCCTGGGAACCATGTGGTCCTGTATGGGAACACTGGTCTATGAGCATGCTCCCTTACTCAGGAACAGCTTGTTCCAGTTGGGAACACGCTGGGAACTTGATGTGCTCCCAACGGGAAAAATGAGCATTCTACAGGGAGCAGGAATGTTTGGGCTTTGAGACATTTTCTAAATATTTTCAACATGCCACGTTATAAATGAAAACGTATGACAAATGAAAGCAGTATCATCTCATAATTGATTGACTCTGTGGCCTACGAGCACATTCCTTAACCCTAACAGTACTCAACCCATCAAAACCCAACAGCACGTTTGGTTGGAATCTATCAGGATGGGTATTGGACCCCCGAACTGATAGTCCTTTACACTGAGTTTGGCATACCACCAGAATCAGAGTCGAACAATTTGTGTGCACAGTTTACCATATGGTGTTGGAATTTGCAAGGATGGGTATGTTACTAGTATTATACTAGGGGTTAGGGTTAAGACCAAAATGCTGTTTTCTAAAATCAAATTTCACTTTCTGTTTCTTTGTTTTTCTCCAACATTCAAATTAATCACACATTTTGGGTGCACAAACCATGTGTAGCAAAAGTGCGTGTGGATTGTGGAACATTATTTTCATGCTGTACTTGAACTCTAGAAAAGATGTGGCATGGTACTCATTAAAAAATGAAAAAAACATAGCAACTGAACATTGGAAATGCTGATTGGGCGACGGACCATTTTAACAATCTCCAATATAGGTGATATTTTCGTATTAAATTACTGGGGGTAAGATCACATGAGCGAGGTATGATAGGAACGACATGCCATGACTCTGTATCCATGGAAAAGAGACTGCATCACTACCGTCAAAAGTTTCAAACTATCTCCGCAGTTGACAGTGTTTTGGACATGAAACAAAAGGCAAATACGAACCTGGGAATTCTTTTGACTTCTCTGCTCTCTGATCCCCAACCACATTGCGCACAGCTATCATCGCCCCAGCTCAGTAGATTACCATTATCAGCTGTAACAACAGTGAATGCGTCACCACATGCCACATGTTTGATAACGAATGTCTCCAGTGCTGTAACTTGCTCTATTAGAGAAAACAAATCACAAAAATACAAATTAAAACATTCTATTTCAGACAGTTTACGCTGAAAACTGAGAAAATAAAGTTAGTGTTGTTTTCTTTTTAAAGCCATCAGACAATTACCAAACTTTACATTCAGATAATATTCAAAATTCAACAGAAATACAGAATGCAAAATATCTTTAACTTTTGTTTAATTTTTAATGTATGCCTGCTCTTCCCATTCCAAGCACACCTGGAGAAGTTTTAATAAATAGAATACAAGTCAAAATTTTGTTTCATTCTTTACAAATGGTTGTTAGAAACAGATTTAACCCTGGCCCTGCTAAAGTTTAATATGATTGTGCATGCACCCTGTTAGGGTTAATTGCCAGAAACCACTGAAGTTGAAATGTGGTCAACTTTTGAGAAATTGCAGCGTAAATATTTGCTGTTGATGTCTAAACTAGTTCACTTATGATCATGCAATAGGATTTATACGACACAAAGACATGTATGATATGATAAGGTTGTTTTCTGTTGCAATAAATTTCAACGACCTTTGCAGTAATTCTTAAGAGTAACTGCAACATTTAGATTTTCATGTTAATGCAAATTTTCATAATTCATATTCATGAGCAAAACCATAATGTCATCAAAGGCACAACAGTCATGTATCCATAGCATAAGTGTGCAAAGAAATCAAACCGTGTCCTTACTTTCCCCAAAAAAGCATGTTTGGTTTGATTTGTTCGGTTTTATTTATTTTTTTTGGGGGGGGGGCTTATTTTTGTTTTGTTTTTGGTTTTTCTTTCGTTTTTGGGGTGCTTTTTTATTTTTTTAACCATGGTTTATGTGTGAAAACAAGTTGAAATGGGTATTTATGTTGGGGCCCTTGATGTGTGAACTGAGGCTGCAACCTTCCATAAATCTATTACCTGGAATTTTACAAGACATTTTATGTCCCAACTGTCCTAAATCATTGGATCCACACGTGTACACTGTTCCATCCCTCAGTAAGAACACAGAATGCCGCAACCCGCAAGCTACCTCACAAACTTCTCGATGTCTGAAGAATCGTACTTCATGTGGAGTGGATATTAACTCTGGATTATTGTCTGCTTCATCGGTAGCTGTGTCACTGGTCCCCGGTGGATTGTTATCTAGACCAAGCTGTCTGTAGCCTGTCGCACCCCAACAATATGTGAACATTGTATAAGCCAAGGACAAAATTCTCGTCAAAGTTTCGTTTAGATGCTGGTCACACTGTGCTGTTCCTTACATCCTATGCAAATGAGTTCAGTGGGAAAACCTGTAACGTAATGAAAAGATAAGATTGCCAGTTAGCAAACGCCTATATATAGTTAATGTGCTGTAGTTTCACGATTGAAATGTCAATTGTATACAAATTCTACGTGTACACGTGGTGAATGGTGAAAACTTTATTCAAACAAAATAAACAATGTTTTTCTTTCTCAATACTAGTTTTACATCATTTTCAAAGGCTTTGTGACTCAGAATACAACATTCTTCCTGTTCGGCTTTAAAGGTAATATACACAATTGGTAATCCTCACAAAAAAATATTCCTGAATTATTACGAAATACCTTACTAGACTGTAAGTTAATAGTAGTCTCAATCATCCTGTGAAATGATGGCACCAGGTGTGCTGTCGTTGTCAAGAAAAGTGGAAATTTATATCGTTTTCCAACGATTTCCAGCTGGAAATCGTTGGAAAACTGCCCTGTAGCCTTTAGTCAAGGCGCGCATGGCTACCCGGACGAATGGCATGCCCCGGACATGCTGGAATTCGGGGCACGTCACATAGCCATACGCGCCTTGACTAAAGGCTATCATCCGCCCGACGGTTAAAAACGAGCGCCGTTTTTCTCTCGTTTTTTTGCGCAATTTAACAACGCAAAACTTTGAACAGGTCAGTGGAACGATATTTCCTATAAAATACTAACCCCCAAATCAGCCCATTTCTGAAAATTGCAACAATGGCCAATCATGTACACTACCTTTAAGTTGGTAGGCACCAATACAGCATTTTGGTGGTTGCGGGTTCAAATCCCATTCTGGGCAATTTTCTCTAAGCCTTATTTTCACAATACATGTACATTGGCTGACATTCTCTGATCTGTTTTCCTTTCGGCTTATTCAATTAAGTGTTAAGGATACTTATTTAATTAACCAGTTCGCATCGGAGGACGTGTTAACACGATCTGGCTGTTTTTATACATGGGCACAGCTGACGGGTTAAAACGTCAAGCTTGCCTCGACTCATCTCAACACGCTAATCCCTCATTTGTTTTGTACAAACACACAAAGTCCGAGAAGTCGTGGAGGCGGACCGTGTGTTGAACTTGAACTTGGCCGCTGTGCACGGCCCTGTTCTACAATTTACGCTCCCGTGGGCACACCCGGAATATTGAAATATATGAGGTTTCGGCAAAAAATATTGTACAAATACTGTTGAAATGACTCTTGCAAATCAGTATTTGTGGTGTTTGGCTATATGTGTTGGCTAAATAATTTTCGGCAAAAATAATCCTGGTGTCATGCCAAAAAGTGTCCGGTGCCAAATACTGTCCGCTCATTAGCATACTGCTCTCTGATTGGTCAAGTGGGTATTACGTCATCGCGATACCGGAAGCTTGCTAAATAGTGTCCGGGCGTATACGGACGTACGCGTAGCGTGCATCCATCGCGTCCTTGCCGTCAAGCTAAGTTCTCATTCTCATCTTTTATTATCATCTTTTTGGGTTTATTTTTATAAAGGGGGAACATAAGTAACAAGCAGACAGTATGATAAAATTGAACGGGCCTGTCAAGAAAAAAATGTGGATAAAAACTCATCCAACGATTCAAAATAGTCACTGGTACCATGGAGGAAGGATGGAGGAAGGATCCTTCCTCCATGCTGGTACCATGGAGGAAGGAACAGTACCAATCTACCATGGAGAATACCTCCAAACGGACAGTATTTGGCAGCAATTTAGCGGACAGTATTTGGCAAGGAACGGACAGTATTTGGTAGCGTGCTTTCTGTGTGTGCGAGTGTTCATATTGTGCTGTGCATAATGCAATGTTGCAACGCATGAGCGGACACCTTTTACTTTAGCAGCGGACACTATTTGGCATGTAATACATGCCAAATAGTGTCCGTGTCTTTTGCGCGTGCTCAGCGGCCAGTATTTGACCAATCAGAGAGCAGTATGCTAATTAGTGGACAGTATTTGGCACCGGACACTTTTTGGCATGACACCGGCACTGGTTAAAAAAGTCATTTTTGAATGAGAAAAAATACCCTTGAATCCAATTTCATCAAAACTAAACAATGCTGAAGAGAGACCCCCACACTACACAACAATCGCCCCATGCCTGGACCTTTCCAGAAATTGTATAATGTAAGCCGATTTCTCATGTTTAACAGTTGAAATCAATTCTTTGGTTTATTTTATTGCTCCAAACATCGTCTTTCCTACAAATCATAAAGTTTTAAAGGCAGGACACGTCAAGTTCAGGGATTCTACTTTTACCATAGAGCAAGGAACTGCTGGTAAATCTGTTTACAAAATTCCACCATGTTCGGTCTGGTCCATACATCAATGTGCGCTGCACTTTGGCGCGTGAACAAAATTTCCCAATCACATAGTCAAAACGCTCACCCACTATTTATATGTCACAATTTCTTGTCAAACGAAGAAAGACAAAATCTACTATCCTGCCGTGTTGCACCGATCAATCACATCAAATAACTTTGTTAAATTCGACCCATATTTTTTCCCCTTCACTATTTGTTGACACTAATCACTGCTAATGTGCTATGCTAAGTATAATGAAAAAGTGGTAAATATTATTGGGTTGGCTCCGTGTTTTATAAATACTGCCCTCAACGTCCACAAGCTTGTAGCCTCTTGTGAACGTTGAGGGCGGTCGGGGCTCTGCGCGATCCGAGTCGAGAAGAGCAGAGACGGCCGGACCGAGCTAGGGCGTGCTAGCTTGCTCCTTTTCAGTTTTTGTGTCAACAGCTCTTTTTGTGTTACTTCACAATATTGTAAATGAACAATCGCAGCTGTTCCTTGCCAAGCAGTTTTGACTTGGAGGTTCCAGATGCGAAGAAGCCACTACCTTGATGTCTATGTCATGTGAAGGAGTTTTTATGCTCCAACGAGGTGGGGCTGTCTGGCTGGCCCGGTGTGCGTAAAAGGCGGCTGTACCCGGAAGTTTATTAACCTGCGTTCAAACATCTGTTCCTTGCTCTATGGTTCAACCATTTGGTAAGTTCACTGGAGTTTGTAGATTTAGACGCGATCGGTCTGATCCAGATGGTTCATTTCAATTACTAATGTTTTCGTACTACTGTACTACTTTCACTGACATTTAATCTTGGGTGGGCCTAGCCTTGCACGGGATTATGCTGTAGCTTTATCTTCAAATTCTACTTCAGAATTTTATTTGAATCAATAAGCTTTCTTGTTGTGTGTGTGAGGTAATTATCAATTGCTTATGAGGTCATTTTTCAAGTTTGTTCCAGAAATAAGTGGAACACATCACGTCATCTGCAATGAAGTGTTAATATGTTTACTTGAAATTAATCTTTCAAGTAAATTGAAAAGGTTTGGAATTGAGCTCTGATAAATGTAAGAAATTTGTGTGTATGATTTGGGAAATCATCTTTTAAAACTATACCCTGTTCTGGAAAATTCAACATTTATTTAGTCACAATTGTTGGGTAGTACATACCAGCATCATTTTGTCATTCTATACATATAATTGTACCTATGTATGTGTACATTAAGTTAATGTCCATCTTGAAAAATTAATGAAAATGAGTGCACAGCCATAGACATGTTCAGTAGCACAAATAACATTTCTTGCAAGTTTGCAAATCGGTTTCAAGTTAATGAAGCCAAATTTAACAACAATATCTTCACTCTTCTATTCGTCCTTGACTTTTCCCTGAATTCACATTCTGTCAATGATAAAAATCACTGCATGGCCTCGTGTGCCAAGATTGTTTAGTTACTATGAATAAATCAAAACCTTGGCACAAAAAAAGGATTTGTCATAAATGGCCAATTGATCTATTATTCCACTAAACCAGAAACAGTTGGAAGTAAAAGGAAGTGCTCATTTTGAGATGGAGATAACTTTTAAAATCCAGCCATAATGACACTGCTTTATACCATTGAAATACAATGATATCCTGACTCCTCAGGGCACAGTGTCCTGAAATCCGTATTGTGTGCATTTAAATTATTCCATTTCCCCTTTCCAAGTTTTTTGCACTTTTAACAAAACAACCATAATATTAGTCAAAAGGAACACAAAACATTAGTTGACCTTAAATTTTTTATTTTTCATTTTTCATTTAATACAAAAATGGAAATATATCTACAAACAATCTGAAAGACTGTTAAAAGTCTTTTTGTCAAGAGTTCAGAAAACCAGTTACTTTTTCAAGAGGTGGTCTTGTTCTGCTTTTTGAAGACCGTTTCAAGAAATTTACAGTTTGAGGGCTGACTTTTTGGCAGCTACATGTAAGTTATGCGATAAGACACAGTGCCCATTTTATCAATTCCAAACTTAATCTGCTTTGCATGTGTTTTTTTTCCCTTGCTAATCATGTGGCAAGGCTGATTGATAAATTGAAGATTGTTACAAAATGAAACAAAATTTCAGTGGACATGAAGTACATGATACATTGTGAACAGTACTTTTCCTATACATGGTACACGTATGTACAGTGCATTTCATGACGTTTTATGAAACTTGGCCCTATTGAAACTGCTTTCAAATGGTTTGATAGGTTTCTTTTTTTCATTCCCAGAACTGTTACGGTACATGTCCATGTTTCTGTTCATATGTCTGTTCATATGTCTGACATGGGTTTTTCTTTAATAACAAAGTATTTGGTCAGTGTATACATTGCACAGAACAAGTAAGCTACTTTTCCACCACAAGTTTACAGTTTTTCATGAATCACACAATAATACCTTATTATCAAAGTCCATGTTGGTTTTACTCATTGTGCAGGTTGAAGTAACAGTAAGTCAGTGTTCTGGCCCTCAGTCATAGTGTACATGCATCTTTGAACTTAGCCTTGCAACATTTAAATGTTGTTTTTCACTTTTTAGGCAGGGTTTGGGGACTAATTCCAAAAATAAAATTTTGGTTCTTTTCAAAAAGTTAAAATGTTCAGGAAAATACATCAATAAATGCTTGCAAGAATTGATCTCATTGTACACTCCAAAAACTGCATGTAATTTTATCTTTCATTCCCCAGCCTCCCTAAATCTGTGACTTCAATGCTGGCTTCATGTTTCTTTGAATAAAATTTAACAACTGAAGGTAGCATTTGTATCAGGTCTCCTTTAAATTTCAAAGGTTTTGATGTGACCTCCAAAAATATTATTTGAAATAGTATTCAAGAACACAACACCACTATAATGATTAACAAACATACCCATTCCAAGCTCCCATTATGAACGCAATATGGTGGATCCTGCACATTTTTCATTGTGCTGTAAACTGCATGTAATTAGCAAGGCTTGTACATGTACATGTATTTCCCAGAAAGGCATGCATGTACATGAATGCAATGATGTATTTGCTGTGCTATGCACAGATACAGGAAGCCAGAGGAAGGAAGTATATGAGGTTTGAGATCAAGGGGAAATCACCTTTGAATAAATTTGGGTGTCAGTAACTCGCACTCAATGGAAATCTTACAATGAATGCATTGAAAATTTGACCTTTTTTTTGCAAATTCACCATAAACCTTATTTCAAAGGAATTGTGGAAAAGTTTGTTTTAAAACTAAAGATATGTGACGTGTTCACCTACCTTTTTTACTGTGAGCAACATCAGTATTTACCAAAATGTTTACTAACCTCGTGACCTCCAAATTAATTCAACCATGAAGACAGAAAAGTAAAAAAGGATTAAGGAGAAACGAGCCCACAAAATTGCCTGGCCTTGATAGGGTCTGTACTTGTTGCATGGTTGACCATTGGACCCACTTAATGCAGGGATGTTTTTGTTCAGTTAATAACATTGACCTGAATATATAAAGGAAGCTCCAAGTTGAATTACTCACACATTTAACATTTAATATATTTTTCTAATAACACTATGAACATCTAACAAAAGAAAACCCACGCAGTCCTTTGTTTGTAACAAAGGACTGCGTGGGTTTTCTTTTGTTAGATGTTCATAGTGTAACCTTGTACGGGTACTAAAACTTGTTGCAAATAGGGGCCTATAACTTGTGCATAGATGCCATTATCTTCATTTTTTGGTAGTTGGTAAGATTTTAGCTTGTATTGTAATATCAAAATGTTGCTTATTTCTACATATTCATGAACAGTTGTATATCATCCTTGTTGCTGCATTTTTAATCTTGCTGTAATTTTCCACTAACAGTGGACTGAATCCGCTAATTTCATCATTGACCAAACTTGATCAGTTGAGTAAAGTTGATCCCACTACTGTTTGCAATATTTTTGTGTACATGAACATTTACTGTTTGATTCTGCAGATTGAAAATAAATTGGCTTAAGTGAGTCCCCACAACGCATCCAAGATGTTGCAGCAAATTCTCAAGGACATGTACATCGATCCTGATATTCTAGCAGAGCTCTCAGATGAGCAGAGAGAGATCCTCTTCTGCAAGATGCGAGAAGAGCAAATCCGACGCTATAAGATTAATGAGGTGGAGTATGAGAAGAAGATGAAGAAAGCCAAGAAGAAGAAGAAAAAAGGTTGGAATAGACAGAATTGTTGTCATAGGGATTAATATCAGCTGTATAATTTGTTTGTTGGTCAGCCAGTTCGCTGTCGGGTGGCTAATATAGATTGATTTCTAGCTGGTTGACTGACTGACTGGCATGCTAGCTCACTGGTTGGTTGGTTGTTTAACAATTGTTGGATTAATTACCCTGTTCAAACCTTTGCTAATCAACAATGTCTAGTCGATAATCTGGAACCAGCCTACAGGGCATGGTTGCACTGGTTATCAGCAGTAACATTTGCCATGCTAAACTGTGACAATTAAAGAGGAAACCAGTGGCATTTGCACTCGGACATTATTGTGTGGTTACAAAAAATACATGAAAACCACTGTATAACCAATGTTCCTTGCTCAGACTTACTCTTTGTGGTCAATGGTTTGGCTTGATACTAGCATTGGTCTTTTTGCGAGGTTATTTATTAAGTTTGTTGGAGAATATGTTGTAGCATTGGAGGATTGGTTTCATTACATGTAGTTGGTTTGTTGGGTGTAAATTAAGTTTCTTAACATGCTACATCACAAGCCAAAGTGTAATCTACACAAGATAGATTTGTTGGCAGTATTTGTGAATATTTCTCCGTTCTGCAGATGGCAAGAAGGTTGAGTGGCTTCTTGGCAAAGACAGCAAAGAGTGGGTTTGGGTCATGGGTGACTATCCCACTGATAAGAAGATCGAAGATATCTTGGAAAAAGAACGACTGAAGAAAGCTAACCAGATAGCTCGACAAGAAGCAGAGGCGGCTAGGTGAGCACATGTCCTTCAGGTTTAGGGAGGGAAGGAGCTAACACCCCATACAGAATTTTATAATATACAAATAGTGATACAATAAAACTAGTCCCTCAAAGTAATTTTTCCCAACAGAGCCGAGGGAAAATAAAAATGACTGACGGAGGCTAGTTTTACTGTATCACTCGTAAACAGTCAGTATTTGTTTTAATATCTCATTAAACCTCATCTATAGATTATGAACATGAATTAGGCCTTCCTCTGTATTTCTGAGTTTGATACAGAAATTCTGTGAGAAATATCCCCCTGATGAAATGCTTGCACACTAATAAATTGCAATGTGTAGTACGTCATGTCACTCGGAATATGCGCTGTGTGAGCTGTAGATATGATGTGTACACTGTGAAATCTTCAGTTGTTATATTGATATATACTATGCTTGGGTAACCATGCAATGGTACATGTACTTTTTCGGTAGTCTTCTTGGTAATGGGCAGTGATATAGTAAAAATAGCAAATATCGTGTGACGTACTTTAAGCCAATCAACGTGTTACATGTTTAACCCTTTGCGTACGGAAGACGCCATATGGCGCAAACAAAAAAGTGCCACCAGGCCGGATGACGCCATTGGCCGCTGTTTGTGCAGTTTCAATCCATTGTTGGATTATTGTGTATGTCATGCTTGACTGCACAAACACATTGTAGCGGTTCGCTTGGCTGCCAGTACCGCCGCAACACCCCGACATCTCCCGTAAAATACCGTGCTCAAGGGGTTAATTTCTTTTCTGTTCATCTGTAATTTAATGTCACGCCACAGTTTTAAAGTGGAATATTTTTCTTGTAGAAATCTTTCACTTGAGAATTTTTTGAAACGCGTTTCATTTTAGTGCATTGATTGATTAGTGTATCTATATTGTGTGTTGATATCAGTTTGGTTTGGTGACTACAATAAAACCAAAAAATATGCAGACATGGGGAAAACTGTGAGAGAGATGTGCATTTTATAGTTGGCTGTGTTATCCATTCAGTGGTTAACCCTCCTGTTCTCAGGGCCAAAATCGACCCAGCTGCTGTACAGATCAAAACCTATCAAATTTCAGATTGAAACACACACAAACTGTCAGAGTTGGTGTTTAGAGATTTTGATAGGCTGTGATAGTTATAAGTATTTAAAGGTGATTTTTGTTTCTTTTTTTCTCTGTTAACAGACTAAGGGAAGAAGCAGAGCTTAAGAAAAGAGAAGAAGAAGAACGCATTCTCAAGGAGGAGCAAGAGAAACTTGCCAAGGAGCAGGCTGAGATAGAACAAAGGGAACGAGAGGAAGAGGAACGCATCCGGAAGGAAGAAGCGGCACAGAGAGAACTCAAGCAACGGTTGGCAAGGGAACAAGCTGAGGAGGAAGAGAGAAGACGTGCCACCAAGCAAGCTGAGGAGAAACTCCAGGAGATGAGAGTCAAGTTGCAGAAAGCAGCAACTGAGAAGGAACGACTTGCCCGGGAGGAGGAAGCCAGAAGGAAAGAGGAAGAAGGGGAAAGGTTGGAGAAGCAGAAGAGACAGGAGGAATTTGAAAAGCAGAAGAAAGAGCAAGAAGCACTGAGGGTATCTATGCAAGCAGCCAAGAAGAAGATGGAGCAACTAGAACGAGAAAGACAGGAGAAAGATCGACAGGCGAGGGAACTCCGAGAGAAGGCAGAGAAACTTAAACAACAGACGGTGGGTAGATATCATTAGATCTTAAAAGGCTCGGGTTGTGTGATTTTGTTTTATTTTGTAAACATTTAAACAAAACAAACCTTTATGTACATTGTGTGGGAATTTTGAGAGTTGCCATTCATTTTTGAGGTGAAGAACATGAACATTTTCAAAATGGCAGCACCGTACCATAGCTTTGTTTATTACTTCTGTGAAGATTTAACGATATATACAAAAACGTTCATCATAAAATATGTGATCATCCTTGTCTGCGATGTATAAAAAATCTGTAAAAACATTGTGGATCCATGCAAATTTTTTTGAAATTGATCAGAATAGAATTGTACAGCTACACAAAATGAATGTTGAGTAAGTCACGTGCCATGGCGTAAGTTACACACTGTTTTGTGAAATTGGTTGATGGGTGTAATTCCCTGAGCTCAATGTTTACTTCCCAATTGCTCTGTTGATTTGTGAACGTACTCTCTCTTCAGGAAAGAGAGAGGAAGGCTCTCAAGGAGCGGGAGCAAAAATCAAAGAGGGAGTTGGAGCACAGAGTGGAAGAGCTGTATGGCACCCTGAAAAAAACGGATGAGGACAAGATGAAAATGGCAGAGAAGGACAGAGCAAATATCGAGGATATTTGGAAAGTCCAATGTAAGTTTTGTTGGGTCCATTTGTAATGTTCATTTAGGCACATACCAAAATTAGGATTCTTCAAAGTGTTTATAAACTGTGTTTACACTGGATTTTACAAGACAAAAAATCAAATAATAATTCAAGGCTTGTCTAGAAATGATTGATAGGTCTTTGCCATTTCTCAGTCTGAAATGCTTTGAGTTCCAGTCTTGGGAATAAGGTCTTGACATTTCTAGTCTTGGCAGTCACAACAAATCAGATGTTTTGTTTTTTTGCACAATCAACTTAGCGTTCTTTTTCACCAGTGCTTTGAGTTGACAAATATTATAGATAGAAAACTATCAATTTTTTGTTTTACAAGGTAATTCCTCATTTCTCAAGTCTACTGAAGAGTCTGTCCCCAAAATGCAAAATAGGTTTTGTTGTGTGGCGTTTATTGTATTTTTGAAATTTCTTTAAAAACTTGCTTGTATTAGTTCTGCTCATGTAACTGGCAACAGTTGCATGCTCACTGTAACTAACTGAAACATATTTTCTTGTCTTGAAGTTTTTAACTTTGTCCGAAATCCACATTAACTTAGCCTTTCATCTAAACATGATTCTTTTTATAGAAAAAAATGTGCTTAGACGAGATATATACTGCATTTTAATACTGTAACACAACCCATACTTCCTTGTGTTATTATTTAATCCACTAAACTAACAGGCATAGTGCATGCTTAGAATACCTGGTTTTTAGGACATGTACCCTGGCTGTGTAAATAATGAAAAACATATAAATTGAAAACATTTCCTGGTTGCTAAAAAGGCAGTAACACTGGACGTGTTTAGTTTTTGCCTAGGGTTATTCCTGGACAAAATGTTAACCATATAAATACAAACTCAGGAGCGTGCTTGGAGGTATATTTGTCTACTTTTTCGACTAAATATGAAAGTCAAAATGAGTCTTCTTTTATACATGTATGCTGGATTGATGTGGATATATTCAAATTAATATTAAGGGAATAAATATATGCTGGGCCGGTTTTAAACAAGTACATTTAAAACCGCCTTGGGACCTGGAGGGTGATAATGACCGGAGCCAATTCCCATTCATAAATCCTTTTTTTGTATAATTCAGCAAAAATCCCCGAAACAACTTGAAAATTATAAATTTCCAATGATTTTGTTTTTGATTTTGATTTTACTTTGTTTTGTAAAACACCCCTTTAGCTATTTAATAGTACATGCCTCATGCGAGTCCGGTAAAAATTATGGAAATTGACGTGCGCATGATGCATACTGCGCGATGTGGCACAACGCAGCAGTGCCGGTGGAGTGTGAGTTTAACCCTAACCCTCCAGGGTATTTTGGCTAGAATCCCTGCCAGACGCATCAGATTGCATACTTTGTCACATTGACTTGTGTGCAGAGTGCAGCAAGGTCAAGCTGTCACCACAGATGCACTGTGCTGCGTCTGGCAGGGTTTTAAATACAGACTCATCAGTAGTATTGTGCTTGCGTAATTAGTAGAGTGACTGGTCCTGCGAGTGTTCAACCAATAAAAAGGACCAGATTTCACAGGAGTCTAAAAGTGTTTAAAAGCAGTTGGTACTTTTATCACCCGTTTAAAACCACCCCTGTGACAGGCTCGTGATCAATAGGAACGGGTAAACTGTCTTATTATAGGTACATTGTATTTATGAATGCTGTATAATTCAATTTTTAGAGTCCGCTAGGCAGTATTTTCCAAAACGGATGCCCCTTTTTCCAACATGGCTTCCACCAACAGCTTGCTCTATCGAATTGATTCTAAACATGCAATAGTTTCCCTCTATTTGTTTAGCGTGGAAGCTGGCAGGGATGCTGAAAATGTTTACTTGGCTTACATGTAAAACAATAGCATGGTTCCTACCCTGATTGTGGCACTGTACTGTAATCAATACTTTGCTGTCAGAACTTGAACCCTTTTTTCCTGTAATTTCCTGCTTGTCTCTGTCAGCAAAATGAAACTTCTACATTGTAATTCCATCTTATCATGCTTATGAATAACTTCTACATTGTAACGTACAGATTGATAGATAAAGATTTACATAATTAGCAAGGAAAAAATAATACGAGGCAGTGACATAGCCCGGGAAGGGGGGGGGGGGTGCTTTGTGGCAGATTGCAACCGGATAAGGATTCTAAAACCAAAATCGGGACAAGGAAAAATTGTTAAATGGGACGGAAACTATATTTTGCAATGGGCAAAAAAAAGCTCTGGCTAAGCGCCAGGCAAGCCAAAGAAAAAATTATATGCAATTTGTCTAGTACATGTACCGGTAAGTGTGTTTTTAGAGTGTGAAGAGCAAGTCCGATATTCGTATGAAACCGGCACACAAAAATAAATTGTCTGCAATGAGAAATTGAATTCATCTGTTTGTAATTCTTACAGTAAGAAGATCAAAGCGTGCTGACTGCGAGCGTAGCCAGAGAGCAAGGTGGGCAAGAGAGGAGATCAGACGATCAAGGCTTAGTGGGAACTTTGAAAACCTCACCTTGGATGAGATATATAGCCAAGCACTTGCACCAGAGGAGAAGCCAATTATAAGGTATGGTTAGTTGGTTTGCTTGTCTATTTTGTATCCGTTAAGAGACACAGGTCTTGGTTATTTTAACCTTAAAAGATCACTTGTAGTTTTTGCTCAAGAGTGATGCTAATGAAGTCTGTCTTTGGAACTGAATTCTTATTATATTATCTATTGTAAGTAAATAATGTGCATGATAACAACTGAAAGGAAAGGGTGCTGAAATGAAATAAATTGAAATGTTTTGGTTTTATTTTTGGACAAATTCTGTGAAAAAATGAAAATTCCAAAAAAATTTCCAAGTTGCGTACAAAATTGAGCCATGTCTATCCAAAACTGGCCAGTAACTGCACTTGCCCTGTCTTATTTCTAAAATCTGATTTGGCTTATTAACTTTTGTAATTTTTCCTAACTTTTAGACCAGCCAGTGGAATGCCCAGACCGTCCCAGCCAGTCAATAGATACGATGTAATAAGCTGGTATCGGGAACACCAACATCGCAAGCAAGCGGGGATCAGTGTGGATATCAACGGCAGCCGGCCTGCTAAATGGTTCCACGGTAAGTAGATCGGCTGTCGATTTCACGAATACCTTACGCACATGCGTTACTCTACTTATGCCGCAGTTCATTACGTTATTCAAATCTATTTCACTCAAGTTACATTAGTCCTTCAGTTGACCACAAAAGGTGGAACTTATGCAATCATTTTAGGGGCATAAGTTGATCCACACATGTATATGAAAATGGTGACCAATTTTGTGAAAAATACGAAGACTTTATTTGCCAGTGTTGAATATTCATGTAATAAAGTGACTTGTCCACTTTTTATTGGCATGAGAAACAAATGGACAGGTTGCTAAATTATGCATTTCGTTAACTCTAAATCATTTACATCCGATTCTTAATTATCCCCACATTTCCAGGCATTATACCCCGCGAAAAGGCCAATGAAATTCTGAAGGACAAGAAGCCAGGGTCATTCCTCGTCCGAGTCAGTGAGAAGGTCTGGGGTTATGTCTTGTCTTATCGATGCCATGAAAAGGTCAAACATTTCCTAATCGACGCCTCGGGTGATACTTATCAGTTCTTCGGTGCCGACCCTACACAGCAACACTCTGTACACACCAGACTGGGAGATCTTATCACATATCACAAGGTGGGGTAATATTTTTTTCTGATTCCTAACGATACTTAACAATAGACCTTTTTAACATGACCTCACCAGTCCATATTGGATGGTCTAGCATGCATTGTTATGTACTACACGGAGGTCTATACAAAACGATGTTCACGGAATTCCTGGATGTTAGTCTCGGAAAGGTTAATAGATTGCAACAATTCATATATAAAACTGCACATTGCCTCGTCCTGCATTTACAGTAAATTTTGAATCTTATAAATGAGTTCTTCTCTTAAACATCCTGCCACAAAATATTCACAGTAGGCATTGAGCCTTTTCTGAGCTTTGTTCGTAGTCATAGTATGCTATGCTTAGTGACATAGGACATAGATTTTGGGAGAATATGGGATTCCTGACAAAGCTTCTGGAAACAATATTTAAATTTTCTTCATTTTAGTCTGGTTTCCCTTGATTCTACAATAGGTAATACCAATATCTGAACTTGGAAAGGAAATACTGAGGGAGCCCTGTGGTCAGGAGGGTGCAGTGCCAGACTACTTTGATCTGTTCGGAGATCGTCAGAAAAGTGAGTCGACATCGCTATAAACATAGTACTGTATATTAATAGCTGTATGAGGTTTTGTTCTAAATAAAATGTGCTATTTTTGGTCAGTTGTGGTTGAGTCTTTACATTGTCTGTCTCGGGTGCTGTTTTAGAGTGTTTTAATTTTGAGATTACACTCCACCGATTGGCCATGGTGCTTTTGTCCTTGAGCAAGACACTTTGCTGCAATTGCATCTGTTCACTCTGAAGGAAATGTGAGAAAATCTGCGAAAATCAGGCTAAAAATTGAAGCAAGTTTTTACAGTCAAAGTTATGGTTCAAAATCTGTCCAACTGCAGCTGAATAGTAAAATCTTGAGAAATGTATAAAATTTCATTTTTCTAAAATCGCAGATCTTTTGGTTTTTGAAAAGCTAAATGAAGAGGTATATAAATGTATACATTAAGTACTCAAGTACGTATCTTTGATAATTTTTGGAACCAAAAATTAGTTCTGGTGAGCTGTTTGACAGACATGTAGCTTTAAATCTCCAGTAATTTGGTTTGGTTTGACAGAACTACTCTCACATGATAGGGTTGTCCGTGGGCCATGTTTGCTTGCAGGGTTTCAGAAGGCTCCAGGAGTGCTGGCAGTATTTTACTTGTTGTCCAAGCTTTGAAGTTGACCTTCCTTGAAAAATGTCCATGTGCAATGCTGGGCCCATCTGTACTGGGTTGATAGTTACTACCCATAAAACCTTTTACGCCCATTTTGGTTCGCCCTCATCAGGATCAAATTGGGTATTGAAAAATATTTACTTATCTATTTGTTTCATTTTTTGCTAAGTATATTTACACATACTTATTTTTTTCTTTTTATTATTTTTTTTTGTGGGGGGTGGGGAATTTCATGATTCCCTTTAAAATAACATCAGGGGAGTCTTGCCATTTTTTTGCTAATACAACTCACTCGGATGATGAAAATTTAAATGCTTGATAACCAGTGTCTTATGAATTTATGACATGTACAAAGATACATAGCAATTATTACTAGACAGGCTGCATTTTGTTGAGTGAGACGAAGGGTTGCTGGAAAAACAGTAAACGAAAGATCACAACTCACAAGGAACCCAAGTATGAAATTGGGTTGAGCCATAGAGCGTGCAAGTTAATTTCAAAATCAAGGAGATTTGGCAGAATGCATGTACAATATTTTTTTTTAATATTGAAAATTGATAACCAAAATAACAGAAATTTGATCTCAACTTCTGATCAGTCTGTCATTCACATTGCGGTGAGATAGTCTAAGGAGTCCATCCCTAGACTAGGCAGTGCCTTCTACCAGTACCAAGATATTTGCATTAAAAAAATGATAAAAAGTGATTGTGAAATTGTCAGACTCGCACACTCTCTTCACATTATTTTTAGACTATTTACATATCCCTTATAAACAAAGCATTTTGTAGTTCTAAGACTCATTTTTGATACCTTATACATGTACAGTTGTATCTTGTTTTGTACAAAATCCTAGACAGTATTTATTTTTCAAAAATTTATCATATTTCTTTGGAAGGCAGTTAGTTCCCATGGTGATGAATTCCTTGTGTGTAAGGTTTTTACTCAGATGTTGCTTTAAGGCCTCCATATTGCCTGACAAAAATTATATGATATAAACTGGTATCTGGCGCATTACTCTTTTTTTTTCAACAGTATAGTCAAGTCCACATGTAGAAAATCCACAATATAGATCATTTTTGTACAGTAACATATTAACCAAAATAATGTTAACAGATAATGTGACAAGCACTAGATATGTTGATTTTGTTGAATTTGCAGTGCATTGCAATGTACTGTAGTCCTAAGTAGCAGTACTAAACGTACTAATAGGAGGTGAATAACTTCAGAAAAGTAAAGCTCCATTTGTATTATTATTTAGCCACTATTTTCTTTTGAAAGTAAAAGAAAGCAAGATGTTTACCTGATATCATTATATTATAGCTGGTTTAATGATATGATAATTTAATACATGTACATGAATAACTTGTATAAACAAGTAGCATTATCCAGTGTTTTATTTAAGTTGTGTAGTGCCAAGTTGCATGTTTAAACCTGTAAAATTGCTCTTTTCCACATGTTCATGTAGGAGTCTACAAGCTTGATAATTGTAAATCAATTTCTCACAGGAATTGTTTTAGATTGTCTGTTGGGAAAAGTGAGTAGCCCACCGAGTTAATTTTTATTTAAAAATTCAGCATGTGTTGAGAATGGTAGGCAGAAATATTGTTTAAATGCTGGAGGAACAATTTTGTACTACGTGTAAAAACAAAAACATGTCCTACTTTTGATCCTTAATAAATGTGTTGTTTACCAATTAAACCAAAATTTCAGATCATGTAAACAAGGCATGTCAAATTTTATGGAGCGAATTTCATCAGCTTTGTGCAAGAGGGTGAGATTTAAACGCTATAGGAACAAATACTTGGCGTCCTCCAATGTCGATACAGCGCCGGAGAATTAGTCTGTCAGACGTCCCTTTGCAACTCTTAATGTGTTGCGCCAAACGATCGAGGAGGTGTAATGACATCGGGGGTGATCACGCCTTCTGCCACTGTCTCCAGCACTGTATCGACATTGGAGACCGCCAAGTCAGAAGTGGCAGATTCTGAAAGTTAGCATTTTTTTCGTATGGCGTTTAAATCTCACCCTCTTGCACAAAGCTGATGAAATTCGCTCCATAAAATTGGTCATGCCTTGTTTACATGATCTGAAATATTGGTAAACAACAGTTATTTAGGATAAAAAGTAGGACTTTTTTGACACGTTGTACATGCAATTACAGTCAATATGACCACCTGAAATTTGTTTGTTTTGGATCACAAGTAATTATACTACTCAATCATCCACATAATTTGCTTTAATCTTACAGACTTGGGCCTATATAAAGTCTTCAGGAAACAAAATTTCTGTGTGATGGTCTGAGATCGTCAGTCTTACATTGTAAATTTATGATGATTGTAGGCAAATATAGGATGAGAAAACATATATGTACTTTTATTAGAATAACTACATTTTAGTGTTATAAAACCTTTAAAAGACTGCATTAAAAATTTCCAATTACATGTATAGGCGCCCAAAGAATTTGAAATGTTGTACATTAACGTTTGATTTCGTGAAGTAAAATCATGAAGGTACTTCAAATTTGTATTTAGGATATTAAATAGAAATCCACACAAATAGTAAAATAAGTGCTGATTTTGGCATACGTACGTGAATGTAAACCTGTCTATTTTACTAACAAAGATTTAAATTATGCAAATGAGCAACGGAAAGCATTGCTGGTGTCATTTTCATTGTGAACAAAGGTGCCTTGTGCTACTTTGAGTTAGTTTCACCTTTTATATTGTGATAGGTGCAGTACTCTATACGTTTGAAAATAAAATGACTATTTGGTATTTTATGAAATACTTTTGTAAACGGTCTTTACTTTCTTTTTTGTTATTACATGCATGTTCTGCCGTGTTCTTCAACAAATTGAAATGTTGTTTTAAACCAGGTAAAACTTGTGCCCGTTGTTGGCAATCCACCTGAAATGGGGTTTTTATTTCTGGTTGTTTGTGCGCTTCTGTCCACGCCAAACAAAATCCACTTGCTAGAACTAAACTAATACCAGCAATTCAAATAAGTAATTATTCTGTTATTCCAAAGTGAATCAGTTGTGCATTGCTTAAAAAGGCATATTTATAAAGGAAAACAAATTGTGTTACTAAAATCTAGAAAGAGGCACGGACGGTGGAAGTTTGAAGAACAATAACAGAAAAACACTAAAAATTTATTCATTTTGATTTCAAATAAAGCAATGTCACTATTCAGCGAATACAAAATAGAAAGCAACTTAAACAAATTAACAAAAAAAGTACTTTGTTCTACCTTTGATCTTTAGGAACCTGGATGGTTCCGTTGGGGTTCGAGCCCCTGCTGCCTAGCGATAGCCAGCCTAACCTACCTGTATGCCAGATTTGTAATAAATCTGTGTGTAGATTGAAACGCTAAGCATTCCGACTGGGGGTGGTTGAACAAATATTGACATAAAACAAAATGCAGACTTTTGAGCCAAGTCACAAAAAAAACATGAAATGTTGAAACAAATTCCAATAAATTAATCACTCTAAAAGACAAAATAAATCCCGCTTTAAAAAGAACTCAAGTTTAACAACTATTATATTCCGAAAATTGTCACTACGCTAGGCCGGTCATCGAATGCGTAATTATTCAAATAATGCATTCACATTATTTATTTATTGCGGGGCGAGCACAAGACAAATTATTTCTGTCTGTTGTAGTTTTGCCAAATTTAAAGCAAAAAGAGCCAACTTCCACCCAAACAATGGGAATTTTCAAACGGAAAACTTCTTTTGTCGACTTTTTTTCAGGTTTGAACTTTTTTATTTAATTGCAAACCTTTTCGGGGAAAAGAAATTATTATCCTTTCTAGAATGTAAACCATGAATTATAATCAGTACTGTTTTGATCACTTCCCGCCGTGTTTATTGAGAAATCAAATTAAAGTAATTACAATTGTGATGAAATGTCCGTACCTTGCAAGAGGAGTGCATAAACTTCATAGAGCGTGAAGACTTATTTAAGCTTTATAGGGTTCGGGTCCTAAGGGGGTGGCATTTTATAATTCTAATTTATCATTAAACTCTGTGCAATTTTTTTATAGTTTGAAAATTTGTGATTTAATCCTTTGTTTAGAGTTGTACGTTACTTACTGGGCCAAAAATGATGACAAAAATAAATACAAATTATTTTTGTCGAAGCATGGAACACTAAAGACCAAACACCGCCCTCTACATCACTCGGCCATCCCACAAAGTTGAGTCAGGACAGCCGTTAGATTGGGGGGGGGGGGGGGGACACAATAACATACAATAATAGAAAAAGATCCCCTCCCTTAATTTAAATGGTAAATAAAAATAAAACCATATTCTGAATCCACCACCACCACCAGAAAAGATGAACCCCCCCCCCCCCCCCCTTCAAAAAATGGTCGAGCCCCACATCTCTTCCACAACTCCACGCGCATGCGCAGTCTGGCGGACTATAGTCGTCAGCTGTGTGGTACATGTTCATCTCAGCTGAATACGTCGGTTGGTGAGTAAAAACTCTGATTTCTCAATAAATTGTCCGTTTCAATGTGCCGCAAAAGTCTCACAGATCTGTAGGAGGGATTGGATAACTTTCTGGGGAGATTAACGTTTGGGAAAGTGGAATTCTAGAACATTGTAACTGACCTAACAAAAGCGTATTGCAAATCCCATTGAGTTACGGGGTCCAAAAAAGCTTAGCGTTGTAAGGCTAACGGAGCCTTACATTTTTGGAAGTAAACGTACACAATACCCCAATAATGGATTGAAAATGCAGAAATTGGCGTGTATAGACGTCAACCAGCCAGGTGGCAATTTTCAATCTGCACGTATTTGTGTCAACCGTACGCAAGGGGTTAATAATCCTGCTGTTGATTTCACTCCGACAATTATTTAGCATATCTTGTTTTTCTGCTAAATGGATGGACTTCACAATGTGAACCATGCAGAATGGCCAGGTTTCTCTAATAGCTAGTGTAAAAGACTTTAGCATGTTTGAGTGGGAAAAAGAAGATTTTCAATTCAAAAGCTTCATGTACCAATTAACTGTCGGGAAACTGGGCTATACCATGGAGGAAGAAAACACGTACATGAATGATGACGTACTAACTACTATTACTATTACTAGTATTACTACTAGTATTACCTACCGACACAACTTCTTCTCCAGACGAGACAAGGCTGATCTAAAGACTGAGTGATGATAAATCTTTAACATCGAAAATCTCACAACCGTCATTATGGCTGTTTTCTTTGACTTCAACCGAGTAAATCTTACTAAAATAAGCTGCTTTCTCACACTCATCTCTGCAAAATAAATAAATATTCTAAGACTTAGAGGGCGACAAACATTCATTGAGCAAGTTCGGGTGCTGCTGACCTAGTCCTTTTTGTCAATTTGCTATTTAAAAAACGCATGCGTGGTCTGTCCTTCACTCGAACGCATCTAGTCGATCGACTACGTCAAATCTAGTTACTGTACAGCAACAACAAACTGCAAAGAATGTCGTCTGCGGTTGTCGGTCACTTCGCCCAAAAACCACATCGCCCTCAACCACATCGCCCTCAACCACATCGCCCTCAACCACTTCGCCCTCAACCACTTCGCCCTCAACCACTTCGCCCTCAACCACTTCGCCCTCAACCACTTCGCCCTCAACCACTTCGCCCTCAACCACTTCGCCCTCAACCACTTCGCCCTCAACCACTTCGCCCTCAACCACTTCGCCCTCAACCACTTCGCCCTCAACCACTTCGCCCTCAACCACTTCGCCCTCAACCACTTCGCCCTCAACCACTTCGCCCTCAACCACTTCGCCCTCAACCACTTCGCCCTCAACCACTTCGCCCTCAACCACTTCGCCCTCAACCACTTCGCCCTCAACCACTTCGCCCTCAACCACTTCGCCCTCAACCACTTCGCCCTCAACCACTTCGCCCTCAACCACTTCGCCCTCAACCACTTCGCCCTCAACCACTTCGCCCTCAACCACTTCGCCCTCAACCACTTCGCCCTCAACCACTTCGCCCTCAACCACTTCGCCCTCAACCACTTCGCCCTCAACCACTTCGCCCTCAACCACTTCGCCCTCAACCACTTCGCCCTCAACCACTTCGCCCAAACGCCACTTCGCCCAAACGCCACTTCGCCCAAACGCCACTTCGCCCAAAAACCACTTCGCCCAATTACTACTTCGCCCAAAAACCACTTCGCCCCAAAACCACTTCGCCCAATTTTTAAGCACCCAAGATTTTGTTCCCAATGTGTTTGTTTTTGTTTTCTATTTCGTTTTGATGGTGCATTCAAAACTGTATTTGCGTTGTGACATCCTTTTTGTGACCATGCTTTTCTTTTCTTATTTGTTTATAGGCAATTGACCTGTCGCCGTTTACGAGTTAATAACCCTCCTGTTCTCAGGGCCAAAATCGACCCAGCTGCTGTACAGATCAAAACCTATCAAATTTCAGATTGAAACACACACAAACTGTCAGAGTTGGTGTTTAGAGATTTTGATAGGCTGTGATAGTATAGGAGGGTTTTAATAACCACGCCCCTTAGACAACCCTATGGGATTTTTGTGTGGTAATTTTTGTTTGTCTCAGATTTTTCGCGTTCCACGTGGAATTTTAATTGATGTGATTGGACAATAATTCATAAGCTGCGTTGACGCGATTCCACTGCGATAGGTCAATTATTTTTATCAAGTGGTCATTCAAATTATTACGATTTTAATTTTTATGACTTCTGACTAGCGCCCACCCAAACAAAGATACTGACAATTTGGGAGACCGCCAACATATAGGGCAAGATAGCTCATTAGTTGGTAGTATAGAGCGCTGGTACGGTATTCCGGAGGTTTTTATAAAAAATTCGTAAAATTTATAACGTAATTTTTTACTGATATGAGGGGATGATGTACAATTTATGTAACAAACTAATGAAATAAAAAAAGGGCATACGGATCGGGCATGGGCGAAGTGGCATTTGGGCGAAGTGGCATTTGGGCGAAGTGGCATTTGGGCGAAGTGGCATTTGGGCGAAGTGGCATTTGGGCGAAGTGGCATTTGGGCGAAGTGGCATTTGGGCGAAGTGGCATTTGGGCGAAGTGGCATTTGGGCGAAGTGGCATTTGGGCGAAGTGGCATTTGGGCGAAGTGGTTGAGGGCGAAGTGGTTGAGGGCGAAGTGGTTGAGGGCGAAGTGGTTGAGGGCGAAGTGGTTGAGGGCGAAGTGGTTGAGGGCGAAGTGGTTGAGGGCGAAGTGGTTGAGGGCGAAGTGGCTGTAATTAAGCTCGTCTGCTAGTTCTAGTTGTTAACGAAGCAAATGTTTGCATGTCATTTCTATTTTCTATTATTTATTTCTATTATTTTCTCTACTTAACTTTGGTGCAATAAATAATTCATTATCTTATTGCAAAGAGTTATTATCATTGGACAAAACCAACAAATTATCGTAAACGTTTGCAAAACTTGCCCAGTTTACCGATCCTCCATCTTGAAACCGTGACGTAACTCGCGAGTGACTAGAGAAACCCGGTCCGCGCTAGGTTGATCCAGTTGCACTAGCTAGTCAAACCGCGCAGCGTTTGGTGACATTTAGATCGACTCTGGTCGCTCAACCGAACTTGCTCATTGCCGAAAACACCAACTGTTAAAAGAGGGCGACAGACATTCCTTGTTTGGAAATCGTCTGCCAATAGAGGGCGACAAACTAACAAAAATCCACCACGGTTGTAACTTTCTGTCAAAAGAGGGCGACAAACATTTGTAGTTTGGAAATATCGTCTGCCAATAGAGGGCGACAAACTAACAAAAATCCACGGTTGGTAAATTTCTGTCAAAAGAGGGCGACAAACATTCCAGTTACATTCTGTTTAGAAATATCGTCTGTCAATAGAGGGTGACAAACAGTAACAAAAATCCACGGTTTGTAAATTTCTGTCAAAAGAGGGCGACAAACATTGTTTGGAAATATCGTGTCAATAGAGGGCGACAAACTAACAAAAATCCACGGTTGGTAAATTTCTGTCAAAAGAGGGCGACAAACTAACAAAAATCCACGGTTAGTAAATTTCTGTCAAAAGAGGGCGACAAACATTCTGTTTGGAAATATCGTCTGTCAATAGAGGGCGACAAACTAACAAATATCCACGATTGGTCACTTTCTGTAAAAAAAAGCGACAAACATTCGATGTCTGTCAATAGGGGTGTCATATGAATACCATGAAATTTGGGCTTCTTAACCCTCACACGTGACTAGCAGCTCTCCCAATTATCGATATTATCGATCACTAGGCATGTGTAATACTACCGTATTTCATGGTGACCAAATTTCACGCTACAGGGGCTACAAATATTAAGTAATTCTTCAAAAAGAGTGCAACAAAGATCAAATTTTGTTTAATATTTAGAGTACCAGAAACCTAGCTTTCAATGACTTCAATCTCAACATCAGGGTTTTCTTCAAAGAGAAAGGTGCTCAGAACAGCAACATTTATTGAGTATTAAACAAAACAAAAATATTTACAGGCACTTCAGAAAATTGTCTGTCAGCCCCAACAAAGTATCTGGCATTGAATGCGAGAATCTATTCGCTTTTAGTAAAGAAATATGTGTGGGGCAATCTTTCCAAAAAACTTGAACTTACCAAAATGGAAACAATGTTGGGGCACATGGAAGTGTTTTACTAGAAGTCACAAATCACTTTTTAAATTTCAATAAACTTAAAATCTTTTTGTATCTCACACTTTGAGCTACTTTACAATAAAAAAAAGTTCGCTTTTAATTAAAAAAAGAAATACCTTATGTCTAACACAAATTAAAACTCCAAGGCTAAGAAACATGTTGCTATTTTTCTTGGGCTGTATTTTCGCGGGTCAAATTTCATAGAGCTGCCTAGTAAACAAATCTGTCAGAACTGCCTAAACAGGCTACCAGCCAACATTTTATGTCATGTATTTCTTGCGATTTAAGTTCTGCTTTCCAGCTTTATAAAACAGGCTCCTATTAAGTTGATCTTTGACATGCTTAATAACAGACAAAATGTGTAAGCTCTTTTCCCACGACTGACATATTTTCCACTGTTTTCAGTGTTGAAAGTATGAAACTAATGAAAATATTCTTCAGATTTAAAAACAATTGGGACTAGACTTGGATCGAAGCTCAAAGTTTTATGCAACAGGACAAAACCTGCTGTTCTCCATAATGTATGAGTCACATGTATGAACAACATGGTCCTTGACCCACACAATTAAAACAACCTTCAATTCCAGCATACAAATAGCACTATTCACAATTGACAATCCAATTGGCACCACGCTGCTGACGAATTGACTAACCACAGTAGTCACTATGGTCTGACAAAGGTCCCACAAAAGGGAACACGTCTGTGATTGGTCAACAAGTCAAATGGGGGCACTATAATGGATGGGTTTATTGCCCCGAGAACAGATCAGTTCTGAATGCATTATTGCCAAAAGATTGCAATAATGTGCAGAGAACTTATAGCAGTCAACAATAAATCAATACTGGGTGTCAAACAGGTACTGACCAGACTGATAATTTGATGGCTGACCCACCTATCCCAGTGACTTCATCTAGAAAAGCTCTCAGCAGTGGGTCTTCATAGCAGGATGGAAATGCCAATAGTTACATTTGTCTCTTTAGAAGATCTTGAATGTGATCACATGGGCTCGTCTACACAGTATTCTTCCTGGATCCGAGGTTTGTTCGGGTTGTTACTGATCAGCCAATCAGCTAGCCATGTCTGGTAAACAAAATTCAAATGTATTACAAAAGTTTAAAATAAAGAGCATTTAATATACACCAAAAGGGTTTACTTAAGAAAAAATTGCTAAGTCCCTCCAAGAACTGAGCTGGTGGATTTATGTGAATGGCCAGAACTTCAAAGATGAATGGTGTTCTACAGAAGATGTACCCCTGCTCTTTTTGGGGGTTCTTTCAAGTTTGAACTGAAGAGCTTCTTACCACTGGGTCCTCTGGCTTTTGCTTGCAGAGTTCTGTCAATCCTCTCAGGAGGGTGGGGTTGACAACTTTGGACAGGTAGTCCTTGGCAGCTTGTCCAGCAGGAATTGGTTCAACAATGCCTCAAAAACAAAAACAAACAACATTTTTTGAAAACTAAAGCCAAGAACTTATCACCTGTCAAAATTTTAGATGCCCTTAAACACCATCGGCAGGCCTAGGCTACATACAATGCCTAAAGCTATACAAAGTTCTACACTGAAACTTTGGGGGTCGGTCCAAATTATTATTTGAAAAGTAATCAATGTTTTGCGAACTGATTAAAAAAAAAATCAAAAATCGTCCCCAGATGTCTTTGGAAATATAATTAAACTAATAAAAATTCTGTACAAAAAGAAATAATTTTGGAGCAAGTATTTGATACAATGTACATATCTACAGTACAAAATTGCATTTGACAACCAGTGCCATACAAAATGTGTTTGTGTATTTGTTTGTGTAGTCAAACAAACTGAACAAATTAAACATTTGTCAGATGCATTTACACAGAAAATGTTGATGTTGGTCAACAAATCAAGAGGATGACAAACAAAATAAATGGGAGTGTTTGCCAACATCAAAATATGTATAATAAAAGCTTGATAGAATACATAGATGTTGAGAGGACTCAGGACTGTAATTGCATGGAAGGGAATCAGAGATTTGTGACAAATACAATCGAATGGCAGGATGCATGCATGAAGTCACTGTGAGTAGGAACCCAGGCATTTACTGTGTGAAATAACTTGGATTTGAATCAAAGTTTCTCGTAAGGTCTGGGATCTTGACTTACTGTCTGGAAACATGAATCTGGTTTCACTCTCTGCACTAAATTGACTATCACTTCCATGGACTGCATTCTTCTGGTCATCGGTGCCGTACAGGGCTCGAATACTGTAAACAAGAAAACCAGGTACATTCAGGATTTATTTTCTATATTTCTGAATGTTAACATGCACTAAAACAGTCTTTGGTCATTTTGTCTACAAGCATCCTTATTACTTACTGCTGTTGAACACTTGAGGCATTAAAGTACAGCAGTCGTATTGGACATTAATCACTGCAAGCAATTCATTGACTGTATATACATCAAGTGTTGCACTCCCATGTGAAATTGTGTCACAGCCACACACCTCAGCAAACTCCTACAAAAATCTGTACACTAATTTTTGGTTCGTCGTAGATGTGCGTGCATTCCGCATCAAATTATAGTTGATGTGATTGAACAATTTCACAGCAGGCCAGTACTTTGAGTACTTTTTGCTCATTATGGGAACCCTTTACTCTACAGAGTAACGAGGCACAGATGTGTAAAAGCTGCCTCGTTACTTAAAAAAGTAAAGACTTTTCAATATATGGGCTAACTGGTGTATTTTCACACTTTAATATGAATTCTTGCCCTGCTGTACCTGTCTGGGTGTGTGTCTCGTGCCTTGTTGGTGTTTGTGGGCCCACACAGCTCCCTCCAGCATGCTATAGCATTTTCCCTGGCAAGTACCATAGCAAGGATAGGACCACTACTCATGTAGGCAACCAAGGATGGGAAAAACATCTTGCCATAATGCTCTGCATAAAAATCACTGGTCTGCTCTGGTGTGAGATGAACACGTCGCTTCTGTTGGGATACCAATGGAGAACAGATTCATACAGCAAATACAACTAAACTTGGTACGTTTTGTGATGACAATCACTGCAATGCACTCTGAGTGCAGCAACATTTTGTTTGAAAATATTTTGAAAATTTTCGCGACTCCCTAAAGGATAAAACTTTTGGACATTCTCAATGCATTGTGGGTATGGAGGCCAAACAAACATGTAATTTATACACAAGCCTATGGCACTGTGAACCAGTCCAAATATTAATTGATTTTATGCTAAATATCTGTCATGGGTTGAGAGATATTCTTTTCATGCATGGAACATAAGGAAAATAATAACCAGAAAAATCAATTTTAGATGGCAATACAAATACGGAAATAATTGCAATTGGGGAATCCCTCTCAGGGTACCAGTTACTGATGAATGCAACTGCTCTGGAATTAGAATAGCTAATAATGTCACATTATTAGCCAATCAGAAGAGCATTTTTGCAACCATGACAACCAACATGTCACCAATGCAACCAATCATGTCCGTTCTAATGTGCTTGCTCTTCTAATGGCAATGCCAGTAGTCAGTAAAAGTAAGGGTTGATGGCTGTTCACATGAATGCTTTTGAGAACTTCGAAAAGGTTTATTCATACATAGTCCCAGTAACTAGGACCTTACTTATCACTTTTTTAACATCTGGACATGATCTGGCGATAGTAAGGTCCCAGCGAATTGTGTACAAAATACGGCACGACTAGAAAACCGAAAACATAAGGCCCCAAAAATATGGTAAAGACATTCCAAATGAGAAAGAAAGTTACCCCGAATAGATCTATACATTCATGGGATTCCCTAAGGCCGCTTAAATTGTTCACAACAACGGGTAATTTGACAAAAAAAAGTGAAAAATGTTCCGACAATCTTATCGCTGACATCTGCCAAGCACCGTTCGCCATCGATTTCTTGGTTAAGCCGGTTTCGGATTGACTAGACTTTGGAGGGCGCATGTTACGTCACAGTCACCATTGAACAAGTCACGCTTTATCAACGACTGTTTCATGGTATTATTACGAAACTTTACTGGACTGTTTAATTTGGGAATGACAGTCTAAAGCATCCTGTAAAATCGTGGCTCCTGGTGTGCTGACATTTTCAAGTAAAGTGGTATTTTTTCAAAAGGACCGACCATTTTTAAATTAAGTTCAAACTTTGAAATAGCGTCATTTAAAAAAAAAAAATTGCAGTTGTTATTTGAGTCCCAACAAATTCGCTGCCGGTGTGTTTTGCGCACTGTCTTGCACACGCACGTATCATGCCATAAAACAGTCGTTGATAAAGCGGGACTTGTTTGTATTCGATGGCGACTGTGACGTATAACACGCGCCCTCCAGAGTCTCCGATTCGAAACCGGCTTAACCAAAAAATTGATGGCGAACGGTGCTTGGCAGATGTCAGCGTTAAGATTGTCGGAACATTTTTCACTTTTTTTTGGTCAAATTACTGGTTGTTGTGAACAATTTAAGCGGCCTTAGGAATCCCATAAATCGGGGTAACTTTCTTTCTCATTTGGAATGTCTTTACCATATTTTTGGGGCCTTATGTTTTCGGTTTTTTAGTCGTGCAGTTTTTTGTACACAATTCGCTAGGACCTTACTATCGCCAGATCATGTCCAGATGTTAAAAAGCGATAAGTAAGGTCCTAGCTAGTTACTGGGACTAATTCATACAATAATGATACACAGCTAGCTTGAAAATTCCAGCTCTAGGCTCATGATATGTGAGATTCGCCATTTAGAGCTGGAAGGACTTCTATAGGGTTCGTTAGGGTCGGTTTAGATGTTGCCGATATCTTCCGTTTCCCTGAATATATCAACCAAACACTCACCTTGCCGGCAGAGTAGTCATTCATGCAGCTTGTCATCCCCTCAAAATGAGAATATGCTCAAGTTAAACCCGAAAAAAGTGAATTTTCCGTGCAACTCGGTGCATGCACAAAACCAGCTGTGTACAAAGCAATGGCGCAGTGATTCTTGGTGCCCGACCAAAACACGAAGGGCCAGACCACAACAATTTACCATTTGAAGCTTACAGTGGTTTCCGATTACCATGCAGCCGGTGCGGTATGCACTGCGCGCGCACCCCCTCGGGGATCGCTATACGACGGCTGTTTGCTGATGCAATGACAGCTATAAGATTATGGACAAGAACGCACAGTGCAATACAATGACGGGCTGTTTTTATTTCCTCGTTGCCTTTTCCGAATCCACCGAGGCAGTATTCCATGATAATAAATCTTAAGAAATATACAATTTCTGCTCAATTAAATTTGCAGGTAAACACTGACCAAATTGTAATATTTGCATTAAATTAATAGTAATGTCACTTCTCACCCGTCTTATTGTTGTTATCCTTTTTTTGGGAATTTCAAGAGGCCACACCCCCTTTCGCACTCCTCGCGCACCCATATGTCAATCGCTGTTAAAATTGCCTCAAATTACTGCTATTAGCCTCTATATTTTCATCTTGCTCTTATGTTACAATTTGGTCAGAAATTGTATATTTCTTAAGATTTATTATCATGGAATACTGCCTCGGTGGATTCGGAAAAGGCAACGAGGAAATAAAAACAGCCTGTCATTGTATTGCATGCGTTCTTGTCCATAATAGCTGTCATTGCATCAGCAAACAGCCGTCATATAGCGATCCCAGAGGGGGTGCGCGCGCAGTGCATACCGCACCGGCCGCATGGTAATCGGAAACCACTGTAAGCTTCAAATGGTAAATTGTTGTGGTCTGGCCCTTCGTGTTTTGGTCGGGCACTAAGAATCACTGCGCCATTGCTTTGTACACAGCTGGTTTTGTGCATGCACCGAGTTGCACGGAAAATTCACTTTTTTTCGGGTTTAACTTGAGCATATTCTCATTTTGAGGGGATGACAAGCTGCATGAATGACTACTCTGCCGGCAAGGTGAGTGTTTGGTTGATATATTCAGGGAAACGGAAGATATCGGCAACATCTAAACCGACCCTAACGAACCCTAGAAGTCCTTCCAGCTCTAAATGGCGAATCTCACATGTCATGAGCCTAACGTTAGAGCTGGAAATTTCAAGCTAATTAATAGTAATAGTAATACACAGCCAAAAATTCGCATCAGGATACTACATTCTTTCCAATGCGAGTATGACAGCAGAGGCGAGAAAGTCAACACAAGACTTCAACGGATCAGTTCAGCAGCTAGCAGCTTGTTGAATTTTTAAACAAAAAGAACGGTAAGTTCTTACCTGCAAAATTGTAAACCCAGATTGAAGAATAATTTCTTGAATTTCTTCGGCTTTATCTATCGCCTCTGGCTTGATGAGGGCAAGTGTTCGCTCCACAAAAATCTGGGGAGGCTCCATAACTTCTGATTCAGGCATATTGATGCCTTAAGGCTTAAGTGCAAACAATAAGCAAACTATAGTTATAAGAAAACAAACTCATCTAGGGCCTACCACTTCTTTGGGGGGAAACGCGGTCTCTTCTTGTTTTTTTATGAGTCATGACATGCATGATGATGTTGTTGCTATGCAGTCTGTCTGCCAAGCAATAATTACAGTGAGTCTGGTTCGGAAATTTCATTGGATTATTCCAACAAAAATGGAGAGTCCGTAACCAGATCATTTTATACAGCGCCCTCTGTAGTTCTCGACCTATAATATATAAAGCGCCCTCTATTGAAACAAACAGGACAAGAAAATAATACATTTACCTCGAAATTTTAATGAAAATGTTAATTAAATTTTAATGTCTTGATTATACTATTGGCGAACTAATGGAGATTAGGCTACGGATGTATAGGTCTAACAGAGTTTGGGCAAGTGGAGGTGGAGCCAGAATGAAAAATGAGACTGGGATGTCTGACAACTTGTCTTGGGTGGGGATGGGGTCGAGGGCGCGTGGTAAGCGTTTGTGTAATGGCATCGCATAATGGGGGACTTTTGAGACGCTAGTGGCAGCAGACATAACGGTCCTTTCTGTTAGTCTCAGCATACGCACGACTGGCGAGAACAATGAAAAAAGACCGTTATGTCTTCTGCCACCAGCGTCTCAAATGTCTCCCATTTACTTGCCATTATAACAGTGTAAAATTGTACAGATTCAATCAATATATTACAATCTTTTTGCACAACTCCGGTTCCACATGGAATGAAAACAGAAACATTCATGCAGTAGATGAAAGAAAGCCATTGATCAGTTTATTATTAAGAAACAGGCCCCTAAATAAAAGAACATTATTTTTCCTCAATGAACTGCTAACCTGGCCAAACCGATAGTTTTGTTGATTTTATTTTATTAATAAACCAGTTTCTAGTATTATGTTTAGTGAAAAAAGGAAAGACAATACATAAAAAGACTCCAAAAATAATATTACTAAGATAATAAATTATTTTTCACGTTGTCACAGTCAGCTAATGGATTTCTAAGTTTTTTAATCGAGAAACGTACACGCAAGGAAAATTTTCATTTTTACATTAAACTTTCTTTCCTTATCAGTGTTCTTACGATCATACAAGAAACATTTATGGCCTAAATGTCTTCACGTAACTCTTTAAAAATAATTATCTAAACAATTGGCTATTTTGGAGAATGTTATGACAGCAAACTAAAATTAACCGTCAACGAGTTCTTTCATGTAAAAGAGACCAGTACGTTTTTGGAACATTGTCCTCCCTTCAACGCAAAAACATCTTGCGCTCATGCACCATAAGTTTTAATAGCCAAGTCAAGCAACTTAAAGTACAGTCGCATTCCATGTCTATGTGAGCCGTTGGGACAAACTAAGATCTCATCTCACAGTGTTTTCATAAATGCCAAAACTTCACCCGATTGTCAGCCAATGCGTTAAGTGTAAAGACATAGCTAAAATGGCGTAAACAGTTCACCTCGATGTCAAGTAAGTGCGGCCCTCCTTTATTTTCAACAGGTAGCTGAACCAAATAAGCGAAGAGATGGTAGTTACATTAGGAGAGTCGCAAACGAGGGGAACGTGCCCCACCTATAGCTTTTGACCATCATAACCCCGCCCCTCCTCAGCCCATCTGCCAACCTCCAACCAGAAAAACGTACTGACTTAGTATCCTATGGAATGACCCTCGTAAATTCGCTGCCCCTCTAAGAAGTCCCAAACTTAACGAGCCCTAGTTTTCTAGTCAAACCTAAAGCTAATACCTCATGAGTTTTAAAAGATGTAGCAATAGGCTGTACCTTGAATACTCAGCCACCTCAGACTCAGATAAGTTGACTGTCAGTCAATGGTTTCATATAGCAGAGTCAGACAAACGTTACGGGCGCTGCTCCGGTCTGTGGTTCAACTTTAGAAACAAAATCCTTGGCAAGACAACCCTTTAAATTTTCAACCCCCCCCCAAAAAAAATAAAAAATAAATAAATAAATAAATAAATAAAAAATCCGTGATTAAACATACTGTGGATTTTTAAGACCTCAAAGTAGATACGTCCCCATTCTTGGAGACTAGTAAAAATTAAACGTTTAAAATTTAAAATACAATTTTTATATTTAAAGTCATGTTTTTCAAACACCAATACACAATTTAAAAGAACCTCTTCACACTTTATACATTAAACGCAAGGTGATTACATAAGGAATAGAATCTAGAATGTTCCCCTAACTTGTTGCTAACGGTCCCTGGTTACCATGATTTTTGATTCTATAAAGCTATTTAGGAAATATGCAGATAAATAAAAATGAAAAAACCCACACAGAGAAAAAATGGTTCGTATGTTTAAATTAATCAAAATTATGAAAAGCTTTTAAAAATTTAATTCAAAAATTTATTTAAAAAAAATTACAAAAACAAAAACAAGAACAAAAAAGACTAGGCTATAAATCTGTGCTGAAATTGTCAGACGTGGTTTTATACAGATTTACACAGTTACAGTCGCATTACTTATTACAAAGGCCTTAGAACGTTGTTTTGAAGCCTAATTAATGAAAATTGTAACAAAATAAATGAATTAAAGATTGGTAATTTCAAAACATGTAAAGATAAATACTAGAATTTGACACGCATAGAGGAATCCCACAGCGACGAGTTTAGCGCCGATCTGCGCACTTCCGCTTTTGAAAACGAGGATCTCAATTTCACAGTAAACAACTTTATGCTGATCGTGCGCCTGCGCTGCCTTTTATGGCCTGATTAATTAATGCATGAATGAATGTGCTGAAAAGCGTTGTTATGTTTGCCACTGACATTCTCGCTTTCAACCCGGAAGTGCGCAGAAGGGGCTAATGTGAAATTCCTCTATAACATATACGTGTATTAACTGGTGTCGATGCCACGTGCAGTTTATTGTAGTATTCTATGCACATTGTATAGGACACATAATTACAATATTAAACGCCCAATAACAACAAAACTATTGTTTTTGTCATACATTATCTTACATACGAATGTATTTAATGCAATAACTGTGAAAGTTACCGACGGACTACAAAATTACACTCAAAAATTAAGTGCCGAAATTTTGTAGGCCTACACGAAGCTCCCATTACGATGCAGCCTTTCGGTTATGCACCGGCCATTTCGTGTTTTTACAGAGCGGCCATATTGTTTTCTTACTAAGCAGCAATGTTTTTGTTTTCTTGAGGAGTGAACTTTTCATGGTTCTTAAAGCATGCACCCAAACAAGCTGCCATTAACACTGGAGTATCTGATGATTATACCAAAGCTTCACATAAATCTATAATTATATGATAATACAGAGAAACCTATATGCAGTAATCTTGTAAACATTTTATACACAACGGTGATTACTAATAGGCAGTGTACTAGCTTGCACGGACCGGGCATTACCTTCTAGCACACCCAATCCGGCTATCAGCCCAATAACAGCCTCTTGACTGTCATTTGCATAAAACAATTATATACAGCAAATCAAGACCAATCCCGACGGCCGTTCGTTCTCAGAATTCAATATACATGTACATGTACAATACATTATTATAAATTACAATGTTCGAAATAAAGCGTTCCCTTACATATCAGTCATAAGTATAGTACAAAGCAAGAACACCTTCTATTTTGTTTCTCCATTTTAGCACTGAACGAACGGTTCTCAGTCTTGATATCCACAACCGCTGTCCTTTCTTTGAAGCACATAAAAAATGGAACATTTGAACGCAGCCAATGTTCGCCTTGTCAACAAACTTGGGGGAAAATGATAAGGGAAATATCACACAGTGTGCAGATTCCGATTTTAGAATAGAGCGCCCTCTCGTGAAACGAGTTCGCACAATGTCGCTTGTTAGCGCGCTCTGTATAGATGACAAACTGCAGTCACTGGTAGCCAAGTCACATTTGAGTGTGTTTTTAGCTCATCTTTTTAGCTCATCTTTTTAGCTCATCAGGATGTTTCGTCCTTCACGTTTTAAGTACCGGTACTAAATAAAGGGCGCTGTTGTAGAAGGCGCCGCGTCGTTCATACCGCAACAACAGTCAATGATGATCTAGGCCAAGCAGTCTTTGTATCGATCAGCAGACTTTCTTGGTGGTTACACTAGCGCTCCTGTACGCCAGTGACTGCTTGCCGAAACTGCTGACGTAAACGTCGAAGATGTACGAAGTACCGGGCGTCAAGCCACTGACTTGCTCCATCAGGACATCTCTGTCGATGTCTGGACCGCTGATGGACCGACAAATCACCTTCTCAGTTCTCTTTCTCATGTCTGGCTCCAGACACTGTGTGTTGCCTCCATGGGAATTCTTTTTGGGCCGTCTCTTCTGCTTGTCTACCCTCTTGTACAGGCAATATTGCGACACTTCCTTGGTGCTAAGCCACGCCAGCGTGACGGTGTCACACTGCCGAAGGTTCTCGAAGACTTCTATCCGCTTGTCGGCTGGCAGCCGCGGGAACGGGTACTTGTTGGGTCTGGTGGTGGCGAAGATTCTGAAGTGTGTTGACCCTCGGCTTAAGCTCTCAATCTTGACCTGGATGTCGCCCGTGATGTCACGAATCCAGAAGTCCTTGAGATCACGGATGTTGGAGCTGCGTATCTTGGTGCCATCGCGCCACACCTCTGCCGTGACGGACTCGATGCAGGGCTGAACGGTGACTAGCACGTCCTTCATCGTCTCCCCGACGCTGAAGTTGAAGGTCTTGACGGGAGATGATTTCCGGACTGAAGACGTACGGAGATTGCCATCCTTGAGTGTGATGTGCTTCCTAGTTTCAGGCCCGGGCCGAGTGATGATGGAGGTACCGATGTATCCAACACTCCTGTTGTTGGTCTCGTCAACTGCAAATAGGTCAAAGTAGTACCTCTTTGCCGGCTCAAGGTTCGTGAAAGTGTGTAGCGTCTTCTTCCCCACACACTCCACAATGATGTCATCACCTGCTTCTCCACCCCGAGCTCTCTCCTTCTTGTCTCGATTCCTCTCTTGTCGATGTTGCCGTCTTTCGAGCCGCTCGTTCTCGAAGCCAAATCCTGCGTGTTCCGGCAGTGGAGGAGGCTGGTCCCCATAGAGAAAGGTCTGCACGCTGCACCACGTGTGGTAATTTTGTCTGGGATTGAGCACCACACAGTACACGATAGGCTCCCGATATATCACATCGGACGGGCTCGGCTTCCAGGCTAATGACACCTCATTCTTACTGAATGACGTGATGTCGAGGCGGGGATCAGTCGGCAGCTCCGGGTACAGGTGGTCCGAGTCCGGTGTGGTGGTGGCGTAAATCCGGACACTTGTGCTCTTCTCCGGACTATTGATCTCCAGCGTGTAGATGCCTGCTGGAGAGCTATAGGTGACGTAGGTACTGACGTCATATCCAATGTACGACTTGACCACCGTTCCCACTCTGGTATTTGGGTGACGGCGAGGGCGCTGCTCACTCAACTGATCATCACCTATGGGCAACAGAAAATTAACGTACATTATTGTAATAGAATGCTTTATCACTTAAAACGGATGCACAGTGAACATGCATTAGGTAGGAAACACTGATATGTGACCAATCACTTCCCAATATCTTATCCAAGTAAACAAAAGCAAAATTTGCAATGTCGCCATATTTCTGTGCAACAGAGGTGACAACAAATAAAATTTTAGAAGGTCAATCGTATAAAGTCAATTATCTGGATTTCCATGCAACATGTTGGTTTATGAGGTTATCAAGATGACCGCTTGAGAAAAAGTGACCAAATACTTCGCAACGGCTTTTTGTCGTGTGTATTATTCAGGCAGTATACTATAAGCTTCCCAAACAGTGTGGGGGGGGGGGGGGGGCAGGGGGGAAACTTTCCCCCCTGGCGGCATTTGAAGCGTCATAAAAAACAAAAGGAAATAGTGTTTTTGCGACGGTTTTAAGACGGTTCAGACGTTGTTTGCCCTCCCTGGCACAAAAAGCTGGATACGCTAAAGTCAGTTTAGACAACTTTAAACAACTTGCCAGATGTCATCTAGATAACCTATAATCCAAGCAATTGAATGGGTGCTTACTTGATCCGCTGCCGTCTTCAGGTAGATCCATGAGAGACAGTGTCCAATCCAGTTGAGCAGAACAAGGCGTGACCGTTATGACTACCGGCGCGCTATCCTCCTCAACCACGAAGTAAAAACTGTGAACACAGAAATTAACAACCAGAATTACGAAATAATCACGTGACTAGTACATGGCGGCCTTGATAATCCCTTGGCGAATCTTGGACGTCATGGTCACGGGGTTATGACGTGGAACTCAAACACTTAAGGGTGTTTTCAAACACTGGTTCGAAACCCGGGTAGAGGAAATGCACAGCGGTGATTGTGTCCTTGAGCAAGACACTTTCCTGCGATATCTTCCCTTCACCCAGAAGCAAAATGTGTACAACCAGTTGGGGCACGGATGGATATTAAGCTATGAAGGTGGTTTACTGCTGTTGAGAGGTCGAAATGGTTGCTGTGCTAAATGCTCACTTGCATTGTGCTTTGATACCAAGAAATGCGAAAGGCTGCTAGGAGTAGGCCTAGTACACGCCAATATAATCTTGTGTGTATATTTTTATTGTCGTGCATGGTGTTGTTTTGTTCAAGGTCTTACCCTACAGGACAACTTTCTCTTTCAGCCATCTTGGCCATGCCAAGCATCAAGGTTGCCCGATACATGATGTCATTATTGTGTTGGCACGACAAATTGGCCGTCAAACGGCATCCTAGCTGACGGATCAGGGGCGCTGGAAAGTGCAGGGCGCTGGACGACCCTGCCCCCGGGACGAACAAATAGCTCGCGTGATTATGCCGAGTAGCACTCAGCAGGGGACGAGGCTGATGGCTGCTGTAGTCTATTGGCATGGCGTTGTTTGGAAATTGCCGGTCAAAGTCATGGCTGTATATCGGATACGATACTTGATGGCCCTGACTGCTAGCCTTACACATGCTAGCCTTGATTCAAGTTTGAATTAAACGGTGGCTGTAAAATCGTCAACCAGTCTCTCAACATAATCAGTTGACTCCCATAATAATTACGCTCCTGTCAGGAATCGAGTCAAATGCCTTACCAAATCAAAAATGAACCTCGTAATCCGATCGAGAGATTGTGTACAGACCTGAATCACGTCTATTAATTCAACCAGGAATTTTACCCCCTTTGAGATGGTTGGTTTGTTCAGAGTGCAGTGAAGTATTAAGCCATGTCTATGGAATTTTCATGTGGTTTAACGTTCGAAAGTGTAAACGATTAAAGAAAAACAGAGAAAAATATGCCGACACAAAAAAAGTCATTATACATGAGTGTTTTCTCAACGGATTTTATTTATGCTCTTTGTGACGTCAGGATTTTTTTACCGAATTTAGCCGAATGCAAATCATCAACAGTCCTTTTGAACGAACATTTCAATTTAAAAAAATACACAGCATGACCCGAGTCGTAACCTTAGTTACCAGCTATTTTAATATTTATTTCAGCGAATAGTGCGCGACTGTTAATAAGCGGACTGATTCCCATAATCGAAAAGCAACAAACGAAAGACAGCCGAACTTTCTGTACACTCAACTTGACGCCCGCTGATCCGTGACAAATCTGCGAATACAAAAAGTCGCCCCTATCAACACAAACACGGATTGGCCGTCGGGCACATATAACTCGGAGACTGCTGAAGATGGGCCTCGCCGTAAGATAAATAAACGACGCGTCGTTTTCCATCTTCCGCCCGTGACCTTTGCACGCTTGACCCAGGGTACGGCATCGTCAATGACGTGTCTTAACCTTGTAATACGACAACGGTTTCAAGTGCAAGTTTTGTTTCACAAATTCGGCGAAAGTTGGCGATGTCAAACGACATAATGAAATACCCGTGAGTGATGTTTTCACTATACACAAACGTACTACGCGTCCAAACTTGTGTAGAAAAACAAAAGGTAGATGAATTTGAATCGAACAAACCGACATGATGTTTTGGAGGAAGAACGCTACAGTACACCTATATACGGGGGATAGAGGCACTTGGACTATACATTTTAAACGACCGAAACCAACGTTGAAATCGTTGGAGAATGCCCCTTAAACTTCTGATTTATTATCATAGTTCAAACCTGATGAGCTGGACGAGTTTATTTGGACAATCTAGGGGTTGGCCATCTCCCACACTTACTTTATTGAGCACATTTCAGTACGTGAGATAGGTCTGGTGCAAGATAAGTTGTCTTGTATATGAGGGGGGAACGTACAATCGTCATCTTTTACATTTTGATTACACAATTTGGCTAACTTCCAGTATTAGAGAAACTTTGATCAAATTGACATGTGTAAATGTATTTTCCCCACCTTCAAAGGAGGTAGACTTTGTATTAGTAATGGTGTACTCTCAAGCAGATGTTGAACTGACGATTTTATTTCTAAACTGATTCAAAACACAGAGGATTCCCCAAAAGGTATTTAGTGATTCAAAAATCAATAATTCATTTTAATGTGACATTGAATGTGCTACTCAAGTAATATGTAAAAAAAAAGGTGTACAAAAAAATCTTTACAATAATTATGAACAAACTCGTTAGAGTGAAAAAAATCTACGGTGATTTGTGGCGCCTTGTTATTGGGGCTTGGATCGTCCCTAGTGAATTGTGTGGTGGTTTGTCCCGGGCCGTCACGGTCCGTTCCACGGGTCGAGCTTTCCAATCGGACCCGACAAGCCAGCGGGTCAAGGCAGGGTACAAGATAATATTTTCATTGAACCCAAGGGGATTATGGCATATTTCCCATGTCAAAGAGTAAGCTGGCCGATTTCAAATATTTGTTTTACCCATAGTTCGCTCCATGGTTCGACGAAGGCAGTTTTTGGCGGAGGGTGGGAATGAATTGGAAGGTCATTGGGCTGAAGCAAAAGGGTGTTGAAGGAATTAACCTATCGATGAAGAATTAGATGAGCGCGGTAATTCACTATATAGGGTGTCCCCAAAAAATGTCTAGGCCAAACCAGGCAACCTCAGAATCTAGATTTCGACAGATCCTGATGCGGGAACTTCTCACATGAAAAAAGTCTTTATTTCATCAAAATTAGTCAAACTAATCAGAAGTTATGTCATTTTTTGTGCAGCAAGGTCAGCCGCCAACTCCAGGTGATCCAGAGCGGAGGATGCGGTATTCGAGATGGTTCACTGCTGTGCGACGATGATTTATCTGTGGTGATGAGGCAAAGTTTCCTCTGAACGGGTGCATCAACAAACAGAACACTACAGCTTATGCAGCAAAAGACCATCCACCCAGGGAGTTTACTTCAGACTCAAGAAACGATCAGAGAGATTCCCTTCATGACTGGGCTGATATAACGACAGACGGACAGCTTCTTGGAATGAAAAATGTAAAAAGTCACAGTCAGTCACTCCTATAGTTTGGGGCTGACCTTGCTGCACAAAAAATGACATAACTTCTGATTAGCTTGACTGATTTTGATGAAATAAAACTATTTTTCATGTAAGAAGTTCCCTGGTTTGGCCTGGACATTTTTTTTGGGACACCCTGTATGTATGATTTACTGTAGAACGCGCGACAAGCCAAGAAACGACAGAACTGCACAGAATTCCATTGGACTTGTTGCTGCACTTGCAAGCGCTCCTTGTGGCGACGCTCGCGATAAGCGAAATGTAAACAAAATTCACAACAGGAGATTGGTGTATACTTAAAAAGAGAATTTCCTCAACTCATTTTATTGCTGTGGCCAAATGGTCTGGTTTGAGTTTTTGTAAGTGGTATTTTAAGGTATCAGCGTGAATCCTACAGTGGCACCATGATTCTTGTGTCCTTGAGCAAGGCGCTTGACCACACTTGCTCCTTCCCGGCCAAGAACCTGTGAGGCCGGAGTTGGCTATTATATACCCACTGAGGGGAATCAGGTTGGCGCAGTGGTTACTGTCCCCGCCTTTCACCGCTGTGGCCCGGGTTCAATTCCTGCCCTGGTCCACATGTGGATTGGGTTTTCAGTCCCTACCTGATTCCGTGGGTTTTCCCAAGAATATTCTTCTGGGGTTTTCCTCCCACCTCTAAAACTGTAACTTCTTCTCATTGTCTTCTCTCTACAGGTTTCTTCAGGCTTTCGAGCTACAGTGCCCAGGGCGCTTTTGAGGAATCCTTGGTTTCATTACCAGAAAGAATTAATAATAATAATAATAATAATAATTACAGTTCACAGCTAACAATGCACAGGAGGTGGACACAGCTATCAACACGAAACAACTTACAATTTACGGGTATCCTTAAAAACGTAGCCTTTCGTCTCAGCCCCATCTGGAAGGACCTTAGTGTCCACGACGGACTCTGGGTTGGCCATTTGCAGTTGGAATATTTCCTCGTCCCTCGTGGGGAGCTGCTGACCCAATGCCAGCCTGGAGAGAGAGACTAGCATGAAGTTCAGGAGAAGCGTCATCGTGACGGTAGAGGGCGCGAAGCGAGGATACGTCATCTGCGGGTGTGTTGAATACGAAACCTGCCAATTGAATAAACATTCGATAAGCAATTATGAACTTCATCAACAATTCTTGAGTTGACAAAGTTATACTGGCCATCTATCAGTAGTCTGATAAACAGGAAACTACAACAACTTTCCAGTGACGTATTTACATCGAGATGGCTTGGCTAACCGGGATCTAGGTCAAACCAGTCTTGGGTCAACCTGATACATGTAGGCCCTATATATAAAATACCAGAAATAGAAAGCAAACCAAAATAGTCAAACCGAGCTGAACATGTGATTGAGTTGACTTGCCGTTGACGTCTCTCCTACACGGAGTTAGCCTATATACCTCGGTCACAGCGCACGTGAGATAGACAAGAGTTCACAAAAAGTTAACTACGGAACAAACGAGAACTTTAGAGAAACTTAACTTCCGGGAAACTTAATATTGATTTACACGTATACACTTTAAAAGGTTCCCATTTTTTTATTTAGTGTGAAAACAAATTTTAACCAAATGTACAGTGCATTAAGAAATAGGTCAAATACTATATTTCATAAAAAGGAAACAATAAACCGAACGTTAATACCTTTTTGTTTTGAAAACGATTTTATAAGGGAATGCCTTGGGCCAAGATTTAAACGTGAGTCTGGAAAGCGTGTTTGTAACCCCAGCATCAACTACACGTTACCCGATGGTCACAACACGTGGGGTGCAGGCATTTCTCCTTGACATTCGTTTTGCAATAACACGAGGAGATGGAAAACACGTCCTCGTTAGTGTGACCGAATTGGCCAGAATTACACAGCCAATTTTCTCTCTCAAACTGGTTCCTACATTAACTACGCACGTTATGTGCCTTGAAAGGAGAAAACACAATGAAGCAGGACTCGTGTTGTAAAAAAAACGTGCAAAATTAATGATAAAAGAGAAACACAAATATTAACGTATTCGATAGACAAAGTGAAGAATTCTACTATCAAGCATTCCAAATGATAAAGAGCCGAGGACGTATAATGCATTTTGTCATGCGTTTTATTGATTGCAGAAAACAGGAACACTTGTTTTTGCTGATTGAATTGAAGAAGATGTGTCTGCTGAATTGAAACGGTTTATTGTCGCTTGTTTTAGGCCAAACTCGACCAGAATCCGACCAATTAACACCGCATGAAATTGTGTTGACGTACCGGTACTGACTCATAAACCCTGCATGCTAATAAGACAATTTGGAACAATGTTACCAAACGGACGGTACCGGTAACTGTCTTACCAAACTGCACAATATGACTGAGCCTAAACAACAAACATCCGTCAAAATAATACTAAATCTTTGTAAACGACGCACAAACATGAAGTAAACAACGGAACTCAAAGCAAACAAACAGAAGTAATGAATTACCCCGACGAGAAAATCCTGCAGGATATGGACGTAGACTCCTGATTCGAAAAGTTGGAATATCTCCACCTCCAAGTACGAATTTTAACAATAGTCAGATGACAACTTACTTGTTTTCCGGATAAGCTGGTTGTTCCTGTGCCAAGTGAGAACATCAGTAATAATGTAATGCAGTCTGGAGAACACCTTGTGTAGGTTATAAATGACTCCACATGCCGGACTTCGTCGAGACAAAAGCTGCTCCGTTGGACCTTCTTATGTGACAGAAAGGCGCATCCTGTGGCTGGGAAGAAACGACAGTCCGCAACACGACGCTGGGACTTGTGTTTGGTTCAGATGCTCGGACACAAGTTAGCTACTGTGATCAAGTTGTCAAGACTTGCGGATAACGGGCATGTGATTTACACGTCAGATATTCTAGCTCGGAATTTATGATTAAAAATAATGCTCTGTACACCTTAGTAGGCCCTCGCCACAAGCTCAAATGGCATTCACTCTTTGAGGCCGGTGGCTATTTACACTGCGCGGTACATGGCCTGCTTGACACGTTGCTCTTATAGAAGGCACGCAGGTAGGTAAACTGTTGAGGCTTGGCATACAACTTCCGGAGATCAAACCGTCACGGCATCCCGGCCCGGAACATCCGGGCGAGTCTCGGTGACGACTTGAAAGATGGCAAGCAGGAGGCTCGTTGCACGGGAAGCGAAGGCGAGCGGATGGCCGTGGCAGACAGGCCGGCGAGGTACGGGACGCCCGCTAAACGCCCTCCGCTAAACCCGCTGTTTTAACTGATCTTGACATCTCCCGTTGATATCCCATGTGTGCTATTGGCAGCCACTCAGCACGATATCAGTTGACTGAAGTTCGTCAACCATGACGACATATGTCATTTCCACAAAATAGACATATGAAATGTACTATTTGTGTACCTTTGTTGGGTGAAACAATTACATTTATGATTAAAAGTCAAAGTCAAACCGAACTAGATATCGTAAATATAAAGATCCAGAATCACATCTACGGACAGAATTAAACTAAATCCATTACAAATCAACAGCAAAGACACGATTTAAACAACAGCAGGAAGTTTCATTTCCTTTCGGTTGCAATGGCCGGCCAGGCACGGGTTGACCAGTCGACAGCGTGTCGAGCGGGTCTTCCTGCGGGGCAGACAGCGCTGCGGGCCAGGCAGGGCCTTACCGTCTACTAGTCGCCTAAGAACCGGGCGCCTCCCGCAGGCAAATACCGCCAGCGATGGGTGACCGACGCCCACCCCAGTCCGCCTGGCTCGTTGCATCTCGGGCAGGCAAAAGGTGACTAGAAAATTATTTACCACGCTCAACACCTGACCAAAACATGTTTAATATTTCGCAATCGACCTGCAGTGTTTATACGCATAGCTCCTCATCTGAGCCAAAATTGTTACTTAAAAGAGAAACCTTAATAGGCAATTTACTTATGTTAAACAAACAATCAAAGCCGAACGCACTATATATATATAGACTAGGTATCAGACTTAACGCCAATGTACAATTTTTGCAGTTTAACTAAAAACAACTATGTGCGTCGTTTTTTAATAGCACATTCCTGGTAAAATACTGCACAGACAACAGCATATTTATTCATAACCATCCACTTTTTCTAAAAAGGTAAGGACCAGGTCCAGGGATGTACACAATGGCCCCTGATCATATTTCTTTATCTTTAAAAAAGTAGACTGTCAATACCGATCAATACATATTTTTTACTCAAAATGACCTCTCTTTGTTCGACTGCTGAAATAAATTTCACATTTTACGATCATTCCCGAGTGTTATATATAAACGAGCAGTCAAATTGCACGGCGTTGAAATCCGTTTCTCTCAATAAAACACTAAGAAACAATGCCCGAAATTTACGCCAACCAGATATGGGAGTGACAGCAGACCGGGTGCGGTTATTAAACCATTTGTAATTTACAACTGCCCATTTGCCAGCCACTCCATGCCGAGGGCTTCTCAGTTTTCGGTTACATTTCCCGCTACTTTTCCAACTCGCAAATGAAGTCCGCGCGAAGAGCGTGGCCACTCTTCAGATCCCTCCGGAACGAACACAAATTTTGATTTAAAGCAACCATGAAATAGGATTTTTATGACTTGAAAATATGTAGGACAGCCGTCTTCAATATCAGGAATGTCCACCTCCTTTGTAACAATTGTAAGGAGTAATTTTGAACAATTACCGGTAGGTTTTTATGCAAATGAAAATGTCCATATTCATAAAACAAAGCACGTCATCAAAGGCCGTCACAACAGCATTGTTTCCTAAGCTTTGTGTACAAAGTTAATTAAACTCTTCTAAATTTTCTTGGAGAAAAAATGATGTCTGGAAGATCTTTTGGAAGAATAATGTTTGTGCTGTTGATGCTCTTTTGACAAGGAGGTCCTTCTGTTAGCCAACAAAAATAGCGCCCTCTAGCATGACTAAATCGGAAAGATTAAACAGAAAATGAAAGCAATCATTTCCTTTTTCTTCAAATGAAAACAGAAATTTAGATCATGCTCGTTTTGTTCTAAAGGCTTGGCTAGAGTTTGTGAAACAGGTTGACCTGGATTTGCACTTCCCGGTTCCTTTAAGCCCGAAACGAACACACATTTTGACTTAAGCACGTCCCCTTGACTTGAAGTGCTTTGCCACTCGGTGGCCCGGCTCGCATTCCTAGCCATGATTACTTCGTCTACAGTCCAAATTACCGCTAACGTTTCTGGCGTTGCGGACAATTACTCTTGGTCTCCAGCACGAGGTACCATCCATCATACTGAAACAATCGAGACCTGAAAGCTTTCATGGTTCTTATATTCGGATTTTATTGAGATGCATGTTTTAGGTCAACCAATGGAAGCTTCAACGATTTAGTTCCTGGTTCTCAACCCCTTCTGTATTAGTACAACACGATTTATTGAAAGTTTTAGGTCAAACTTTGAATGGCTAAAACCAGTAAAAAAGGTATCCACACAAGGTGTCCTAGTTGGGCTATTAGGATGTGAGCAGGGAAGATACAAACCCCTCCGGAATAGATAAACATAAAAAAGCGAAAAAAATAAAAGACGAACTTTTCAAAATAATCGATGAATCAAAAGAGCAAATAAACAAGTAAACAAAACTATAAATGACAGTGACATACCGATTTAACTTTCGTTTCATGTGTTCTTTGCTCTGGTTTCATTAATTTAACTGCGGACGTCAATGAAGAGATCCCATATTAGACATGCAAGCAAACCTCGTTTGATCTCCCCCATACACCACCACCACAACCGCCACCACCACCACCACAACCACCACCACCACCCACCACAACCACAAGACTCGGGGACTAATCTTTCCTCCCCTGTGGGACCGGGAGATTGGTATAAGGACAGGGGGCATGGGCTGAAGGTGTTACGAGTGAATACCTACGATTGGCAGCAATGCTTGTTGCGGGCGGGGTGAATTGGGGGCAGATTGGAGGGTAAAAGTGGGTTCGGGGCGTTGACAGTCTCGATTATGGTGTCAGATATGTCATGGTATTGTTGTGCCCTAGGTTAATGGGCCAGACGAGTGTAAACAGGACGTAAATCAGGACCACATATACACCTGGGGTGGCTTCTGAACCAGCACATCATCCCCAACTAAATGTATATCACACCTTAGCGTGCACCAACCTTACGGGGCATAAAATGTGAACGACGTTATCATAAAGGTGTGACGGTGCAGTTTAGAAGAATCTGTCTAATTCGAAACGGCTGTGTTGCTCCATGGAGCAATGGTTGCTCTGACCATGGAGGAATAAGTGCACATCACTGTACTCGTTCTGTTCAAGGTTGGGAATAAATTTCATGACTCCAGTTCGCAAAAGTAATGGGCAGATAAAATGCTTGTGATATAATATTTGCCTCGTAAAACCTTTTGGCATGTAAAAATAGAAAGCAAGGTCAGAAGACCAACGTTGTGGGTGACGATTAAGTTTCAATAAACACATTGGGGGAAAGTTAGCATATAGAGTACATGGTAAATACAAAGTGGCAAGTTAACAATCTTATCTAAAGTCTGAAATCTCTGCACTTTTCTGCGGCAATTTGGTTAATTAGCCACAGCTCATCGTGAGTGTTTGTAGTCTGGTGCCGGGTTGACAGTGCTCAGCTGGTAGTGTCGATTGACCTATTTCCCCGACCCCATACCTAAAGTGACGGGGATGGATGTATCACCACTGTGCGGATTACCATGCACTCCAGTTGAACTTTGTTTGGATTAGCATTAAAGGGGCTTGGTTACTAGTGGAGTTGATGTAGTTACGACCTTTAGGCATTATGGTTTGCGCCGAGTACCAGCGCCAGATTACACTTCGCTGGGCAATGTTGGAACAAGGGCTGATTACAGGGAGAATGCGCCCCTATATACGGCTCCTTTGAAAATTATCCACGTACGGAAATTAGTGTGGTTCTTACAAAAACCGGCGGCATAAACTTGACATATCGGTCAGTGTGCTCAGGAGAAAGTATCCAAAAATATCCAACAATTGCAACAAAAACCGCCAATAAATTTGACAGGGAGAAATGCTAATTACTGTTTATTTTGTGGTCTGTAACTTCCCCTGGAGGACCTCTATACACGTGGTGAAGATTAGCACCCTACCACGAAAGGCTGTTTACAGACGCTCATCAAATTAAACCGGCACGCGCCCTGCACAATGATTAGCCTTGAGAGAATTCTACGATCAGTAGATCACGCTACTTGAACATCATACATGTCATACAAGTCCTGTAACGTGTACACTCGATTCAAGTCAAAAATCGGTGACGTCGAGACATTAATAAAGATTCCAAGCTCAATATGGTTCGGGAACTTGACTTCACTTGCTGCAGTCAGATTGTCACCACCTGCCGTTTTAAAGTTACAGTTATTAGTCGCAATACACTTCGTGCGGAACATTCCAACCTTCCAATGTGCCACACTGTATGTACGGACAAAAGGTCAGTGATCTATATTAGCGACTGGATTAAGCCTACACTGAGGCGAAGCTGAGGAGTTGTGTTTGTCATTCTTCGTGGAAATCATATAATTATGGCAAACAAATCATATCGAAAGGTAAACGTTTCCAGCTGTAATATCTGCTTTCCAATTAGACTTTGCCTATGCAAAAATGAGCATTGTCTCCGTTCGACAACATCGAGAATGGTATGTTATACATCTGACAGAAAACCTTGCACAAAAATAGAAAAGTTACTGCAAAATGATGTTCCATGACGAGATTACCAATAAAGTTGGACAGCTGTCACCCAATTTCGAAGAACAAGCTTGTAAAGTTCCGATCATTGGCTATAGCTGGGTCAGTAAATATCAAAGATGCTGTGTCCGTGTATGCTTTTTGGGCGAAAAATAAACAAACTGAATTGCTAATTCGTTAGCATCAGATAAGTTATAAACTTAAAAATCGGTCCCTGATAATTAACAGATGTAAGTTTCAAATGTAGAATTGGACCGGGACGCTTCTAATTCTTACAGTGTTAATGTATGTGCAGCACATACCGGTAATATAACGAAAGACTAAACAACACAGAGTGTAGTAGCCTAAGTGACTTTTCGTTCAATAATACAGTTTTCGTCCATACTTCGTTCGGATCGTAGGGGAAAATTATATCGTTCGTTAAATTGAAATGTTCAGTCAGTGTATGGACAGGACAGCTTTTAGTAAAACTTGCACACCCTTCCACCTGCAATTGGGCATTCCAAATTGGGAAGTCAAGGTTCTGGTATGAAAAAAATACGTATGTGTGTAGACTTGGACATTAGAACAATCGCGTGATGAAATAATAGCTTCCTGCGATGGTTTTGATTAACATGCGTGTCTCTGAGGTGTGCATTTCTAGCAGCTTGGTTCATTCTAACGCGCAGCTGAACTCCAATAGGAAAACTGAGCTGACTGCACAGGTGTTCGACAGCCAATCAGAAACATCAGAAACAAGTTCATGACAGGTGCAAACTGGCAGGATCTGGAACCGCTCAACCTGACAACCTTCAACTCTTCGTAGAACAATAAGAATACTGCCAGAAACTTGTTTGAATGTCTGGCTCTAAAACAATGACGGATCGAGATTGATAATGCGGATTGCTCCGGATTTTCGGAAATTTACGGCATGCGTTCCAATCGTTTGTCTGCGTCAAAGGGTCGTTTTTGAATCCCGTTTCCCAATCAAAACAAATAATGCGTCCTTTGAAAACGATTGCATTAATGACAATAAATCTCGTCGAGTTTTATTGATTTAAGTGCCAATTTTGGCCCCAAATAATGATAACCGCCCCTTTATCGATAATGAGAACTAACAATCATCCAAAATGACAAGATAACATCACCATGGCCATGAGTCAGTATTTTCCCAACATCCAACTGTGGTAGAATCATTACTTTCACGGATGCACAACATAATCAACATTAACACTGGGGCATGCAGCTTAAAGGAAGCTGCCCCTATGACAGCGATAGGCCTATATACATGGGCCTCCAAGTGCGAGATTCATCTCAGTGTTTCTCAACAATGATCTCCTTTAGCCACAAAACAGATAACCGAATACACTGTCATCATATAGGCCTACATGTACAGTGCTCTTCCACCCAAATACTTACCGCAGTCATTTTGATCATAGAACTGAAAGTTGAAAACATTGGGGGTTACGAATTGCGTACTTACCTTATTAACACGGTTCAGATTTTTAACTTTCCGCCTGAAGCATCGAGTTCATGAATCGGCTTACTTATTGCACAGAACATTCCTTCCAATCATGTTTGACAACTCTGTAGCCGATAATGTCATGATTACATCGTGTAGTATAATTCAATGACATCACATATGAGGTGTGCTGGATAGATCTTGAAGGCAACGTGGAATGGCTAAAAGTTTACTCACTCAAATCCAAAACGTCCTGATCTTCTTTAGACTATCGAGCAAAAAGCAGAACAGCGTGCGTGTCTTAACGTCCCGACTCCCAACCCAGCCCAGCACACCACTCCTCGTCAATGTTGGCATTACGCGTGCACTTCCTCTGTATATGTTTTCACTGAGGACTGTGCTTATGTATATGTTGAGGGAAGGGCCGTGAACGCAGTTCCAGCAATCTTGCATCAACAAATAAACAGCGGCCAGGGCTGGGGGCAGACTAACCGAAGCCGTCCGCTGAGAATTATTGGGCCCGGGTCAAGAATCCCGGCTAAGCTGTCACAATTCCACCCTAAAAGAAAGAACTTCTGTTTTTATGGAAACATTTCAAGGTTTATGATTACCGTGAAGTATTTTACTAAGATTTCATCCTGCAAACATGAGTCTGAGAAATTTTTAACATGGCTCTTAATTATAAGCTGTTGAGTCGAATCCTACTAGAATGTGTAAATATTGGGATGGCAAAATACCCTAAAATCTGGTTGGCAAGTGATAACAAAATCCTTATTATGATATCCAATACACTTGTTGTTCAGTAATGGATCAACATTTTTATAGCCGACTTTCACAACTTTCAAGGCAAACATTTCTAGAGCCGTTCACCAGATGAAAAATTGTGCATATTATAATTGTTCCTGGCATTACAAATTGAAATAAGAGGACTTTTTCTTTTTACTGCAAAAGCCAAACTGAATTGTGCCAACACTAACCCCATAGGGTGCGTGCAAAATCATATTAACAGTTTTGTATGTGACAGGGTTTGGGTCTTGATTCGCTCCTTTTGACAAAAACTTCACTTTTTGGTAACCATGCATGCATTTATATTATCAGCGTAGGATATAGAGAAAATGTGATGTAGGCCTATATATAAATCTGTAATTTACAAACAGGCTTTTATCCATTTGACCAGCTTACTTTAGATTTCATGTTGCTATTATTAATTAACGTGGTCTCAATGATGAATATAAATTGATTGATGAACTCCTTTCTATCTCTTTCTGTTTGAATTAAAATTGAAACGAGGCGTGTGCGCAGCTAGCTATGCATGTGCGAAGTACGTTGGCTTTACGAAGACGCTCTTTGACCTACTTGGGAAGAAGTCACATTTCGGTAATTTCTCTGGATTAAGAAGGCAGGTTGTGGACCTTTTGATATCTCGGTTGAAATGATCTCCAGCTTGCGGTCATAAAATAAATCACATAGCATTGCGGAGAATGTTAACACCAAGTTGTCCTTATCAGCTAGCATTTCATTCTACACATTTACGAAAACACACTTTGGCAGAATCGTATCTGATACCGATTTTGGCTGCGTCAGAGAGGGATGACGTCACATTAAAGGGACTCTGCACATCACCAGACACAAATGTTCATATTCCATCAATCTTTCACAACTCGGGGAAAAAATTACACACCTAAAATACTGATTTAGTTATCAACCACAAAACACTATGTGGCAAACATTCCAAGTGGAAGTTATTTCCAATGAGGCTGAGAAGATGACAAGACTAAACTGCCCCTTTAACATAAGCTGGCCGCCATCTTTGAATAATCAACACTTCCTTGTAAAAGCTAGTGTTTATTGGATTAACACTTTCAAAAAGGGCAAGTGTGATATGCCAAGACCATTCTGCAGGGCAGCAAATAGTCGCGAGATTATGGTCCTGCCACATCGCCAAGTTTCATCGGTACCATTACATGACCCCCCCCCCCCCCCCCCCCCCCCCCCCCCCCTCAGTTTTGTATTCTATTTGATCTGTACAAGGCGTATTGAATGCTACTATAGATTGGGGTTATTTGACAAAATACAAGGTTGTGCCTACATTATTATGAGGCGTCTGTGCAGTACCGGTACAGATGCTTTCGATCAAACCACCTCCATGGTATAACTTACAAGGTAGGGTACATTTATACGGCTGTTCCAACGAAGGATTGTCATCGCATCGGATAAGTGCTACTACGTGACCCGTATAAAAGGCTGTCGTAATAAGCTCCTTTACAAGTTTCATTATGACGAACGACATCTCTGATTGGGCATGACGTGCCGGAAGTCTCCCGGGATTAGCCAATTGGAAGCGCTCTTACAAAGTGACAACTGGTGAACCGCTGTACATGTATACATGCACATGTATTATGTAGGCCTAGTATTTGTACATGTACATGTCCATATGCATTAAAGGTGCATGTTTTCAACAGCGGTAGACCGACTACTCGAAATATATCTGGTTTCTGTCTTTCAACAGATCCATGGACTTTTGCGGGTGGGATTAGGGATACGTCTGTCCATGAAATCACGATTTTTTTCAAATTATGCAGCGACGTAACCATCCAGGGTCAAGTCCCTAGACGTCATGCAATATATTTATAAGCGTACTTTGATAAATCTTTGGCCTTGGTAATATCCTGTGACCGGGTATGACATTAATAAGGTAGTTATTTGATAATAATTTATCGTCATTAGACTCCAGCCGAGTTCAGTTTGCTCCATGCAGTTTCCATACTGAGGGGATATTTTTTTCGAGATATTTATAAGTCCAGTCGGCAGGTAGATTAACGGAGGAAGGCATGGCTATAATGTTTAATTATTAAATGAGTTGCGTACATCGTAAACAATTTCATTAGAATTTCGTCACGACTGTCGACTATACTGCGAGATAGGCCTATGTTCCTCTATTCCTTATCAGTGTCACTACAATTTTTAATAGGCCTAATTATGGTCACTAAAATTGAATAAAGTAATTGATTAGCATTGATATTAAATTGTTCGTTGAATATGAGCTGAACCTATTTCATTTCGAAATAAAACGAACGGCATTATTCACATACCAGGTACCAAGCGTAATTTAATAATGAGAACAAGGTCAATACAAGGTCAACACGGGGTCAACACGGGGTCAACACAAGGTCAACACGGGGTCAAACTACAGTCACAGCGAGAAATCTATATTAATGGAATATGCATGTACAATCTTTGACACTACAAACGGCAAATTATAGACATATTTACTTTAAGATAGACTGTCTCTTCGACATATTTGATTCTTTTTCTTTCTCAGTACTTTCTTCTCACGACTTTTTGCTATTTTGGGCGTTCGCAACCCTTCAAAAAAAAGGATTTTTATTCTTGGTTGCTTTCGCGCTAGTAATACATGTGCACACAAATATAGGCCTACGCCCCAATTATTGTCGGGTCGCAAGCAGTTCGATATTCGCAACGTCATGATTCTGTAACTAAACGTAAGTGCGTTTTGCGTTCGAGGTCTCATTACTTAATTCTGTATCGCTAGAAAAATAGCAATTTATACAAATACATTATTTTTCGCGATGAAACTCGAAAAGAGTACGCACAGTATATCTTTCAGTAACTCAGTAAAAGAACATTCAACACAGTCATTCCAAATGTATACTCCTTTACGATAATTTCCACTCTGATTAACTTTATCATCATCGGACAAAAATAGCTGTGTAATCCTTGCAATGAAAATTTTCTAAACATCCGTCTTCCTCTGAAAAATCAGAAATAAATTTACAAGGTTTTGATTCCGTGAACGCCGAATAGGTAAATAAGGAATCTTCGTCACTTGATCACATAGTTAAAGCATGGAGGAGTTTTCCTTCCTCCATGGTTAAAGTTATGCTTTTACAAGGCTGTAGATTTTTTTAAAGTCCAGTTATTCCATACAAACTGTTGCATATTTTGTCGTGTCTCTGTTTACATCTGACCTGCATGGCCAAGACGATAACACCTAAGTTATTCTTCGTTAATAAACCTGGCTCCGTTTTACAACATTAAACATGCACGAGAACATCCTTGCGGAATTGTAAACGGATAAATTAAAGAGTGTGAATTGCCTCCGTGCAGTGACCCCAATCAGGTGACATTCTGACAAATTTCTGACACGATATTAAAATGGTTTCCTGGGTCCCTTTCTTGGCAGGGGTCAGCGCTCGATGAAGACATAAATCACCCGTCAATCATAACCGAGATTGATGAACACTCGTCAGTCGAATGACATGTATGGATGCCTAGATACCAAACATCGTGGTGCAAATGGTGATAAGTTGCGTCAATCTCGATATAGGGAAAGAACTCAAAGAAGGCTAAAATTACTAGGCTAAAACTGACCCCAGAAATCAAAATTATCTTGAATAAGTCACTAGGGCTTGACAAGATTCTCACTGTCGTATCCGGGTGTAACTGGTTCACGCAGCAAGCTGTCTCCGGCATTTCGTTACCGCCTTCGTAGATTCGCACCTTTACTGTTAATGTGCTCGTCTTTCAAAATCAACAGCGGTTTCATTTGTTTTGTTTACAGAAAGTGATAAATTGTACTGGAAGTGTGATGTGTACTGGCCTTAGAATAACGCTGCAGATCATAAGCATATTCGTTGAAGATGAGAAAATCATTTTAAGTTTGTAAAAATGTGAACGAGTATTACCAAGATATCATTTGGACATTATATAAGATATCAAAGCCATTTCATGACTATCGCAAAAATTCGATATAATATTACGTTCGGGTTAACCAAAAACAAAATACCTTCAAGCAGGTTTTGCAGAAACTTTGACAATTATGTAAAAACAAAAACAATAATTGCATTTCATATGCAAGTTTATTTGTAAAAAGGACCGTGGGTGGAATAGGTTAAACTAAGAAAACAAAGAATGCCTATGCACATACAGTCATAAAGATGTACGGTCGATGGTTAGAAACAGTTATGAAAGCTATCATCAACTTACCGTGAGAATACGGGAGATTTTGCTCCTGTGTCGCAGTATATGCGCGGTGCTGTGTTGTACCGGTATATCAGGAAGCGTAATTCGAAGGCTCGGTGGCACCAGAAGTCAAGACGTTAAATAAATCCCCAGGCATAAGTCGATTGACGATGGCACAGGTACGGTATACATACGATCCACACAACAAAATTGTGTGGCAATCGCTAGCTCAGATCAGCTGGCGGGAGACGTGGCTGCGCAGTGGCGATGTTTATAGCCTACGGGCTTCCTCTGCGCATAGAATTAGAACGCTGAAGGATGGAGGGAGCAAAACCATCGACTCGATACTCCTGAAATGAGAAAATGAGAAATGATGAGAGGGGTTCATCTTCAGTCTACAGTCATTAATTAATGTGGCTGGGCCACAGTCGAGATGCACTTGAAGCATGTTTTGCCAAGAGAGCTGTGTGGTAGGGGAGTCTGAGTTAGTATCAACATCACTGTGCACGTACAGCGCCGGTGGAGGCAAGCCCAGACGGCGCAAGCACGCGGGGGAATAGCCGCGAGAGACGGCCAAGCAGGCTGCCCCGTGCCGCCCTTGTCAATTCTTCCTCGTGCATATGCACGGCTCGCCTCTCGCCCAGACTAATGGGGACTTAATGAAATTTCTTCGGCTGAAAAGAGGGGACAGCTGCCGCCGATGAAATTATAATGTGTTTACATACACTGCATACATGCATAAAAAAGGTTGGCGTTCCTATATAGCTCAGTACATAAGAGAACATTCCTCTACACAACGCTGACGCATAAATAATTTGGCCACGATCCGTTTTTCGGCATTGCGAGTTCCGTATTTTATAGGATGTCCAGCCGCAAATGACTCTGTTTTGGGGACGCTGTGGTTGCACCTTGGCTGGATCTGAAGCCATGATTGACATATTTCAGAGATGGCTCTTTTGAATGAGTGATTAATGAGCCCAAATTCGAAGTTGTTTCCGATCGTGATATATTCTCCCATCCAGTCGTCCACTCATTCACTTGCTATGTTCCATCTTAATTGGTTCGCCTAGGGCAGACACTGAGGGGAATGGTATAAAAAGTGCAGCTCTAAAGGTCAAGAACTTCTTTCAATCTACGCTTTGCCAAACAGGACGTCACTAATCCAGACTGTTATGACTATTTGCCAAAAAAATGTGAAAAGACGTTTTCATGAGTTCTCCCAGGGTACCGTAATGTTACTTGTCTTCCAAATTTCACACTATAAACGCTTGTTTCGTTTAATCCCAGTTCATTTTTAATAGCATTTATTTATTGATTGATAATCCTTTGGGTTTTATATAATACGAATTACAAAGCAAAGAGCAAACGTCTTACTATGAAATTATAACAATTTGTTTCCAAACGTTTTTGAGAAAATCGTAATTTTTTCCTAGAGGTAAGGAATCATGGCATTAATTACCATAACAAAGGAAGAAGTACGCAAACCAAAACATGCATGTCAGATGACTGTAACTTTAAGTTGTTTTTAACACAAAAAATGCGGGCAAAACAAATACAGTATGAAGCATAATCTCGTTACACACGTGCTTAGTCGCTCCAGCACTATTTTTAGCGTATTCATTTCACCTGAACAATAATACTTGACCTGGCGACCGCCATCTTGTCTTGTGGTTTCCCAGGCTCGTTCAAGTAAAACGCTGACATGAATTACCAGGGCTGTAACTAGATCCCATAAATATCTGCCGCCATAATTCCATCATTTATGCCTGATTAAATCTCAGGGCATAATGGCGGACTTCGATGGAGAACCCTGAGATCGAATTCATGCGCCGGCAAATCAAATTACGGATCCGAGACGACAACGATGCCCGTGCATTGTTTATGACCACCAGGCTCGCACGACGCATGCGCAGCAGGCAGCTGCGGGTAGAAAAAGCAAAGGGGGGTTGCTCAGGAGCTTGGCTACAATATGACGTCATAGTATTGCGTGACGTCATTTTCCAAAGTGTAAATATGCAATCAAAATAATTATAAAGAGAAACTAGAAACTGGTGTTTGTGTACAAACACAGGGCTGTTTCGGGTGTTTTTGTTTTTTTTGTGGTAGTATGATTCTAATTCTTGATGAGATATCAATGGTAGATGAAACAAAATCTTGTTTTACATTCAAGCAATTACGTATCCTTAATCATAATTGTTTTGGAAATGTGAGCATACTTGCAGTTTGTGACCATGATGATGTCACACATTTTGCACATTCATATGTAAGTACCTATCACCTAACAAATGTATTACAAATTGTTTTTTGAAATTAGCATGTAGGTTTGATGAGATATGGCTTTGGGGTTTAAAAACTTAAAAATTACTAGAAAATCGTATAATGATGTCATCATGACGTCATGTAATTTTTGTCAATAACGCCTGCTAGCATACCTACATATCACGTTTCAATTTCATTGGACTTGTAATTCTGTAGATATATGGCTTCGAAGAATCCACCTTTAAGATGACGTCACGTGACATGTGATGACATCATCATAATGTCATGTCAATTTTCATCTATAAACTTGCAGACGTACCTAGATATTACATTTCAACTTAATCGAACTTGTACTTTTGTTTATATGTGGCTTCAAAAACTGCCCCTTTAAGATGACGTCAGGTGACATGTGATGAAGTCATCATAACGTCATGTCAATTTTCATCTATAAACCTGCTGGCCTACTTAGATATTACATTTCAACTTAATCGAGCTTGTACTTTTGTAGATATGGCTTCAAAAACTGCCCCTTTAAGATGACGTCACGTGACATGTGATGACATCATGATAACGTCATGTCAATTTTCAGCTATAAACCTACTGGGCTACCTAGATATTACTTTTCAACTTAATCGAACTTGTGCTTTTGTAGACATATGGCTTCAAAAACTGCCCCTTTAAGATGACGTCACGTGACATGTGATGACATCAATTATGATAATGTCATGTCAATTTTCAGCTATAAACCTACTGGGCTACCTAGATATTACTTTCAACTTAATCGAATTTGTACTTTTGTAGATATATGGCTTCAAAAACTGCCCCTTTAAGATGACGTCACGTGGCATGTCATGACGTCATCAAGAGGTAAAAGTTCGGCACACATTGTGAGCAGTTAGTCTAAGTGTCTGCCAAGTTTAAAAGTACCCAAAGTGCCGGTAAGAAAGAAAACGTGTACAAATGCTATAGGCAATAATCTAGCGAGTGCCCCTTTAAGATGACACCACGTGACATGTTATGACTTGATTATAACGTCATGTCAATTTTCATCTATAACACCAGGTGGCATACCTTACGTTCCAACTGAATCGGACTTGTACTTTTGTAGATATATGGCTTCGAAAAATGCCCCTTTAAGATGACGTCACGTGACATGTGATGACGTCATCAGGACGTAAAAGTTCGGCACACATTGTGAGCAGTTGGGGTAAGTGTCTGCCAAGTTTAAAAGTAGCCAATGTGGCCGGTAAGAAAGTAAACGTTTACAAATGCTATGGGCAATATTCTATCGACTTGAAAAAAGAATTTTTTATGACGTCATCATGACGTCACACAATTTTCGCTTTTTAGGGCATATCTTTGAGACATACCAAAGCTATAACAAAAAGAATTTTGAAAATATCTTGTTTTGTTCGCTAGATATATTGAAAAGAATGTTACGATTCTAAAACTTCAAAAATTTAGCGACTTGAAAAAAGACTAGAAATCAACCCGTTTTATAAACAGCAAGCACATAATACCCATGGTTATCAGCCCTTCCCAGAATTCCTTTGTGTTATATTGAATTTGGTCTAAATTTTGAAATGGCTGTCATTTCTTACTTGAGTGAGCCACGATCATGAAATTTTGGAATTACGTACAGACAAATTTAATGATTACATTTTTGTAATCGGATTGACCCTTACATGCGTTTAAAAAAAAAGATTTGTTGATGACGTCATCATGACGTCACACAATTTTTGCCTTTTAGGGCATATCTTTGAAACATACCAAAGCTATAACAAAAAGAATTTTGAAAATATCTTGTTTTGTTCGCTAGATATATTGAAAAGAATGTTACGATTATAAAACTTCAAGAATTCAGCGACTTGAAAGAAGACTACAAATCAACCCTTTTTATAAACAGCATGCACATTTAAGCCATGGTTATCAGCCCTTCCCAGAATTCCTTTGTGTTATATTGAATTTGGTCTACATTTTGAAATGGCTCCTATTTCTTACTTGAGAGCCACGATCACGAAATTTTGGAATTAGGTACAGGAAAATTCAATGTATACATTTTTGTAATCAGATTGACCCTTACATGCGTTTAAAAAAAAAATATTGTTGATGACGTCATCATGACGTCACACAATTTTCGCCATTTAGGGCATATCTTTGAGACATACCAAAGCTGTAACCAAAATAATTTTGAAAATATCTTGTTTTGTTCGCTAGATATATTGAAAAGAATGTTACGATTTTAAAACTTCAAAAATTCAGCGACTTGAAAAAAGACTAGAAATCAACCCTTTTATAAACAGCAAGCTCATAATAGCCATGGTTATCAGCCCGTCCCAGAATTCCTTTGTGTTATATTGAATTTGGTCTAAATTTTGAAATGGCTGTTATTTCTTACTTGAGTGAGCCACGATCATGAAATTTTGGACTTGGGTACAGGAAAATTCAATATATACATTTTTGTAATCGGATTGACCCTTACATGCGCTAACAAAAAAAAAACATTTTTGATGACGTCATCATGACGTCACACAATTTTCGCAATTTAGGGCATATCTTTGAGACATACCAAAGCTATAAGAAAAAGAATTTTGAAAATATCTTGTTTTGTTCGCTAGATATAATTTAATGAATGTTACGATTTTCAAATTTCAAAAATTCATAAAAAATCACGTGATGACGTCATCATGACGTAAAAGTTCGGCATGCATTCTGAGCAGTTGGTCTAAGTGTCTGCTAAGTTTAAATGCAATCGGTTGCTTAAAAGTAGCCAAAGTGCCGGTCAGAAAGAAAACGTGTACAAATGCTATGGGCAAAAAGTCTGAAAAAGAAAAAGAAAAAAGAAAAAACTAGAGGTTTGTGTCTGTTTGAAACAGAACACAAGGCTTTTCCTCTTTTTTTGTTTTCCACCCTAAAACTTCAAGTTACGTTCTATGTTTGTGTTAAGTTTGATTAAGATCTGATGTTTATAGTGAGTAAAGTGGTTTGTACAAAATTCGTGTACAAAGTCTATGGGATTTTGGATAGAACTGAAACATTCATAGACAATTAGCCGATGACGTCATCATGACTTCACTTCGGATGTTACATTCTACTGGCACTATCTACCTTCCCACAATTTTTTTATGATACTCAGACCTATTCTTATATATGTTATTAAAAAAAAACATTTTGATGACGTGATGATGACGTCACACATTTTCACATTTACGTGAAAGAATATAGGAGCTAACAAAGCTATTCCAAAAAGAATTTTGAATTTAGCATGTTCTGTTGATGAGATATGGCTTTAAGAAACTTTGACGGTTCAAAAACTTTAAAATTACTATAAAATCGTATGGTGACGTCATCATGACGTCACCTCAATTTTCATCTATAACACGTGGTGGCCCACCAACATACCAGGTTTAAAGGCAATCGGACATACGGTTCTCTAGATATGGGCCCTTGAAAAATGCACGTTTAGGATGACGTCACGTGACACGTGATGACGTCATCATGACGTCACGTTTCGGCATACATTTTCAGCTTAGGGTCTTTGTTTGTGTTAAGCCTGATTAACATCTGTGGTTGTTTAGTGACCAAAGTGCCACTTACAAAATTCGTCTACAAAGTCTATGGGATTTGGGATAGAACTAAAAATTTCATAGAAAATCAGCCGATGACGTCATCATGACGTCACTTTGGATTTTACATGCTAGTAGCATTATCTACCTACCCAGCAATTTTTATGACGATCGAACGTACCCTTATATGTGTTTCAAAAAAGAACATTTTTGATGACGTCATGATGACGTCACACATTTTCCCATTTATGTGAAAGAATATAGGAGCTAACAAAGCTATTCCAAAAAGAATTTTGGATTTAGCATGTTCTGTTCATGAGATATGGCTTTAAGAAACTTTAATGTTCAAAAACTTTAAAATTACTATAAAATCGTATGATGACGTCATCATGACGTCACGTAAATTTTCATCTATAACACGTGGTGGTCTACCAACATACCGGGTTTAAAGGCAATCGGACCTACGGCTCTCTAGATATGGGCCCTTGAAAAATCATCTTTAAGATGACGTCACGTGACATGTGATGACGTCATCATGACGTAAAAGGTCGGCACACACTGTGAGCAGTTGGGGTAAGTGTCTGCCAAGTTTAAAAGTAGCCAAAGTGGCCGGTAAGAAAGAAAACGTTTACAATGCTATGGGCACTATTCAAGCGACTTGAAAACAGATTTATTTTATTACGTCATCATGACGTCACACAATTTTCGCTTTTTAGAGCATATCTTTGAAACATACCAAAGCTATAACAAAAAGAATTTTGAAAATATCTTGTTTTGTTCGCTAGATATATTGAAAAGAATGTTACGATTTTAAAACTTCAAAAATTCAGCGACTTGAAAAAAGACTAGAAATCAACCCCTTTTATAAACAGCAAGCACATAATACCCATGGTTATCTGCCCGTCCCAGAATTCCTTTGTGTTATATTGAATTTGGTCTAAATTTTGAAATGGCTGTTATTTCTTACTTGAGTGAGCCACGATCATGAAATTTTGGAATTAGGTACAGAAAAATTCAATGTATACATTTTTGTAATCGGATTGACACTTACATGCGTTAACAAAAAAACACATTTTTGATGAAGTCATCATGACGTCACACAATTTTCGCTTTTTAGGGCATATCTTTGAGACATACCAAAGCCATAACAAAAAGAATTTTGAAAATATCTTGTTTTGTTCGCTAGATATATTGAAAAGAATGTTACGATTTTCAAAATTCAAAAAATCATAAAAAATCACGTGATGACGTCATTATGACGTCACTCTTCGGCATACAATTTCAGGTATGGGTCTATGTTTGTGTTAAGTTTAATTAAGATCTGAGATTGTTTAGTGACCAAAGTGGCTGTCATAAAATTCGTGTACAAAGTCTATGGGATTTAGGATAGAACTAAAGTAAGAAGAAGAAGAAGAAGAAGAAGAAGAAGAAGAAGAAGAAATAAAAAAAAAAAAATCAGAACAAAAACAAAGCCTTTTCCGACGGATTGTCGGAAAAGCCAAAAAAAAATCTTAACGAAAACAAGGGCTGTTTCGAAAAACTTTCGAAACAGCCAAAAATGGAAGAGCCATTTAACAGTCAACAGTTTAGATAATTCCATTCTTTACTCCACGTTTGAATGAATCACGCCCAAAGTCTAGTTCATATGAGATACAGATTTCAGGTTTTTAAGAGTATAAAATAACCTGCTTCGATGATGGATTGTATAGGAGCAGTATATATGACAAATCAGAGGCTGGTTGTGGAGATAAAGAGTTTAATTTTAACCAAGTAGTAAGGCAACCACTGTGCCCCACAATATTTAACGGCGCATGGATACAATCAAATCTACCATTTTTTCCGCTGGTGCCAAACGTGTACAATAACAAACAAGCCCGTATGATGATTGCTTGACTCTTTTAGAATGATGGGTGTGATACCGTCGTTCCTATAATTTCTTGTTTCAGACATTCACATCTTGTTTGAAAGAATCATGAAGGGCGGGGAAATCCGGTAGGTCACAGGCAGAGAAAAGTGCAGGTAGACTTAAATGTACGCGGTCTGGGTGAAGCGACACGGGGAATGAGTAAGGCGGTCCAGGGGGGGGGGGGGGGGGGGGGGGGGGGGGGTAGATCAATCCAGCAAGCAATTGGGAGGAAGGTTGATGGAGACAAGACACCGGTACCTCCCAGTGCAAGCTCCCAGCTGTATTTCGCTGTAATTTCGATGTTCGTTCTCAGACGTACGAATCCAATACCAGCAATGACTATGCAGTTTTAAATTTTACACCCAAAGAGACAACGAACATCAATACTATACAAGCACACTACGACTCTTGGGAACCCCAGCGTCGTGTACATGGCGACTTGAGACATGGGCGTTCCTATGGGAAAACATGTATTGACATCACATGCGGGTCAAACCATGGAGGAATAAAACAATCATCCATGGTCAAACATAGCGGATCTTGTAGCAGCCCTCGTGACTCAGGTGGTATGTAGGCTGAAATGCCTCTATCAAAACAGAACTTGGTCACTTTCCGCACAGACAATGCGCATTCATTTTCACAAAGCACCAATATCTAAGTCAACAGGAATTTAAGGGAAAGGATGACTTAGCCTGGGCTGACCAAGGTAACTTGTTTCCGGAGGAAGTATATCTTCTTCGTTTTGTTTGTCGGTCTGTTCATGGGCCGAGCGCCGCGCGGTCAAAGATGACGCCATCTCGGTCAATCATCGAGGATCAAAGTGTGTCGAGCAGTTGCGAAACATCACATCTGGTTGCCATGACAACGGCCAGTGGGGACCTCCTCGCCGGGTGAATGGAGGTCAGCAGCTTTTTTAGCGTAGCCGTTTGACAAAAAGATATACATGTAGATCCTATATTATATAGGCCGTATACGTTGTTATATTTCAATTTTGGTATTAAGTTTCTAAATCAATCATTTATCTCATCAAGGGAACTAGTATTATGTTTAGGGGATACTAGGCAGTATAATGCCGTGTAGCCAGGGATGACATCCCGACTTTACAATACAACCATATTTTATTTAGTATTAGGCCTATAGAGATAAGGGCTTAACATTCGATCAACAAACATCTGCTTATTGTTCGTTTTGTTGATATACAAACGAGAGAATCAAGTTCTGTCAGTCCCATTATGCCTTAACTAATTAGATCAGCCACTTGTAACAGTTTGACATGGGCCTTGAACTTATATTGGCTGTTGGAAAACCTCTGTTATACTATAGTAGTTTAGGAGACTAATAAAAGCCAACCCGTTCGTGCAATAGAACTGTGTATTAATTGGTTCATTTGTGAACCTCTGAAGTACAGGCTACCAGGTTTGAACTCAGGCCTTGTTGATTCCGTAAGCAGTCAGTTTATCAACTTGACCATCGGTGAGCGGGCATTTAATACTAATTTCCCTAAAATCGCCGAAAACAGGTTGAACGGGAATGTCACTTTAATTTCAATCAACATGGATCTACTGAGTCAAACATCATTTTACTCATAACCCCAAGGTATAAACGCATCTTCTCTGAAGGCATAAGTGCATATGAACTCTCGAATGCCCCAGCTATTAAGACCAGCTTGAACAAGTTTAGGTTCGACCTCTATTGGCGTCAAGGTTAATCTGCTCTTCCGACCTTATTTAATTTCGAACGAAAAACAGGAAAATAATACCTTTTTACCAAGTTATTTTGGGTGTTGAAAAAGAGTGCAAGAAACACCGTTCCTTCACCAAGTTTCACCATTAAGCCTAGGCAATGTCATTGGAAATGTTTTGGGAAAAGGAAACCATGAGCCAAAATTATGGATGGTTTGAAATTAGGTTCAGTGATTGGCACGTATTGGCAAGCATAGTGCAGGTGCAGCTGATAATTCGTCACACATGTAGTTTAGTTTTCATGATCTGAACAGACGCGTTTACAGCAAAATTGAAACGAAATCACATTTGTTTCAAATAAACAAATAAGCTCACAAAATACATCTTTGCTGTTACCGCAAATGTCAACAATTACATATCTCTCTCATCTGACTAAATTTGGCGACGTTTGATTTTCCCTACGACACTTTATAATTTTAAGTACAGGAATATATAGGCCAGACTGTGCGAATTATTTTACTTCGTTGCTGCTTAGGGTTTAAATTTGTATCATTTAATATTAAAGCACTATCAAAGCTATGCATATAGGGTACGCATTGATTTGTATGGCACTGTAGTCTGTAAAAAGGTGATTATTTCCTTAATCAACACTGCACCGTAATTATAAGTGAAAAGAACGACTTTTGGTCAACCATTCTTAAAATAACCCGATTACGGCGTTGAAATTAGTCGCGAAACGATGACTAGACTGTAACGTTGAAATCCTCGCGTTGCATGCTATACGAGTTTTAAACAGTAGTTTGGTTTTTCAACCAGGCCGGTTGAGTGACGGTGCAATTATTAAAATGAAAGCGGAAAGCGCTGGTGTTGCAAGGCCGTGTGTAAATCACTGTTCGGCTGCAGGTGAAACTGCCCACGTCTGCTTGTCTGCTACAAACGCAGAAGCCAAGTTTGTAGAACTCTTGGCCTTATATTTAATGGCTAAAACAGAAAAATGGAGCGGGAAAACTCAAAAACAAGGAAATCACTCCTTCCTTCTGAATTGTTCAATCCACCCCCCCCCCCCAAAAAAAAATCAAAAGATTCAAATTTCTGGCATTTTGTTGACTATAGTACCGAAGTACATAAGTGTTTTGTGGCATATCTATTTATATAAATATAGGGGCCGACTTATATTTTAATGTTTTTATTATTGTATATATGTCCATGGGCCGGCGGCGTACCTGTAGCTAACGGGGACGCGGGGGGATGTACGCCCACCCCCCTCCCCATAAAAATCGTCGCTCCCCGAGTCGCCCCCTCCCCATGCACTGTAAAGTTTCGCAAACGCAAAAAAATAATATTATTATTATTATTAAGAAAAATACTGTCAGCGCCCCTCGCATTGTAACATCAAACCCCCTACTCCACCCCCCCCCCCCCCCGCCCCCAATGGAGAGAGCCCTGGCTACTTTGAAAATCAGTGTTTACAATGAAAAGTTCCCCAGTATAATAAATATACAAGTGGTTATGAAATCCATTTTCACCAAGACAGTGCTCAAGTATGTTCATTAGTCTATAGCTTTCAACAAAATCCGCATTTCTTGCAGCTGAAACACTCACAGGTCAAGCGGCATCTCGAAAACGAAAAGGCAGAAATGTATTTCTTTGGCTTTCCAAACCCCCAAAAAAGTATTTAATGCGTTCGCAAACTGCCCGGAAAATTAAGAGTTCTTCTGGGAAAATCCGAACAATCCTAAAAAAAGAGTTCCAAGCAGTTCCAAAGAAATCCTAAAACTGCACCCAAAGACTTTAACTTGGCAAACAGCATGGACCTAATTAATACAATGCCACAAACAGTTAGGGAAAGAAAGTTAAAAGCTAGACGTTTGTCCCTCAGCCATCCACTAAGCCAGGATTTCTGCTAAGGATGAAGCCTCAAGAAACGACTTCCGATTCTGATTTCCTTGTCTCTGCTGACGTATATATTCGTCCTGATCGGAGCGCAAGATGGCAGAGAATAGGGGCCGCTACAGGTTAGCTTTATCTTACCCCTGCAGTGCCTCACCCCATCGTGATTCACGTAATTAACTAACTTTATCTCACAAAGAAACAGATGATTTGTATTTACGTGTGGTTCTTTGCACTTTTTTGGTGAGTGGATTCATGTCCTCGCACTTTATAGAAAGGTTGAGAAATTTAGTTTGTGATACGTACCGGTATATACCCCCAAAGGGGGGGGGGGGGGGGGTGTCCCGAGGGAAATGGTTCCCCCTTTCTCCATTTGGCCTTCAAAGTAAAGCAAAGCTAAAGATGACTTTTTAAAGTCATCTTACTGAGCATTGCAAACCCTACTAACGTTGACGTCGCAACAAACAATCTTCAGGTTTTTAGTTTCGCCAATCCGGCACCTCTGCCAAATCCGACACCGCTGATTGCAGTTGTATACGCGGCTCCGGCTTGTGATCCCTGGCTATACGGCATTCATTGTGGGTTTATGACGTCTGACTACCCCCCCCCCCCCCCCCCCTCCCCCGCAAACAGAGACACTGACAATTTGGGAGACCGCCAACACAGGGGCAAGATAGCTCAGTTGGTAGAGCACCGGTACGGGAGGTAACAGGTTCAAATCCCGCTCCTGTCAGTTTTCTTTGTTCATTTTTAAACATTTATTAAAAAGCATCGTATAATATAGTTTTCGGGCTATAAAAGAGTATTATGCCGTTATTTTTGCCATCTCCAGTCCCATAATTACTCATGTCAATGTTCTAATGGGGAATATCATGTTCCCCTCTGGCGTACAAAACTGAGCGAAACTGCAGAGTTAATTTTACACAGAGGGAGGTAGTAACTCTGAGAGTCGCTGTCATCGTGTGTTGGTCACGTACAGCTTTCCCCAAGAATGGCTTCGGGGTGAAGGCGCTGCAAACGGTAGGGCCAGTCGCTTGGGCTTGTCAATCATCGCGTACACACGCGCGCAGTGTGTCATCAACCCTTTTGTCAAGAAGGAAAAGTTCATTTGGGAAAAAATTACAACATGCAAATTGCGGCGAGCAAAGACAGGTTAGTGAACGTCTATTCCAGCCCCTTTGCACTTGTCGTAATTTTCAAATAAAACTTTCACACCCTTATAATTTAAAACATAATGGTGTAGAGTTGATAGCGTGAGCGTTCTTATCAGACAATACACTTCTGCATAATATATTCATCTCCCCCACCCCCCCCCCCCCCCAATAGACATCTGCAGAAAGGTTTTTAAAAAGATTTTCTGTCGCTGAATATTTATTGCCTCGAAAATTATAACTGATTGTATAATTTCTTACTTAGTTCTCTTTGTCAAATCTCTACTATAGGCAATCCGGCAAATCTTATTTCGAAATTTACTAACTGAAGGAAGTGCCATATGCACAGATGGTGATTTATAATAACCCAGCAATATTGCAAATTCTCCTTCTGAGGAGAGTGGAAAATATGTTCTCTTTTGCACCCCATATGTGTTCGCGGGGATAATGAAATGATTGGCCCAAAGTTCCCCCAGAGGTCACGCACACAATGGAAGAGGTCAACGTGCCATAGTCGCGCCTTGTCTGTCAAAAAGTATTCTGGCCGTGTGTTAGTATAGTGCTTCGTTTCAGAAAAGCGATACACCTATTTTTACCGGCATATTTTAAGGAAATACGAATATTTATATGGGTAACGTCTATACTACATAAACCAAATAGGACTAACAATTATTGATAGTATCATGTACCATGGAACAGAGCGTTGCCATATGTTTCCATTCTCAACTACTTTATCAGTCTTCAATCGAAAACTTAAGATGTAGTCAACTCTAAGACCTCAACATTTGACAAGAGATGACCACAAAGTTGTAAAAATGGGACACATGCCCCTTGCTGCCTCAGTAAAAAACCAGGCTAGTTTTAATTCATTAGTTTTCCAGAAAGGGTGCCTTTTATCCCTTCCTTTTTTCTGTTTACAAAACTGTGACCAGATGAAGCTACAACACTATAGCACAGCTCCATGCGTCAAATAAAGCCTGTTTGTTACGAGCTCCGTACACTTCACTATTAAAATCAATCACTTACGTTCCACACTGCGTTTGAACCCCGGGACTCACGTGACCACCCAAAAAATGACAGAAAGGGAAAAGGAAACGACCGATGCGGTTAGGAACGTGGAAATGTGCCACGGGAGCGGGAACTTCCCCCGCAGGTGCGTAGAGCTTTCAGCCCAGGCACCGCCAACGAGACTTGACGTTCAAGGGCCTCATTTGGGGTCACGCTGTACTTTTGTATCCATATGCTAGACTTGTCCAAGTGCCGGTACAAGTCATTAAGCAATCCCAAATCAGCACCTGGTTTGACTCATTCACAGTTCTAAAGCCATTTTGCTATTGCAAATATAAAAAAACAGTGCAAAATAGATACCGGTACGAAATCTAAATGGTGACGTTATTTCCGATTTAAAGGTATAACACCTAATACAATATTTTTAGAAGCGAAAATGATTCAGAACGAGTTTGAATGGCTCCTTGAATGTATAGTCATATGATGGTCAAAATATAAGTCAATTTGGTCAAAATAAGTCAAAATGAGAACCTAACGACTAAACATTTCAGTCATTAAGAGAGCGGGTGTTAAATTCCTAACTATTTCATGATTGATAATTGATTAAATAAACATCCAAGTACAGAGCACGTACTCTCAATCAATTAATTTCAAATTGAAACACCTCAAACTATGGATTAACCAAATCTTACCCAACGTGCCAAAAATATACGTCAAAAGCTATGTTATTTTTATTAATGGGTTGATGTTAAAGCTAAAGCCATGCAAATGGTTCTCAAGTTTGGTTCCTGGCTGAAATCGTAGACCGAGAGGTACGGTACAATGTCAGCTACACCATGCTAGCCTGTTTACGGGAGAAAAATCTTCTTCCAGTTCTGGACAAGAGTGTGCATGGGGAGGGCTGATAGCTGGACGGATTGTGTCCAAAATATCTGAAAATAATAGTCCTATAACCAATAACCCGAGTCAAGGTATTCTCGACATTACCTATAATTCAAAGTTTAACAGAATTTAGAATACCGCACACGTACATGTGCGCAACTTACGCGACATTAGTAGTTTATTAACAACGAAGATCCAGCGGTCAGAATACATAATCCACAGTGAGGCAATTAGAAACACAGCTCCGTTTTCAAAGTTGTCAGGCTAATCATGATCACTGCATTTGTACTTTCCACATGGTAACTTGTCACTGCAGTACAATCCCGTGGGTTTTGTACATGGTAGTAGGATGAGTGTGAACGATCAGGGTGTACGACGAATGTGTGGCGCGTGTCGAGTTGGCAAGTTCATTGACGTGATAGCCACATGGTCAGTGCCTCACAACGAAATCTGCCGGACTATCACACTGCCCGAGTCGCTGCTGTAATGAGAGGAACAGTGACCGGAAGTTGTACAAGACAAGACCCCGTTGGTTGTGTGACTGTGGATAGGGTTGGTGAAAGCACAAAATCCACTCCATCCAGTGAGCCGGATGAGTCCGTTCATATCCCTCGGTGAATTAACTAATTACTGCGTAGGCCTATAGAGGGTGCAAAAACACGCGTAAAGCAGTATCGACCCAGCCTTCACACCGACACAATGCGATTACACCGTTAGCAAGAACGGACAACAAGTTTGGGGGACAAACTCGTGGACAGATCCCATCATCCCACTAATGCAAGGGCATGTATTGGTAATTTAGTGTTCTACAGTGGGCTATGAAACACTGAAAGGCGTTACTTGGCGACAACAAAGTTAATCACTTGCCCCAGTAAAGTGGCACTGTCACGTTTTCAAAATAGATTCATACTAGGAAAATACTGTAACCTACTAATTATTCTCATTCCGTTGCGACAATGAGCGTGAATCAACAAAGTAAATTTCCACAAGAACAAAGATGATTGAAAAATATGTTATGGTGGTCATAAAAGAACGTCGGAATTTTCTCACATCTGGAATTTATGTTAGGATGCAGTAAAAGAATTTTTTATCATAAAAGAAATTCCATTCAGAGCCACCATAGATCTATTAGATGCTCCATGTTACTATTCTTCAAGACTGCAGAGTCCCATTTTCTTCTGGAGGAGCAAGTTTGGCAAAGTGTCTTGCTGAAGGACACAGGCCCACTGGATAAGCTCATTCCCATGTCACGAGATCAGATGCTCACCGTTCTAGACCACTCAGTGCAGCTACCATGGGCGTGAGTAGACATTTAGACGAATTTCGCATTGATGAATGTCAATGTCGCGTTCATTCGTGTGCAATTTACACGAGGTAAAATCTTTTGAATTTGTTAAAAGTTGCTGATCGAGTCGTCCAAACAATATAATGCAGGTAAGCTTATTTGAGGATTATTGTTCAGTAAAATAGTTACTGACACCATGCCGATTAAGAATAATTCTGGACGATTTTTGGCGTGATGAACCCGTACCGCTTGACCGTGAGCTGTGTTTGTTTAGCACTAGGAGCCTCGTTTTCAACCGGAAGTGCGCAGACGGGGCTAATGTGAAATTCGCCTAAAGACCTACAAGAAATTGACTTTTTAATAACAGAATGAAGAAGCCACGGGACGATCTGAGAACATAAGGTCGGTGAACTACCGTCCAAAGAAGATGAAAACAGATATTTGTCTATTATCACGTACGGTACAGAGAGAGAAATCTATATCAGTGCATCACCGTAGGCTGGTGCGTATACCACCGGTCAGTCAACTTCCAAGGAGAAACGAACAACAAGTCATGTCTAATCACGGAGCCAGCTCAATAAATGACCCGTCCATCGTGCCAGGAGTGCACTTCGAGCAGACGACAGCTTAATTAGCCCAGATTTCTCCCCTCCTTTTTGGCGGGAAATAAGGAAGCCTGTAAAATGCCAAGGGGCACATTATGTATTTGGTACAGCGGTGGGGAAAGCTGTGGCCTGTACGTGAATATTGCATCGGCAAGAGTCATCTTTAAGCTAAAGGAAAATGAATGAAAGCTCAGTTTCACAGTCCAAGGATGCTAACAAAATAGTGAATTTCAATACCACGATGTTAACACTTATCGCAAATATTTTCATGAGCCAATAGGCCACAGAGATAGCGCAACTAATTCCGCTACTTATCCCTATAAGAAAAACAAATGTAATAGTTTCTCTTAAAGTCAGGGCAAACATTATAAGCACATTTGGAACATTTTCCCCCTTGACTCAAAAAAGCTATCCTCCAAAGAAATGTCAGAAAGAAAGAGAGGAACAATTCATTTGTTCACTTGACTCCAGAATAAGAATGACGGCCCCGATCTCTTGGGAATGATAGCCCGGGGAAATGGCTGGAACTACCAGGTGGGTTATTTGTGTTGACTCACCCCCTGTCTCTGGTCAAAACGTTTCGTATCCCGTTCCCAGCAACTGAACATGGGACGCGACTCTTGCAAAAGTACAAGGACCCTAAGCTTCGAATGTACTGCCAGTAGAGAAAACAGAAAATGTTGGGCTGTTTTGTTTTTGTTTTTTGTTTGTTTTAAATGTAGTGCGGTTCAAAATTTAAGGTTGGGTCAAGGTCACACAAAGTCGGAATTCAATGTGTCCCTAAAAAACTTTGTCTTAAAACAAGATACGCTATAGGTTTGAACACTTTTCGGTCTGATGTGATGCTTGGTACTAGACGAGAATGATTAAAAGTCTTCCATTCTAACTTTCTTCGACAAAAGGATATAAAGATTAGCATATCTGCCGGGCATAATCTCCATAGTTGGAGAAAACATGACACGACGCCCCGTACAAGACTATTTTTTAAGAAGTTTGGCCGAAGAGTATACCACCATGAAAAATAATTAATTTTTTAAAATAAAATAAATTAAATACATGTAACCGCAGCTACATCCACAAGCACAATAAAACAATAAAAAAATGAAATCATTTTTTAACAAAAAAATACGGTGCACGATTTCATTGGATATGGTTTTCGTACCATCATGCATTGGAAACGCATCGTTGAGGGACGGGGTACGTTATGAGGTAAAACGCTGAAAATGTGAGTGGGCATTCATCGTTTTATCTCATCTCCTTCACAAGTGCCTCCGTCAAAGTCAGTGGTGAATTTCTTGAAAAGCATGAAGCGACTACGCTTTCTGGTCAGTGGTCATATCCGATTTTGCCAGTGAAGCTTCCACCGAGGCCATGGCATTCCATTCCAATTTCCTCACTGAATAAAACATCCCTGATGTGAACCGTTCTGGCGATAGCTGATTACACTATTTGGGACATTACTGCGAGTTGCACAACCTATTCACTTGCCGTTGACATTTCAAAGAACACCACGAAACGGAATAATTTACAATTTAACTTCATGCGGCCTTCACGAGCTTATCTCACTCCACACCCAACCATCTCGTTGAAGTCACTCAATATGTTTCTGCGTAAAAGTGCCCGTTACCCCGCAACTTTTTATGTAGGTCTAAAAGTCGAATTGAAAGATCACTTAGTTCACGATCAACGAGAAATAGATTCCTTCCTGCATGCTGACACATTGAATGACACACTGCTTTGGCTGATAAGAAAAACTTGACTCGAATCTTCAATTGCAAATCAAGGAACACGCATGTGATTTCAAGGTTGGACCAACTGCTAGCAACGAACCTGAATGAAAAGTCGTCCAACTCGTAAATTCTGATTAAATTGATTAAAAAGTCTGGTCGTAAAGTTCTTCTAAGGATAGCTCTCCAAAAAGGCTTTTAACCTTGGTCACCTTAGGAATCAAACTAAAAGTATAATGGATTAATTAATTGCCAATGGATTAAATAATTTGAATAGCTTGTCTACAGGCACACAAAGGGGGAGTTCTTGTTATGGCGTCAGATTTGTTTGCTGCCCGCAGCGACGACTTTTAGACAAATGGCACCAGCGGGCTGCTGCGCTAGAGGGGACTTGATAAAAATAGCTCTCAAAAGTCAATGTTTAGTCATCTATGGCAGAAATAATTGGCTGTTTTATTTTGCAATACCTACGCAATCTACATAAAACAATAAAATGACGCAGACTTCCCTCAGCAATCAACATCCTCTTTAAAGAAAAAGATCTAAAAACTACAAACTGGTGATCTTTCAGTATAAATGATTAATTATTAAAGGAGTTTGATACACCCAAAGTATGCGATGTTGTTACATTAGCCCGTATTTACATTCTGACAAGTCAACCAACGCATTATGAGGACACTGGATTCAATGCTTACATCTCTAATCCCAAGTAAGACCATGGAGCTATAAAAAGGATAGCTCCATGGTAAGACCCAGTATAAGCCATCAAGCCTCATTACGGGAAGTAATTCATCAATTTGTCGGCGGAATCGCCGGGTTCGCCCCCCCCCCCCCCCAACCCCAAATCAACCGGCAACAAACCCCTTCTTTCTGTCCTGAAATTGGCTTCTTGAATAGAAGGCTACAAGTGCATACTTGCTCAACATAGGTGGTACCCGGGCGGCCGCGCGGCTAAGCTTGTCAAAGCCAAGAATAGTGCGGTTTGAAATTAATGTCAACAAGGAAAAGGGGGGCTTGGCCCCACAAAAGCGAGCCGTTGAAAAGCGGTCTCACCCGCGGATTACACAACTAGGAGCACTCCCTACGCCCCTTAGGGGGTTGTTGCCCGTTAGCCCAGCAAAAGAACCAATTGTTGATACCACTAAATTGTTGGAACGTGGTATTTATATGCTTTGTGAGGGAATGTGGATCATCTTGTCCCTCTTGTATATATGTATTATCCTGGACACACAATAGCGTAGTGGGACAGACAACACCATAGACCCCTGCTTCATTAGGGAGTGTCACCCCCGAGTTTTTTGTAATGACGTATCGATTAGTAGGTCTCAGGAATTGTTACTGTTTTCATGGTTTGGATAACGGTAGGGAGATATTGTACCAGAGTGGGTTAACATACTTAACATGTAAATCTAGATTAATTGGCGATTAGCGCTAATTCGCTGGGATTCTGTAAAAGCTGAAAGGCTAGCGCAAAATGGCCTCATCCGCTGTTGAACACTAACTCACTACACTATAGACTTCATCAGATTAAAAGCATTATATAGAAATACACACAAATATGACACCATTCAGTGTTTTCCCCTTAAAACTGCCCTACGAAATGTGATAAAGATATCAGAGAATATAATGGACGATTGTAACTTAAGTTTGCGCACTTTAAACTTCCTACCCTTTATCTTGTAACCTTATCCAATATCATGAAAATATTGATATAATGAAACGGTGAATTATGAAACAAAATGATAACTAGATTTGCGCCTGGTACAATTGATATCAATTACGTGTTTCAATGCCAAGCCTTTAATGCTAAGCGTTTAAAGGGACCGTGACAGAGTATTCTGAAATCTAAGAAAATTTAATTTTTCTCATCTATTTCTCACACATTTCAAAGTTTGCATAATCATAACAAACACATTCTGTATCCAACCTGGCGCATTCAATGGTGGGACTGTTCAATCATGTTAGGATTATTAAGTCCCACAAGTGACAATTCTTATAAAATACAGATATGGACATTTTTCCCCAAAGGTAGTTCCAAAAAAGAAAATTCCGCAAATACTATAGGTTAAAATCAGCGATCAAAAGTTGACATGAATGCTTGGGGGGATGGATGCTCAACATTAAACATTTTACCAAGACAATTCAAGTTTTGGCAAAAACAAAAGTCTGATAATGGTTTCCCGCCAAAACATCGCACGGATGTTTTGAATGTAATGCAAAGACAAAGACAAAGTCGTCTGCTCAAGGGTTGGGTAATGAAGAATAGTAACTGATGCATATGAGTTGTGGAATTCTTCCCTAATGATAGTATAATTTCCCCTCCAAACACCTACTTTCTGACAATGAGTAGTTTGCTTTTGTTTTAGATCAGATTTCTATTTTCTTTCTAATCACTCTGATTTTTATTGAACATGAAAATGAATCAGACTTCTGCAAACTGCTAACTGACTGGATTGACCTGAAATAAATCAACACAATTAGTTGGCCTAACGTTTCGAAGAAAGAATTTGCTTAAGTTGGAAACGTTAGGCCAGCTAATTTTGTTGATTTGATTTTTGTTTAATTCTATTTTTATTAATCAATATATTTTTCTTCCTTGGGTTTGGCTTTTGCCAATGAAATCGTTCTTCTCATACAAGTCACTTTGACGATTGGGGCGGCATAGCATTATAGAACTTGTCGGTGGGGGCTCTTTCAAAGTCTTAACTGTCACCATTGGGGGCGTTATGTTATCAATGACGGGGATTATCAGTAAAGGATTGACACAAGACCAATAAATAGCTGATGATGACTGGATGAGGTGGGACCTTGGGTCATCTGACGGCAGAACCAAAGAAATCGGCCAAATAATGACCCTCCTAATTGGAAGAATTCGTGAAATGTTTGGCGCTCATTCTCATCGATATTTCGAATTTCCGGACAATGGCTGGTCAACTCTGTGAAGAGGGCCGCATGCCATGCAGAATACCGACATGGGGTTATGGGACCAACCTGTGCATCATGTGTATCTATACTTAACAACACGGATTCATAAATCTAGCACTATTGAGAGATAATCACAGGGTTGTCCATTACTGATGGTAAGGGCGCTGTATACGCAGTTACTCTTACTTTTGGGGCGCAGCTTCACCAAGACCTCTCTCGTCAGTCTCGCTTTACCCGTTCCCCGAGACGCCGGATGTTCACTTGGCGATAATTAAATGTTTCCAATGGATCTAATCAAGAAGAAGGGCTTTGACAGTGAAACAGGAAGGCATTTACCGGTTACAACATAAGATGTTTCCATGATCTTTGAAAGGTAGACTGATGCAAAGTATTTTGGGAAAGAAACTGGGCCAATGCGGCGCAGTGCCTATACGTGACTCAGTGGTGTAACTCGGGCGCGTTCCTCCCACCCCCAGCAGAAGTGCCCTAGATTCCCCACCCCCGCCCAATGGAAATTACAATCGCCCTATCAACACCTCCCCCCCCCCCCCCCCCCCACCGGAGATTGCAATCAGGCACAAAAATCCTGTATTTCCTCCCTGAAGTGCACCCTATATAGTCAAAGTGTATCCCTAGTGCCCTCCACGCAAACGCCGCTAAAGACTAAAACAAATTGTGCGAATCCATGTGCAACTAAAATCTGGTAGGCCTATTCGGGAAGCTTGAGGTACTTCAAAATGAAGAAATGATGGTGTATTACGGTTATCTCTAGGTTATCTATCAGATTTGGTTACCTCTTTTTGTTGAAAAGATTGTGGAACTTTCTGCAAAACTTATTAGGCTTATCGATATGTTCACCGTCATAACAAATAACCTTTATGACGCAAGTCTATATGGCGCATTGCTGTCCAAACTAGCGGACCATTTGCTATTTATTTACATGCAAGCAATTGCTTCTATAAAAGAACAATTTCGTGTTCCTCCGTTTTGAGAAAGGGTCGACCCAAAATATTTTTCAACTGTACCAGGATAGCCTATTTTGTTAGAGTGCAAGTGCATGGAGTTCAATATGATCAGTCACTGCACGTATAAAAACGCCCAACTTCCTAGCTTTTTACAACGGATTTATTAATTCCATTTGGTCTGAGACTTGGCAGTCCATCTTCAACTGACTATCAGTACAAGGAACCAGACGACACTCGTTAGCGTCCAACAACAAAGTGCGGGAAACGAATGACACATTTCAGGGTAGAAAAATTATCACCGGAAAAGTGTAGCATCTGCCTGTACGTTGATATATGGCACAGTGCCTGGCTGCGTCCAGCGATGACAAAAGTTTGTCTTTTTGTCAGGGTTGTAATGACTCGACTCGAGTCCCACTCGAGTCACATTTTTTGGCGACTTGACTCGACTCGACTCGACTCGAGTCCCAACGGGTAAATGACTCGACTCGACTCGAGTCAATGCGAACAAATGACTCGACTCAACTCGAGTCTCTCACCAGAAGACTCGACTCGACTCGAGCGAAGGCTAATATGACTCGAGTCCCAATAATAAATTGAAAACTTTGTGAAAAATATTTGCAATGACTTCCTGCAAAATGTATGTTCACGTTACCTCGCGTACAGTTATACGTATACAGTACGCGTACATCGGCCACTTATCGTGCACACGTATTCCCACCTTGTGACTCTGCAGCGCACAAAATACTATCCCGGAACCGGACTTTAAACGCCTTTTAATATAATTTGGAAAAGACTTAATTCTTTCCCAACTGTACCATGTTTTTACCCGTGCGATTCCTGGATTCTTTCTTAAATTTGCGAACTAGGGCAAGTTCTCGGACTTAACTTCTGTCCCGAAATTTAACAATCACAACGCACGTTCAATCACTGATCTGAGATATACGTTGGTGACGCCTTCTTTTGGAATATAAATTCACTGCATCGGGAAAAATTAGCACTTCGGATAAATGAGTATGTAACTGTAACGTGCTCAATTATCCGCTGAAAACGTCCAGAAAACTTAGCACACCGGATAAATGAGACCGTTAAATATATAAATAGAAATATATGACTCGAAATGATTCATTATTTGACTCGACTCGACTCGACTCCAACCTGTGACTCGACTCGACTTAACTCGACATTCTTGGCTTTAATTAATGACTCAACTCGACTCGAGTCGAGTCACTTCATTAAAATGACTCTACTCGACTCGAGTCACAAAATTCAGTGACTCGTTACAACTCTGCTTTTTGAAGTGATCGCTTAAAGCCCCAAAAAGCGAAGAAATAGAGGAATCCCACAACGACGAGTTTAGCGCCGATCTGCGCACTTCCGCGTTTGAAAACGAGGATCTCAATGTCACAGTAAACAACTGTATGCTGATCGTGCGCCTGCGCTTCCTTTTATGGCCTGATTAATTCATGCATGAATGAATGTGCTGAAAAGCGTTGTTTTGTTTGCCACTGACATTCTCGCTTTCAACCCGGAAGTGCGCAGAAGGGGCTAATGTGAAATTCCTCTATGCAGTTGCAGCAAGGATAAGGGCGGCCGTCATACTCGACTCTTTAGTGGGTGTTTCGTGGGTTAATTTAGAAGTTCTGACTAAACATCCCATCTGATGAACAATAGCCGATGCGTGTCAGGAGCAGAATCAGCACATGCTAGTTATGCAACAGAATTCCCAGAGGAATCAACGTCCACAAACTGTACACTGTACACATAACGGTAATATTGACAAATGTAAACCCCACATACCACGTGCTGCTATTTGTTTTAAAGTAAGGAACTTTGTCATCTTCACAAGGTTCTCAAAGTACATCCGTGACGCTCATGCTGGGGAAGGTTCACGAAAGTGCATGCCACATTCTTGAAACAAACGAAAGAGACCCCGGTCGCTGGGAATTGGATTGAGATCGGGTCAAGCAACTGTAGTGGCCTGCTACTTTTCAATTTGCATGCGTACGAGTCTTAGTTTGGACAAATCTAGGTATTCTCTGGGTGTTTCCACCCTTGCACAGTTGTTGTCAAGTTGACAGAGTGTCTTGTCTATGTGGCCACAAAGAACGGCGCGTTTTAACACAACCTGTGACCTGCCAACAATTTTTCCGCTTCTGCGATGGGAGAAGAGAACACCATCAGTTTCCATGTGAAAACAATGACCGCAGAGGATATCGTGGTAGATCGACAAGCAGTTAACTGGCAATGTCGAGGTGGGTCGACTTTGCCTATTGTCTAGCATGCCGTTTGTGCTATTCGCGAATTTTCGGATATCTTCTGAGTTGTGATAAAACAATAATACACAGTGTTTCAACGCGAGACCTCTGTGGCGTCACACAGTTTTGAAAACTATTAGATTTCGACTTTTGGCGATTGTAATTTTTATCTGAGAGGTTTTCAAGGTTGATTCGAAAGTGACATGCTTATAGAATAACCTTGGACGGTACTAAATTTTATTGAACATTTTTTACGCACTCCGAGCCTAAAGATTGCGGAGTCACTGGGCGTGGTTGTACTTGTATACCACGTCTTGTTTCTTCAAACAAAAATAATCCAAGACTAGATCATTACATCTTATGATTGCATGGCATAATGGCTAAGAGTAGACGAGAAACATTGCAGCAGCCAAACTGAGTACATTTACATCTGTTGCCGTTTAACTTCCCCGCCTTCAAGAAGAGTACAGTCACTGGTAGTATAGCCTTGTACTTTTTCGAGCTGATCATCAAGTCATCTGCACTTTTCGTCCTGTGGGCTGTAGCAACTTTCTTCTGTTCCAACAACGGGATTTAGTGTCCCTGAATTAGTCAAGTCCTCTGGGGCAAGATCTATCATTGCTCCAAATTTAGTCCAGTAGTGGTGCCATGGTATAGAGGTGAATTAAGGGAGGGGGGTACGCCACATATACATGTACGTGCCTGCTTATCAGAATCTCTATGAGTTCAAATTTGTATCAAATGCTGCTGACGGATGTTAAAGTTATGCTACCATATCACTGTTAAGTGTTAAGGGGAACTTTCCAAATCAAAGCAAACGGTAATCTTTGACTCACCTTTAGCTGAGTGATATCAGAGAGTGCTGTCACGGCTTTTAAACAGTTTGTCCGTCTACATGCACGTAGACTGAAATTGTTGACAGATTCGTAAAATGTTAAACCTTATAACCTAAAAATGATAATATTTCGCTTTATAGAGCAATATGTTATATTTAAGGGGACTGTCTTGTCGTGAATTTAACAGGACCCGTTACCTTCTGCTCAAAACTGAGCCCTCAATCTTTTTCTGGCATATCTTTTTAGCTGTCGCAGTATATTACGGAGAAAGCTAACTACACGTTCAAATGACTATCAAAGGAGGCCGGTGTAGTCTGAAAGTTGGCCGCCATGACAGATGGATTCACTAAAATGGCCGTATTGCACATTTCTTTTGTGTGTAGAGGGTTAGACAGTTGTTTTTGGAGGGGGGGGGGGGGGGGGGGGTATACCCCTTAGCCTTACCCCATCGCATCGGAAGAACGCGCCCTACTTGATTAACAATACAGATATAATTATGCTATATTGACTAATTAATATTGTACTACTGTAGAAGGGTTTTTACTGAAGAACAACTTGTTTAGAATTCTGTGGAAGCACGAAGCGGACCCGTAGGCGACATATGAGCGGGGACCGGGCGTCTAGGCTATACGGCGGGCAGACGACCCTCCAATTGGCTCTAATGCAACTAAAACTCGTAAACTCTTCTGCCGTACAGGTCGTTGATTAGACAACCAGATGCAGATTACGACACGAGGGAATAATAGATAATTTCCGGTCCCAAAATAGGTAACAAGAACGCCTGAGGACAAGACAATCGCGGCCAATGGTCCTGATGCTCAACCTTTTCATGAAGACTAGATCAAGAGAAATAAGAAAGTGTAGGCCTATACAGAAAATCATGAACATTACTGTAGGGCCTACATCTTCATAATGCATTATCGCCGGCACCCAGTTAGGGCCCAAACCTCACCCCTTTCATTCTACCAGCGGACCCATGGTTTTAACAGTCCTATTTCAAACATAAATCACATGGACTGTTTTGCCAGGCCTGGGTTTGTGTCATAAATCACCAGGTTATGAAAACTACAAGGTCTTGTGACGTTCCTACCCCGTGAGCACTATTAAAATGTGACGACCGAATTTGTACCGAGAAGAGAGTCAGGCTGGTATAATAGTCAGCTGTTGGAACACACGTCCAGGATTTGCTGAAAATCAGACGACTTGAAGAATCATCAAAAAGGCACCGGTACTACGTGAATGGCATGACACGCATCCTTGACAGGGAACCTTCATAAAAAGTCTGAACTGGCACCCAAACCACATCCTTGTATTAAAACGCACACGTGCTCCTTGAATTTAAGCATTGCGTTTATTGCAACCATGGCACGGCCGGCCATCTTGTCGTGTCACTGTAAGTACGGTAAGGTTAATCTATAGGTCAAACCGTTATGGTTCCGAACTTCCGACTAATGAAACTTGTGGTCAACAATTCCCTGAAACCAGATGAAGTTGAACAAGGTTGATGCCGAAAGGGGATGAATATGGATCTATTAGGTCTATCAGAGGATTGTTGTTGTTTAAATTCAGATATATGATTTATTAACTTCTGCAACGAATTATTCTTGTGAATGATTGACAATGAAGGCCCGGTCCCTGCACAAGTACCAATACTGCCAGAGAATCTACTATCTAGTAATGCTGCCAGGAACACAAACTTGTTGAGAACGGAAGGGGTTACCAGCTGAAATGTCGTGTAATGAAAAGAATATAATATAGGGCTGGGTTCGGGTGGTCTGTTCTTACACGCGAAACTTGTTCTTGCAAAACCCCGATGGATAGGTGGTGTGTGATCCTGTTCCGAGTGCAATGTTCTTTTTTTCGCGTTCCCGGCGTTCGAGCTCGAGTTTCGCGTGTCAAGAACAGACCGCCCGAACCCAGCCTAGGTGGCCGGTTCTGTGCTAAGTTTGCTAAGCATGCGCACAGTAATCAATTTGCTAAAAGAAAATTCTGCTGATGAAGCTATATGACTTGGGTGTTTCTAGCATGGAGTAATTAGTAATCAACTCGGTCAAAAAACAAACTACACTTTGTGCGCCCAATGTTGAAAGGACTAAAAGAAGTCTTGTTATGGTTGGTTTGCCTGACGTTTTTTTAAGCATGTGACACGTTCGGTTGTAGTTGCCCCAACGCCCCTGGATTTTCACTTCAGAGCTGGCTGCCGGGCCTCTTGTTTAGACCATACAATAATAATATATATCAAGAGCTTATGTTACATTATTATGCCCAAAGCTATAAATAGCCCCTGTCTCGATGCACAATGAAGGTACCTACAGTAAACCAACGAGTGTTGAGAGAGAAGCTGGAAGGGAAAGCTGGTGCAAACCAAACTCACCAGAAAGAAGCAAAATCGTCAAGTATTTTCAGAGTACATGTATACTCCTAAAGCAGCCTGCTGACAAGGTTTGATATGAGCTCCGAGAGGCTTGCGTCAGTGGTAAGGGAAGTCGATCAGAGGGAAGGGAACCCAATAGGTGGAATTGCTGTGCCGGCCTGGGGCTTGAAATCTGCCGATCGATGGCTAATCGGGCTCACTCCGGTCCTTCATCCGCTCATGGAGGAAGGAATCCTCCATGATCCGCTCAACTCTCTTGCAGCGTAAAAGTGTTTTCCCCAACCGAACACATGTACTAATAATTTCGTTCAACAGCAAAACCACAACCGCGACACTAGTCACTTTTGCAACACACTTGACTTTAATGATGGAAATAATCTTTCAAGACAAGCCGATGCAGTCATTAAAACACAAAGAAACAAGACAAAAGAACATGCTTCATTGCGCCGTGAATAACTTAAGAGAAAAACCACAGGGTGAGGAATATCGGTGTACTGCTGAGCTGATGCTGATCTTTCTTCCAGAATTTGAATCGATTATCGGATAAGGAACCTACTGTAAGACTGGTTGTTTTCTACTATGAGACATTGGACCAATAGCTTTTCTGGCGCAAACAATCCGGAGCACCATCGTGGGGAGATAATGTCATTTGTAAGTCTGCATTGTGGAAAGTACAAAGGGAAAAGTTTGGAAATCAGAAAAAGAGTAGGACCTAATGGGGTCTGAGAAGAACCAGATGTTTTAGTCAACGTTTCGGTAATTATTCTCTGACCGTCATGGCCAAATTATGGGTTCTTGTCCATGAGGACATACGACCAACAAGAGGGCGTTTAACAGCCTCTATAATCAACATCTCAAATGTGACAATGAAGGACACGCAGATTCAAATATTAATGACCCCGTCTCAAACATTTATCTTCAGTACATTTTCGTCACAAGACCGTCTGTGCAAACATGTAAAGTCGGGCAAATCCATTTTCAGAAAGGAAACAACCCGATTGACGTCCAAAATATGACTGACCCGTGCACCATGAATGACCCGGTCACCGCTAGCTAGAGGCCCCAGAGGGGCCCCGTTGGGGGCGGGAGAGCACATGTCCTCTCCCGCACCTCCTTCTTGGTCCGTGGCGTGTGTGGCGCATCTAGAAAGAATTGAGAGCACCTCACAGTTAAGCACATCTTCCCTTTCTGGAAACGAATTTCCAGGACAGCGGACGTTAAAAGCAACTTAAAGGGCCAGCATTGCCATGACTGTCTTCTCTAATTGATGAAATGCAGTTTTATTTTAAGTGATAAATAAGACCTACATCATGAACAAAAAAACCAAACAAACAAACGTGAATCCAGAAGTGCAGAGGGACAGGTTTTCGTGGATGGTCGATTTCCATTTCTGCACTAGAATTTGGTCCTGTTTAAATTGGCAGAGTTACATATGATTCCATTTAAGTTGAACACAGCTCAATCAACTTAATGTTTATTATTCCGTTTGAAAACTGCGCTTTAATCACTCTATTTACTTTTCAAATTTACATGTAATGTAGACCAAAATTGAAACCTCTGCTAATTATGGTTGGTCAAATTGATATAAAATGGTATACAAACAATTTGATGTCCTTTATATATAAAGGGAATCCATTATTTTTTAATTCTGCTCCTGCAAATATTCCCTTTTTATAAGATTACTCCAAAACTATGGTTTAGTTTTTGTTATTTTTTTTAATTGTTGCCAGATTATCTTAATAAATATTTTATTGTTAGCTGTTATTCCAAGAACAACCCCTGTAATAATGTACGCAACGGCGAGTCGTATATCTGCCAGGGAATAGTCGATACACCGGTCATTAATCTTGGTGATTCGATACAACAAAGCATGCTTCATTTTAAGCTTTGTTCAACCATGGTTCAATTCTTCCTCCCCAAGTCGATGCAAATTCTTCACGGTTAATTTACTGCCCACCAAATCATTGGCCATTTTGTATGAGTCCAGGAATACTCGAGTTCTTTGCTATAATGCTACTGTTTGTGTATGGAATATAAATGCATGCATAGAATTTTGCAGTCTCAAGAGGAATGGATTGTAAGACCACAGCTGGCACCTATAAATTGTAATTTGTCGAGCCAGTGTTTTATGACAAGGGATTATAGATTACAAACAGCAATTTGAGCAAATTGTCAGGAAGGTTCCATGAAAACATTCAGTTTAAAACACTCAATTAAAAATATTTCAACGCTATTAATTGTGCCATTGGAAATATGACATAGGAAATATTAAAGCAACAAGACATGTATAAATGAGTTGTCATGGTCAACGCCATCACAACACATAGTTCCTTATACATTTGTAATGACATAATTAACCAAAAGTGCAACACAGTGTCAAATGATAGTAAGGCTGACCTTTCAGCAACTGGATATAGGCTTAGCGGCGTGTGAGCTTGGCCACCAACAGACGGGAATTGCATTATCTGTATCTGAAGCAACCGACACAATTAAAGGCACCATATATTTCTGCAGTGGTTGGCCCCAAAATGGTAGCCGCCGAATACCTGGAATACAGTTAAGCTGCACGATGAACCCCCGTGGGACACCAGTTGAACATGTGCTTAACATTTGCCTTCACAAGCATTAAGTGGTTTCCCGGTCTATTCAAGTTGATAATTGCACACGTTCATTTTAGTTACCTAAACTTCTAACTTGGTGCATGCAATATGAGACGCAAAGAAATTTTTTAAATTTTTAAAATGGATATCAATGTCTTTCAGAAACAGAATGATGCATCTCTGATCCTAACATAAAAACCAACTTAAAATTGAGCTTGGTTTTCACGGAGAGTGTATACAGACTAGTTTTCTGTGTAGTCTCTGTGCTGTTTTGTGTCTTCCCATGGAGGCACGGTCTTCCCGACAACCCGTTTGATGTACAAGGACTTACAGTAACAGCTGTCGAATTTCACTGTCATAAAGATAATTAGACCACACAAACAGATTCCCACGGAGCTCCAGTGTTCTGAAACCTTGAGGTTTGGCGTGCGATCTACTGGACACAGGCTTAAAAACAAAATCTTTACTTTTCTAATAAAATTTCCACATCAAAAATTACTGGTGCTTGTTTGTCAAGTTGTATCAACGTATGTGTAGTGCAAAGCATTTGTCTACTCACCCCGTTAACCCGTGTAATTTTCGCTGTTAGCTGAGATGCTACACACGCCGCAGGATGTCCAATACACCAACAGCAAAATAGGCCCCAGGTACCCGGTCGGCACGCACGCAAGCCCCTGACGTACATTCAGCTCGAGCAAAAATATCCGGCCAGACACCATCAACTCCACGCGCCGCTTAACAGATAAATCCCCGGTTACTCTTGACGCCACTCAGCTCCCCGTTGCATGTATTCGTGTCGCAATTCGTAGATGAGATGTGGGACAGCTACCACATTCCCAGGTATTTCGAGCTTAAACTGAGGTCGGTGCGGAGTTGGGTGCAGGACCGTGCGATGTGGAATAATGCTGCACGTTGGCTGTCAATACTGACTTGTTTCTCTTATTACGAACATCTGCGGGAGTGATTAGGCTGCAGGCAGTACACGGGCTGTTGCCTCCTTGAGCGCGCTGTTGACAAGTTCCCGCTCAGCTCAGCCGAGTTCATTGTACAAAATCAGCACTTGTAATGTTTCGCTATATGACAGTATTCGCAGTCCAGCAGTCAAGGGCATGTGACCTGGCGAGCCTACCAGTATTTCTGCCACTTTTGCCTTTCTAAAAGGCTTAGAACTTGAACGGGTATGCTAGAGACTGGGGTACATTGGCGAGTTGTCCCAGCCCAGCTCAAGTGGAGATAAGATGGAGCAAGTTGACCTTTTAGTGAGGTCAGTATATCTGCCTGTATTGCTGGACGAGATGAGAAAGATACGTTTTCTCGATCTTTGCTTGGTCTGTGCATACGTCATAAAAACATCCACATACCCATAGGACAGGATTCTAACCAAGTACGCTAGGCTCAAGTGCAGACGTCGTTATAATTTGACCACGAAAGTGTGTTGACTGCGGATATGAGCTGATTTCATGGGTTTTCTTTAGTTTGTTTAATTGTTTGGTTGTTTGTTGTGTTTGTAACAGACACATTCAGTGTGATTTTTTAAAGTGGGAATCTATCGCTAATTAAGCATCGTGGCTTTTCTCTTTCCCTTAAGGAATTAATATCATTATGAAAGTGTACGTTCGGTTCGCGGACAACGGAGGAGGGCACATCGGCGGCCGAACATAAAGTCGATGTTTCGATTGGCGCTGCGCACCTATATACTACGTGGATACCTCACTGAAAAACACGCTTGGCTGAACGGCCGGACGAACTGAAGGTAAAAACACCTTGCAAATATAGCCGGCAGCATTCACTGCTAGAGAACCATGATTGACATCTGACCAACAGGAAGAAAAATACAAAATGTCATGTCTTCCCCGGCGGGAAAGGGACGACTGAAAAAGGACAATTTGGGAAGTTGAACGATTCTGAGCAATGCTTCGTTGATAGCCTGAGAGCCACCGTGCAGTTTATCAGCGCAGCGTGCGTTGGTAACTGGCCACGGGGCTTGTCAGCATAGAGGAACTGCATCGCAGTCATCAAATTAACCTCCACAGTATTCAACTTCCTCTCTTGAAGCAAAAAAATGCATTTATGATGAAGCCACCTGTGCACAGAGAAAAGCATAATCTTACCTTACTCACGAAGTGCCTTGATTCGTGGTATGGTATCCTCATCATTACGATCACAAGCAACGGCAATGCTTGGACACCAAGGGCACACATTTTTTTAAAGGGGGAATACGCTCCCGTATATAGTGTCTTAAAATTGGGTCTGCCAAGCCCCTCCAAATCGACCCAGTATGCAAATGGGGCACGTGGTACAGTGGGATGCTAAAATATCAGTACGTCGCCTGTTTCCAGTCTGGGAGTGGCACCCCCGGCAAAGACACAAGGCAGTGGTTGCTTAGAAGCCAGAAGCGTCAAACTGGTTTTGTTAATTTTAATTTAAAACAAAACAAATTTCTTGAACCTTAAACATGTAATTAATTTCGATGCAGTTTGCGAAATTTAGGCCTACGTCTCAGGCTCAGCTATCAAATGAATTTCTACTGTTATGTATTCCGAATGTGAATGACGTCAATACGCCATGATTACGACTACATCCAATCACAATTGAGCTCATCAATCAAATGGACCCCATTGGTCGATATTATCGACTGGCTCCCGGGGGATCGGTGTTGTTTTTTTTAGTCCCGCCGGGGTATGGCAGTTTTCGCAGCACGTTCCGGGGCCGGGGGGCTTGACACCCGGCCGTAGAGACGCGTATCTGTTGTTTGGGGTCGGCTAAGACAGACAATGGAGATTGTCTTCTTCGTTACCGTTAGTGTCGCATATCAACGACTTTAAAATCGTTTAACTGTGGGAACATCTTTACAAACATGTGTATTTAAAACCCTGAATTCAACAGAATATGAATGCAAGAGTAAGACGCGTACACCAAAATCAATATTTTTCACTCTCTTTCTCCAAGTCTTGCTCAGTCAAAATAATTCCGAGGCCTTCACATGCCGATGCAAACATGCAACGTGCTGAATAAATAATGATTTTTTGTCTGGGGTAGCTGATGGACTGTTGTCAGACAGGAAGTCAAAGTAGAGGAAAAGACGAGAGATTGGTAGTCATTAAAGTTTAACCGCCGATCAATGTATTCCGTCGATTAACTTTAAAATTTCACTTCAAGAGAGTCTGGAAAACGTCTACAAAAATACTCAATGGTATATCGAATTTATGTTTACAAATGCACACGGGAATGAGGTCGAGTCAATAATTAAACATTTCTGCCCTTCATAGAAAATATGGTCTGCAATGCAATTTACACATCGCAGTGTCATGGGAAACCCATAAAAGTCTAACAAGTGAAGGCTGTGTTTCATTAAAATACCTGTCGTTGCAAAATTGTGTTCGGACCTTACAGACAGTTTGCAAAACACCTAAGTCATGTTAGAAACTTGTTCTCGTAAAAAATTCCTTTACAGTGTATACTATACATGTACACGACTATACTTAAGTCACTGCAGAAAAATGCAATGGAGGTCTTAGATCAATTACTAAAGGTAGACTTCTGTCAAACACAATTCGTTGTCAGTTTCTATCGTTGTCAGTTTCTACAATAGGTCGGCATTTTTGGTGCAGACTTGGTCTTGATTTTCTGGTTGAAAAGAATTCTAGGTATTCTCAGATACATTCCTTCGTTTCTTCTTTTCTTCTACCTAACCCCCCCCCCCCCCCCCCCCCCCTCAGATATCTAAAAGGAATTCCTGAGATTCCGGGAACACAATGAACAACACAAAAGATGGGGGTTCCCTCTGTCCCATAATTGCTTCAAATGCTCCTCCTACTCACCATGCTCCATCCAATGGATTGATCGCTAAGGAATGTCTTCGGCACATCCGTCGACTCAACTCCCGATACCGTAGGTCTATGGCACAACTCCTCTGATTGGTTGATTCTCCTCAAAAGAGGAATTCCTTGGAAATAGTTGTAAGTTATTAGGGATCTTAGTTCCCCATCCAATCCTGAATGTCAAATCTTAAAAAAAAATAATAATAATCGCAAAAGTGAAAAATGATGGGAATTATTAATGCGCAATGAGTCATAAAATTCGTGTTTGTTTTCGGATGCCAAGTAGAAATGTATAAAAACAATTTCGCGTGGTCCCGTCTTAAGATGAGTCCATGGCCGCAATGGCAACAATATTCGAAGAGTTGTTGCAAGCTACTCGTGCAATTTAATTGGCATGAATTAGGAGAAAGGAAAACAGACGCCCACCGCCAACTGCCGGCTCTGATATTGACGCCCACTCAGTGAAGGGGGACTGAGCTGAAGATAACTCCGGAACGGCTTAAGGGTTTTGGGTTCACGAATAAAGGGTGATTACGTGTTGGTAACAAAACATACCACATGCCGTTGCGTGTTTTCAACTATATTAATCCTTACAACTTCTTATAATCCTTACAGCTTATAATACGGAAAGTTGTTACTTTAATTTACTTCCGTATTTATTAGTGTCGCTCCTTTAGTAATGACAGTAAAAATAGGCACTTCAAACGCCGCCTATCCCCTCCGCGCGCTCATGGAGGTCTGAACATGAATAACACGATTAGATCCAATAATCTCCTTAATCCTGCTAATCCCCTAGTGGACATTATAATTATTACAAGGAGAGGTTGTGTTAGAATGCCTGAGGACATGAGGATTTGGTGTTCGTTTACCCATGGTTTACTGCTGTTAGGAGTGTTGGTGCTGACTACTGTTGAGACATTGTGGAATAAAGTTCAATGAAGATTGACTGGTATAGAGTTCCGAAGTATGACGTCAGTTGCCGCGGCAACTGGTTCCAAACACATGCATTTTAGAATGTATTCTGGTTCCAAACATTGCATTGATTGACGTCATCACTTCGGTACTCTTAGGCATTGTATCACGATATTTTGTACTGAATTCCTTCCAAGGAAACACGCGATTGTCAACAGATGGCGCTTTTTCTAACGGTGACAGATCAGGAGAGGGCGCTACACTAAGTCTGTGACATGGGGTTGTCTCTTGTTGCAGTCGCCAAGTATTCATTTCAACTTTTCTTTTAATGATTCCTGTTATTTTTAAAGACACAGTAACAATGCAAAAACATCAGAAAGCATTCCTACCCAATTTAGGAAATAAATGTTATAAAATGCTAGGCTGAAATTTAAATAGCATGTTTTTAATAAAAAATAGTCAGATTTTACTTGAACTTTTGAAGACCTACAACTCAACTGGTTTAACATAAGTCTCATTATCAACTATCCTTAAAGTAAAATATCTTTCCGTCCAAAATGCTCAAATTTTAGAGAAAAAAATAATCTAGTGTGAAAATTCAGCTTTAGACATTCTTCAAAAAAAAAAGTTGTATACTAGTAAATTTTACTTTTACACATCCACTTTAGACATAATTTAGCTCAGAAATCTTAATTATACCAAATGACTTTAATTCAAAGCCCGCCATTATTCAGCAACTTCCAGTTTACGTTCCTCCTCAACCGATAACTTGTTTTTGTTTTCATATTCTATTTATTCATGACAGAAAAACTTAAATTTAGGTGGAAAAAATCCCGTTTATACATTCATGAACAAACAAAGAACATGTGATTAATGTGTTTATAGATGTCTACATGACCTGTTTTATTGTTTTCACTATCGCAACTCAATAAAGCACGTATGGCATTAAATGTCACATCAGTAGGTTCTACATCTGAATCAGCCTAGTGCCGCTTAATTATGTCTAACTTCACGTATCCATGCCAACTAATGCTATTCAGACTTGCACTTTGACCTCAAGTATAGTATCTGGACTACATCATAGTTCAACATAAAGTGAAGAGAGCCAGTCTAAAATGAAATGTCGGTCACAATTTCTGTAACTACTTTTAAAAGATCAGGTTGGTGAATATAGAAAATAATGTTCCAAACACATTTTAAATGCTGTCACTTGCAAAAACTTGCAACGGAATATCTGAATTGAAAGTGGATTTTGATAAAGAAATTTCCACTAGTATTCAAAAACTTAGCAAGCCGCCTTTTGGCACTGACGTGAAGTTACACCACAAATAAACGCCACTAGGCACACAATGAGAAACAATACATCTCAAATGTGCTCAAGACACTTTAACAAAATGGTGTCAAAAGTTCTGGGTTATTTTAAAGTCAAGACACTTGGACATCTTTTAAACTTAACTTGACAGGAAAAGACGATACAAATCTAATATCCGGAATAGCAATATGTTGAACTACCGAACAAAATGTTGAGGACTTGACAAAAACTCCAAAAAAAATCAAGAGCAATTGTGTTTTTAAAAGACATTTACTACGACATGTTAAGTCTGATAATGCTTGGTCTATAAGCACGGAATGTTACGGCGAAGAATCATGTGATTTTCAGCATCTTTGTTGATAGAATGCCAACTTCTGTCCTTTGTCATTGCTTTCATATAACTTCTAAAGAAATGTACAATTTTTAAATATTATAAAATGTTGGCAAATATTTTTGCTGTGATCCCAAATGCAATTTTCAAACCGAGTTTATTCCGTGCTCGTTAAATTTTGACTGATAAAGAAGAGTATTTTTTAATAACACAGCTAAACAGACTGAGCTCAATCGGAACTTTGAGCTTAAACATTTACGTTAAACATCAACTGGGTTTCAAAATGGCATCATGAAAAGCATGGCTAGACCCTACTCATTTCCACAAACTACTCATGTTCACATGCAACACAAATGTTGATTGGTTCAACTCAGGCCTAGTACAAAATTTAGCCAATCATTTACACCGTTCCACAGGCAGATGTGAATGAGTGCAAATGATTGATCAATGAATTTGACTGGCTAGCCCTGGAATCTAGATGAAATCCAACCAATCCTTGGCAGTTGTACATGTTCATTGATGTTCATATTCATGATGCAGGGTCCTCTTACCGCGGATTCACTTTCATATTTCCCCAGAGTAACACCAGACGATAAAAGTATAACGGAACAACAGATTTTTTCATACTTTTTCTTACAAGCCAGCTGCACTGTTCATAAATCTAGATAAATATTCATCTTTCTTGGGCACACAACACCCAGATTCCGGTGTTTAAGTAGATCTGTATAGTTAAAGCACAGTTAGAGAACTGTCAAAGTTCGAACTCCATAAACAAAGCCTGAGAGTTGTGCATCAAAGAAAACACAAAACACAAACGGGTTTGTTCTTTTTAAGAAAATTCTGACAGATCTTCTTTGCCAGTGGTATCATTAAAATCATCTACTGACTCGGACAATTTTTTGTTACCCAAACAAGTGCAACTGGCTTCTATTTTTTTTCTCATCATCATACTGTGTTGCTACAAACAAGTACAAATTAAACAGATAGCAGGTCCGGTCAGTGTTAATGTAACAAAACAGATACCTGGTTACATGTGTGTATGAGAGTTCATTTTTGTTTCTCTCTCTCTCTCTAACAGTTGCTAATTCTGCTTCTCTCCGTCAGTCAAACCCATGCCTACATATAGGTGTCATTATGATTAAGCATAACGGGTTTGCCACAACAATCATGAAACATGTAAACGCAGACACTGTATAACAGATCAAGGCTTGAAGTGCAACTATGTTATCGCATAAATAATAAATCCACCGACAACTCTGTTAAATGCTCTTTCCACAAACACAATCATGAAGTCAAAACCTCATGCTCCACTTAGACATGGTACATGTAATACCTAACAAAAAGTATTTATTTATTTTTTTACAAAAAAATTAAATTAATCTTATTAACCCTCAATCAGTCTGTCTTCGTGTTGCTGATATCAACCTATGTATTGGCAACAGGCCAGATCTTTACAGAACAAAAAAAGGTTCCCTGGAAAATTATTTTTTTTTTTTAAACAAGTTCACCTTGTGTGCATTAATACAAAGCGGTCAATTTTCAGAAACAGTTCACAGGTTTGTTACAGTGAAATGACCCAACATTTTTGCACTTTCGTTTCCTCCGACAATACAAAAATTCTATCACCTAATTAAGATCCTCCCACCCCCTCATAAAACCCCACCCCTCTGCATTGTGAAAAAAATACAATTACAGCTGTGACTGCCATGCACAACAGTCCCGTTTAGTTTTGTGCAATAATTTGCAGTGAATCCCAATCCTGCAACCATTTCCTATCCCACCTCTGCCCCCACTTTTTTACCCGCCCCAGTTATGTAGGCCCAAGAACCCATGCTTTAAACCAAGCCCTAACACTTTTTTATCCAAATACATTTTGTATTAAGCATCCATCCAACTCTTCATATAACAAAGACAGACCTTAACATCCACTCTTGACCCCCAACCCTGACCCCCCCACTCCCCCAAAAGAAATATCACTAATAATATGAACTAAGAAGAAATGAGTGAGCAACAGGAATAAGTTGCCCAATCTTTTCTTGCCATTTTTCTGCAATAAACGAAAACGCCACACAATTTTCTAAGCACCAGATATACGTTCATGAAAAAATGTGGATTAAAAAAATGGGAAACGAAACCAATCACAAAACAAGTTTTAATATTAAATCTGTAAAGATTCTGGGAACTTGATTTTTCCTTATCTAACTGTGCCACTACCCAGCATGTATTTTGATTTGTCAATTCGCCTATCAAAGATTGAAATTTGTGCACCTTACAATGAGATCAGCAGAATTTAGACTTCCAAGAGTTTTAGGCTTTGACTGGGTTCAAATATGAGCCGAGATTCTGAAACACAAACAAACTAGGGCTGCTTAGAGGTGGTTGCAATCACAGATGCATTCAAAAACAAAAGCACAAATTTCCTACCAAATGTCGTTGCTTGCATGCTTCCTCGACCATAAATCCAAAAGCATTCGGCTTGCATTTGCATCTACATCGGAACATCATTCCCAAGCATCGTATAGATATTGTTTAGCCTTGGTATAAACTTTTCCCATTTTGAAAGCCAAAAATTAATGCACAGCGTAGCTAAGGAACAATGACAAATAGGTATAAAAAATAGCAAGACTTCTCTTTTTATAACAATTGAGAAAAATTTGAGAAATCGCCTCAGGAATTCAGTTTTATTTTTAATTCTCAGAGCCTTGTTTACTTGGTTACATGTTCTTAATTGTAATTTTGTTTAACTTTCAAAGAAATCTTCCAGATTGTTAGATAAATCTTAACTGATTGTAAGCATTAAATGAAAAAGAGTTCCAAAACTGACACAAAACAGTGCTAACAGACAAATGAGAAGAGTTTACTTTTAGCATGCAATTCTGAACGCACATGAACAGATTGAAAGCAGAAAAAGCAAAGCCAAGTTCTACAAATACTCGAAAGGTTCTAAGATTTTGCAGTTTAATACACATCCAGAACAAGCTGCTAATTTGTGCATTCGAAAAACTGCAGTCTGGTTGACGGGAAACTAGTGGTAAAAAATATGCAGTATTTGATGAGTTTTCAAAAATTATGTAAAAATACTGATCATTTCGGTTATCTTGACACTACCTTGCAAAAAATGACACTTCACGCTTTGTTCTCATGCAAAATCACTGGAGCGTGCTGAACGTGCGTCTTGTATAAACATTTGCAGAAATGCGGAAACTCCATAGATAATACTCTTATGGGATAAAGAAGGCACTGTAATATACATACAACCTTTGGCCGATAAGGACGTGCAGTGTTCAGAAATGCATACACAATTCCATGTTCAAAATCCGATATCTTAAGTAGCCAATTTCCATTTTGCTCACTCCACGAACTTAAGACCAAGGATCTGACTCCTTAGTTTTGACTAAGTGAGGAACTACCATTAGAAACAAAAACAAAGTGACAAACTATGTCAATCACTGGTGCCTTCAGAATTGCATACAACTTAATGACTCATCTTAACAGCACAGAATTTGAAATCTATCTCCAACCTTTGGGAGTGGACCGAGACTGAATACGGTTGGTGGGTTGGCAAGTTACTTCATTAATTATTAATAAAAACTAATTTGATTGGGAAACATCAGTGCAAGAAAGTACTGCAAACAATGAAGGTATGTTTTCTACTTTTCAATGTTGACACATGTTAGAACTCAAACAGGGCTCTAGTTTTGCACTTTTTACTTCATTCTTCCATTATTAAACTCCCCTGAATGGGTATACTGAATAATGCACAGCAAAAGGATCATTTTTCTGTGCTTAAAACAATACAGTATGTTCCATATGATGTCAGTTGCTACATATGAGAATGTTCTACATGATTGAATGATCAGATGCGAACAAATCAAGCATTTCTAATTGTGAAAACCTTGGATGAGATAAATGCCTTCCCATTGCTTCACAACCCACCAACCAATTCCTGCCACAGCCCACTCAGCCAATCAACACCACTGTTACACAGAGACAAGCACTCAACCTTAGCGCTGGGGGTTGTAACCACGCCCTGGACCACCTCCCTTATTGATGCCACCACCCATGCCTCCTCTAGGACCACCTCTTCCAGAGGCTCCGCCTCTTGGGGGGCCTCCGCTGCCAGGCCTCTTGGGCTTTTTCTCTTCCACGTTCAGACGGTGCTCTCCACGAAGTAAGATCGGCTGAAAAAAAAGGATACATGAAAAGAAGTAAATAAGACTAGAAATGTATTTGTGTACAAACACTGCTGTTTCGGGAATTATTTGATACTCCAATTGCTCCTACTATTCTGCCTACAATGGCTTCAAAATGTGGACCTTCAATGTTATGTAACATGAAGCCTGATGACATCATCATGACTTCACATTAATTTTCATCTATAACACGTCCTTGTCTATGTGCATATAAAACATGAATCCAATTGAACCAATAGTTTTGCACATACAGGACTGCAAAATATGCACCTTTAATGTTATGTAACATGAAACTTGATGACGTCATTATGACGCCCCACATTTTTCACATCTACAAAAATAATTTTGAAATGAGCATGTTCCGCTGATGAGATATGGATTAAAGGTGTACACATTTTAAAAATACTATAAAATCGTATGACGTCATCATTACGTCATAATTATTTTCATCTTTTACAATGCAAGGATTACATGGGTAAAACAAACGTAACAATATGGTGTCACACGCTAACCAAGGTCACTCTTGACTGGTAAAGCTCAGGTCTCAACACTTACTCCCATTCACAATTTTTTCACAAAAAAAAAACCCTTTGAAAAAGGAATATGGTCAGCTCTCGTTAATAAGAGCTCAGTTAACAAAAGATCTTGGTTAAGGCCAGAATTTTTGTTGGTCCCGACCAAAGTGTGCACATTCCTGTGGGAGAAAATGTCATCAATACGAGCTTGTGCTCAGGTGGTTTTTATTAAATATTACTGTTTTATTAAATATCTGCTTGCAACATTTCCATAACCAATATAAAGCATTGTGTTTGGGGCCGATCCAGACGTCACATTTATACAATAAAGGGGAAAACCTGCAGCCCAGATAGGATGAGAGCCCAGATAATACGAGATTAATTGCGTAAGTCCGGACGACCACGTATTAACGAGAGTCGACTATATCAGTAAAGTTTTCTTCAATTTGTGCATCCTTGTACATGCCCTGACAAAGTTCTTTGCAAAGTCGTGAGAAAATAGAGAAAATCTATTTTGCACACATTCATGTGCTTATTGGAACTGAGAAAAAAAACACAGCAAGATCCACTCAATACACTGACAAGCCCCACAGAGGTTTATGGTTTGAGGTAAGCCTTACCCCTTTTGTCCTCTGCTTAAGGATGGCTTGAACAGGGGTGCGGTCCGAGAAGACGATAAATCCAAAGTAGGGCAGAGGCTTGGGGCCGGTGTTCCTATTGATACGCATCTCCACCACAGTGCCGTAATCTACAAGGAAAAAACAATAAGCTTTAATCCTTTATATTAATAAAATACTAAACCACGTTTGCATATTGCACTTGACTTTGCAATGTTTCCAGGTACATGCATGAGTCAGGCATGCAACAAAAAACGAGGAAATTCCAATCTTTACAAGACTTTGTACAGTGTTTTTCAATTTTCAAAGGCATAAGTGTGAAGTGAAAAAAGAGGAAATCAGCTGATCCGAGGAAAAGTTGCATGCCTGTAAGGTGCTTCAGAACGTATGCAGTAATACAGGGCGTATCAAAAAAAACGCAACAAAATAATCATGTCGAATTTGGTCAAAATTGTGTTAGGTACATAAAAGTGCCTAGTATCATCTTAAAGCCACATATCTCCTCTTTCCAACGATAGGTCATTTGTTCACAGGCGGCAATGCTTGGCTGAACAGTCATTGTTTTTGCACAATGGGTCAAATTCAGCTTGGGACCAAGTTTTAGTGCAGTAAGCAATGATAAGTGGATGCAGTGCTATTGAAAGAAATTAAGTTAACACAAAACAGACGAAAAGTTAATACTCACAACGTTTGTCCTCATCTCATTGTGAAGAAATGGGGGCCATGTTGAGGGGCATGGGATGTAATAATTGCTGAATAAACTGCACAATGAGATGAGGACAAACGTTGTGAGTATTAACTTTTAGTCTGTTTTGTGTTAACTTAATTTCTTTCAATAGCACTGCATCCACTTTATCATTGCTTACTGCACTAAAACTTGGTCCCAAGCTGAATTTGACCCATTGTGCAAAAACAATGACTGTTCAGCCAAGCATTGCCGCCTGTGAACAAATGACCTATCGTTGGAAAGAGGAGATATGTGGCTTTAAGATGATACTAGGCACTTTTATGTACCTAACACAATTTTGACCAAATTCGACATGATTATTTTGTTGCGTTTTTTTTTATACGCCCTGTATAGCAACTATATTAGGTGCTTCATAACACCTTTGAGGTGCTACAGAACATTTTGAGATACTATAGAAAATCTACGAGGTCCAGAGAAAATCTGAGAGGTGCTAAAGATATTTTGTGAGGCTACAGGAACTAAGTGAGGTACAGTACCTCACAGATTACAACACTGAGCATTAGCTAATGAGAGGCACTCGCCAAAGCCAAAATGTCCTTGCTTACTCGAGAAGAAGTCCCTCAGCTCATCGTTGTTGACATCCTGGGGTAGGTTACCGACAAACAACTGGTGCTCATCAGGGATCGGGGCAGCCCGGGGACGGTTCCCTTGCTCTGGTCCATCCATCGGTCTTCTGCCACCAGTCGGCCGTCCTCGTGGGTCGCGCTGACTATCCCGGTCCCTTCTTGGCTCTCGCTGGGGGAGGGGGTCCACAGCTCCACCCCTGGGAGGGCCTCCAGTGGTGTTGACGGACGTCGAGGGTTCTGCCTGCTTCTGGATGGGCACCGGTTGTGACTGGATGCAGGAAACAAAACACAGACTTTGTTATAAGAACCTGTTGAGGACATGGTATATAGAGACCACTGGATCTGCAATGCTTTATCACTCGTCAAGTTTGCTTGAGGATAAATCTGGCTTCCTGTATGCCCCATCCAATCTTCAACTTTCTACATACATTGTACCACAGACTTCATTATTTTTGTACTCATACCTGCACTGATGGGTAGTTGGTGCTTGGTGCAGTCGAGGTGGCAGTTGGAACACTCCTGGCGCGGTCAGCCCAAGACGGCACCTTGGGACCTAAAAACCAAAACAAAACAAACAGTGTCTCAATCTGTTACATCTTGATGCCATTATTTTCACTCTTCAGTAAGCCACAGTGTTTAACTGACAGAATTAGGTAACTAAAACGCAGACTGAATAGACATTGTCTTCGTTATCCTTGGACAGGCATGGGTAAACCCTTTGTGCTTACACTGTCAAATAATTTGAATGACAAAGATATACCTCAAAGATGGCCGCTACACATGAAACCCATACTCTACTAGATCTTCCAAGGTAATTCAATATCTGCCTTACAAAGATGGCATGTTTGTATTGCATGGGCCTATAGCTGCTACATTGGTCAAAGGTTGAGCTTGGAGAACAAAAGCAAATGTATGATATGCAAATGAGTGTCCCCTACTATCAGTTGATGCACCCTTCAAAACTTTCATTTGCAACCTAGTTTGGTAAGCTATGGAGAACATTAACAGGCCCAACCATGGAGGAAAAAGTGCATTTGAAAAAAATGTTAGCTTTCCCCAAATGTCAGATATGCCGATTCGTTGCAGCAAACCCTGAGATTACTGCGAGTTGGATCCTTACCCTTGTCCACAGGCTCCTCAGGTTCTGGCTGCTCCTCCTCTGGTTCCGGTTCGTGATTCTCCATGGCCGGAGCTGGAGGCTGAGCTGCCTCGTTACTTATCGTCGGGGGCGAGTCCTGCGTGATCTCCATGCCAACCGCATCGCTAATCTCCGGAGCCTTGGTTGGGGTCGTCTCCGGTGATTCCAGATGGGCCGTACCATTGCTGTGAAAACATCAAAATGAAAAAGAATGCTGAGGACTACAGTAAGGGTTAACTCCAAAACTTTCCCCGGATTAAAATAGTTTGACCTCACCCAATCTCTAGAGAGTTCTTGGCTCTAATTTCAAAACTACTATTGTCGACCACTTGTGTCAGGTCCAATGACCTCGATCCATCTCGAGGCTGTCTAGCTCTCCAGTAGTGCGCATACCCACATCGTACATAAGAGTCTTCACAATCATTTGAAGTACTAAGCCCCCCTCCCTTCCCTCATCTCTGCAACCTGTAGTATCTCACCTGACGACAGCAGGATGAGGCTCATAGTAGGTGACTGTTGGATCCTGCCCCGTTATGTCCGTGCTAATGGGCGGTTCCGCTGGAGCATCCTCTCCCTCCGACACTGTGTAAACATCAATAAGTAATCAATATTAAATCACTTGCTCATTAGAATTTGTTTAAAAATCACACATCTTTTAAAATCCTCCTGTAAGCTGTCGTCATACATTGAACATGAGAGAAACACTCACCACTGCCACAACCGTCATTTTCCGGCTCCGAGTCGGTGTCATTAAAGACCTCATCCTGGTACCGAAAGATGTCATTACGCACGTAGTACTTCTTAGCGGACTGGGGTGCCAGCACAAAGGTTTGCATGAAGCGACGCATTGGCTCACCATTGTTGGACAACTCACCGGTCACCTGGAAGAATTATTAAGGATTGTACAAGTTTGAAACTCTTCTGAAGGCTTGGGTTTTTTGTAGTTTGCTAGGATTCTTTTTGACTAATCCTTCCAAATCCACCACTGTGCACTAACCCAACAAAAGGAAAGGAAACAATCAGATTACTTTAAGCCCTACATGTACGTAAATGAATAGTGACAGGGCTGTACTTTCCTCAATCCAAACAGCTCATTTTGGTGGTGACTTAAGAGTAACTCTGTTTTTGTACATTTTTACTTCAAAATATCACTTTGTGTTGGCAACATTTTTCAAAATTGAACTTTTTATGGACTGGATCTGTAATCCAAGTTACTTAATAATAAAAAAAGGCTTAGGCCTTAAACAGTTTTAGTAAAAAAAAGCAGTGATACCTGGATACCAGGAAAAACATCTTGTGTAGAACAAAAGTCACAATTACTGACTCAATCCCACTTATTGATAACATCCAAATGTATACTGGATGACGATCACAAGGCACATGGGGTACAGGGACTTCTGACAAATCCTAGGACATATCAGATGCAGTCATGACTACAAACTACTGACAGCTCTGTACTTGGGTCTGTCCCCAATTCAGATTGGATCGAGACGGAGGAGGATTTTAAAAACCAAACATTGATGATCTGATTTTACCTGAACCACGACACCATCTCCCAGCGTTGCGTGGCTATCCACCTGCCTGATCTTAGCGTGACAGTCACGGAAGTTGAGAGACAAGATCTTCTCATTGATGTCCTGAAGCAAAAATACAGATGAGGATTACATGAGAGATAGTAGACACTGACAACACTAAATAGGTCTTGAAAGACCGAACAAATCACCAGGTTGTGAAAATTCAACAAAGTTGCTCAATATATACCATTGGTTACATTGTATTTAATCCTAGTATCATTCAAAGAACCCGTCTTGTGATCCTTCAAATCAACTTCAGTTTCTGTCTACTCATTCTGCAGTTAACAAAAAAAACTAAGCCCAGAGCACAGAGAAATAAATTAATGGCTTTGCTGCAGAAATCACACACAGCACATGTGTTATAAAAGTACACTGGTAAACTTCACACTATGGTCACATGTACAGATTTTCTAATGTTGTAAAATTAACATGGGAAGAGGGAAACTTTCCAGGCTGTTCACACTGGACTTAAAATAGGCAAAGTAACTACCATCTCGGTGAGTTTTACCCACATAAAGTCTGATGAACATGACTTAAGAATCGGTGTAAAAAAATAGACATACCATCTGGCCATAGACTGGCTCTTCCGGGTTCCCATCAGGATCAACACCACCATGCACGAACGATGAGTTATTCAGATAAAACCTGCATGATCAAACCAAACAAAATTTGCATCATACAAACAAACATACATGTATGGTGTAACAGAAATGAGGTTATCCCATGGTTACATTTTGTATTCCAAACTACATGTAGGGGCAATGATTTTCCGTTTTAGTGGAAACTAAACTGAATTAACGGAATTGGCCTCTTTCATTGTGCATTCATTTACATGTATGAAATAATGTCAAATGGAAATGAAACAGATTTTTGTACACACTAATGGGCGAAACGGAAATGAAGATTTGTCAAAACGGAAAATTGACTTTTCTGAAACGGAAAATCATTGGCTCTATACATGTACATTTGTACAATTCACTAAATTGATCTTAAAAATGTGAACAGCCACAATCGTGTACATTTTTTGTTACAAAGACACCATTATGAACACAAGAGCAACATTGAATATTATTACATGAAATAATATTTTCAGGGAGACTTGTTCAAATGCATTTTAGCTGAGTGGTTTTTCTATGAATGGCATTCCGGGAAAATCCTGACGAATCCAGCCTAAGGGATCATTTTTGTCTGTAGGTCACAACCAACGTTTAGTCATCTGTCAACATCATTCCACCACGATCAACCAGACAACATGTATATGTACATTTGTAGCATGACTGGAAATGATTGGCACATAACATTTACTATCAACCTGTGCACATGAGTCAACATGAACCTCAAATGTTTATAGTACATGTATGTCTCCATTTCATTTTCATTTTCATTTTCATTTTTTATTTATTTACTTTATAAAATTAAATAAATTTTTTTTGGGACCCCTGCAAAATCTACATGTACATAATAAGGCTGTTCGATATCCATTTATTTTGATACCGAAATATCGGCAAAAACATATATCGTGATATTCGATATTATCGTGATGACGTCACTTTTTCCTTACCGGAAGAATAACAAAAAATACATGATAGAAGTCACCACGGCATCATGAGATCGGGGCCGGCACGCAGCAGGAACGGGGGGCCGGGTTGACAAGGCTTCCCTCCGCTCGTTGAGTATTTGGAGTTTTACGACATTTACCTTTAGTTGGCTTCTTTATGGCACTCCAGAAAGACTAGCGTTTGTTACTATTTCAACATTGTTGATTAGTAATACCATGGACGATCACATGCGAGCTGTCAAAAAACGATCGTGTCATATTTTTTGTGAGGACGACATGACATTGCACAATGTACAATGGATGCGCGGCACGTGTTTTAATCTTTTCTCAAGACGCAGTTCGCTACACGTAACTACACGTACGTGTGCCTTGTACACTGCAGGGGCCGGGGAAAGACGGTCGCATTCAGTGCGGTTGCTTGCACTTGACCAAGGCTAGCAACAAAGCAACGCGCACATGCGCTACAGGGGTTGACCTTATTGAAAACAATTGCCATACCCCTCGATCTCAAGACGAGTTCGCAAGCGTGTAGGTACATTGTACACTGGGAATAAGACGGTAGCATTCAGTGTGGTTCTTTGCACTTGACAACGCACGACGCGGAGGGTAAATCGCGCAGAGCGGAGATGTCATGTCAGAGTTTAAACGGTCAAAGAAACGACACATTTAGTGCATGTATGTATTTGTTATTCCTCCATGGTACATCATGATACATTATATACTATTCTACCGTCCTATAATTGGAAATAACGAATTTCGAGCAAGGTCAAGTGGACAAATCCACACTTAATGCGGCCAAAAGGAACATATATCGCGATATTCCTCGGTATATTGAATTCCCCGATATTCCGTTGTTTATTTAAAGGGGCCGATACAATTTTCGATATGAAAAATATATCGAAATATCGGGAAATATCGTCATATCGAACAGGCTTAGTACATAATGTATGCGACTTCATTAACCCTAACCCTCCAGGGTATTTTGGCCAGAAACCCTGTCAGACGCATCAGATTGCATACTTTGTCACATTGACTTGTGTGGAGAGTGCAGCAAGGTCAAACTGTCACCACAGATGCAATGTGCTGCGTCTGGCAGGGTTAGGGTTAGGCCACAGGGTATACTATGCAATACACAGTATTGCACAATATTTCAACATGAAACAAAATGTACAAGATCAAACAGGCTAGCAGTGGCTAGAAATTCAAACATTAAATTTTAGTCATGCTACATGTATTGGGTCCATATAGGCAACAAAAATGACAAAGAAATTATTCTGACTGCAAGTAACTAATTATTGACGGGCATTGTGTAGAGGCAATTATGTTTTTATTTTGTGAAGAAGTTCTGTAGTCTGTTATCTCTCATATAATGGACTACTTTGTTAGCTTCCAAAGAAAAGTTCTACATCAAAAGGCGATTTCATTTATTGCGTCTGTTTTTTAAAGTTTTTGTGGAAAAAACTTTAGCCTTGCATGGGTTTTTAGCCAGGGTTTTTATTTCACCATGGCTCATAATTAGGAGCTGAATACAACATTTAGCTCATGTTCTGGTTGATGCTGCCTGTTCCTTCTGGTTTCCCTCACCGCAAAATCAGCCACTTCCCCTCCTACTGTAAGGGTCATAGATGGTGAGTCAGTAAGGCTTGGACATAAGGGTATGGGGACAAAGAAAATCAGTGACTTGGAACTTTGTACACAAGGGACGGGGGTAACACCTGTGGATTACCCTACAGAACCTTAATAATTTACTTGAGCTTTTATTTTACAAACCACTACAATTGGAAAATGAGATTCAGGTTTTCTATTTACGATTAAACAATCCTTACAATCCCACTAAAGATTTAAAAACGGATTAAAAAAAAAGATTTGTTGCCGGTATTTCGGCATCAAAATAAATGGTAATTATGTACGGAGACTACACTCAAACTCATGGAACACAGGATATACTGACCTGTGTAAGTGCTCAGGCCCTCGGTTCAACAGCGTGTAATACTGACGCACAAACTCTCGGCCGACGGACTCGGGACTGACCACGGCATTGTTTCCTGCGACACTGGCATCTGACGTGTTGGGCACCGCAGTTCTCTGCGCACTGGTGGGTGCAGCGGATGGCGCAGACTGAGGGTTGGTGGCCATTACCATGACTGTCCAACTATGAAGGAAAAGAATTACAAATTTAAGAATTAGCTAAACATTTGTTTGCCTACAAGTGGATTAGAACTTTGTTTGTTGGCAATGTATCTTGAGGTTGTTTATGTTGATTTATCTAAAATGGGTGTCCATACCATAAATTTGTAAATGACAGACTGTTACAAGTACATGTAGAGGCTGAAACGACTTATTTTCAAAGCAGGGTGTTTTTTGGTTGAAACATCTGTTACCAAGTATTAAGCAGATGCTGAAACACTGTCAAACGCAGAATATGTTCGTATCAAACATCCCTTGTCATGCTTGTAAATGTTTATCACATAACAGGGATAAACATGTCAAAATTTAGAGACTGTCTGAATGGTTTGAATGTACTAAAAGGTTACAAGGTTAAACCACAGAGTGGTGATGATACTTAAGATCGTAAACAACATACACTAATACAGAAATTTGATAAAACATTGTACACACATGATGGATTGAAAAGGCTGTCTGTCTTCATTCAAGTTCATTGCATGCAGTACCTGGGGTAATATAATTTACACGGTACATTCCATACATACATGTACATATGTACAAGTGGTCAAGAGTCCAATCCTGCTATGAGGATGAAAAGGGCCTCAATGTGCATCTGTGCTGTCCGTGCGCACACATTTTGCCCTATCATCGCATGCATTCCTAGCGCTATCAATATGTGCACGTAAAGCCTGCCGAACATCTGAACCGGCAATTTCGGTTCGGTTTGGTTCGGTAGGCCATGTACGGCCATTTTTAGTTTGGTTCGGCAGTAGCACTAGCAGAAGCAGCCAGCCAGCACTGGCACTGCTTTGGCCCCTCCCCCCCCCCCCCCCCTTTCAAAAGTGTTCCACTATGCCCCGACCCCTCAAAAAAGGTCCTTGCCCGTGAAGTGACATCTGCCACCCTGCTAAAATTTTAATTCGTGGAAAACACTTGCGTTCAAATTTTTTTTTTTTTACATTTTACTCTTTTCAGACCACAAGTTTGGATGTCAAATAACAGGATCGCGTACTGTGTGCTATTACACGTATGTGCAGTTTTTTACCATACTGCATAAAATTTGTTTTGAAATGAATAGAAACATACATGTACAATGTACATAGACACTCACAAGCCCAGTGCCATTTCTCTGAAATTGTAACAACAGTCTAGACTCTCATAAGGTTCATGCATACGTCCCTTCAGCACAATCACAGGGATATGAACAGTTGCCATGACAACAATTAATCCAGCTACTGTGCATGTACAATGTATGATGTTACATGTGCATTATTTGTTAGTATCCCTTAGGTTTAAATGAAAGATCACAGCATGAAACTTTGGAAAACAAAACTTTAACAGTTTCAATTTGGTACTTTAAGAGGCAAGCATTGCATCATAAGATTTCCTGATAAAGGAATCATTCATGAAATTTGCCAATATGCTATTACAACACAAGCACATTGGTTATTTCTCATCTTGGCTATATGCAGTAACGCATACAGCTAGGGGTGTGCATTTACGGGTAGTTAAAGAACCGGGTACCTGATTGAAAAACTACGGGTACCCGTTAAAGAAACCCAACCCAAAACTTCCAATCCGGGAAGTTGCAATAATGTCTTTCTTTGAGATTCAAAAGTCTGATTTCAGACAAAAGTCTGAAAAATCTGATGCCTGTCCAGTAAACATGATCACTTCTCCGCCATTACATGTTCCGGTACGTGCATGCGCCGGCATATCGCAAAAGACAGATGCCTTATACAGTTGTACATGTATTTATTGTGGAATGAGGCATGCTATTATGTCTGGTCGAGGCTCTTTATCCATACCCAGACTACAAAAACCACAACTGGTAAATTCCCTTTGTCAATTTTTGTGAGCGTCACGGTCATAAACATGAAATGTGTGCTGGTTTCCCATGTAGTCGGGTTTTAATTTTGAAAATTCCTGACAAATAACATTCGAAACTTTTCCTTTTTAATTTCTGGGAAGGTACTATGCGATAATGTAAAGTTGTACGGGTATTCGATTCCATAATCTGGAACCGGTTCCTGACATGAACGATCGGGCACTCGGGTATCCGGTTCCGATGCACACCCCTACATACAGCACACATCTTAATTAACCCTAACCTTGGGAATTTTCGTAAAATCTTCCTCCCGAAAAAAGGGAAAAACTAGTGCACATGCGGCAATTCTGTGTGTAAATGCCGAACATGTTCTCTTCACGCACATACTAAAAAGAGCTGCTGTTATGAAGTTGCACAATAGTCTGGCAGCAAGTGATCAAGTTAATATGCATAATTTACTTGTCAAAAGTTAGGGCGAGATGAAGTTCGCGATCGGAGCTGCTATGCTAGCGTTCGCATGCGACATCTTGCAACCATGACGACGCAACGGAGATATGGCCGGCAGAGAAGGGAAGGTGCCGGGGCGGGGGGACCAGGCAGGCAACCTGGGTGACGGTGTTTGATCTGCGGGAAAGTACCTGCAATATGCAAGAAATACCTCTATTAAACCGTCCAGCCTCAAAGTCAAACGTGAGCCTCAATTTTTGTCGAGTTTTACCAGAATACAGTTGGAAAAAACCCACAGGAGACTGCATCTCTGGTATCTTTGTGAACAGTGTGAATCAAATCACCAGAGTACGACAATCTCAATTCCATCATTCCGGAAATGTAACTTTTTAGTTTATTCCCTCGGCCCTACCAAACAATCTAGATAGCACGTGCCTTTATCTCATTAAATATTATGCCTGCTGTAACTTTACCACATGTACATGTGTCATGTATGTCATGTACACTGTACATTGTACATGTACATGTACATGTACATACATGTACTATGTATACAATAGATCAGTTGCATCAGGGTGTTAGACCTACATGTATGCATACCGCATTTACATGTATTTATGTCTTATGCAAAGTACATAATGCGCGCTGCATTCATTGGGCTAAACAGGTGCGTGTGCACAACATGGCTTCTACGAAATTCCCAAGACGTTACTGGAGGTTCGTGGCTATAATAGTTCGTCGTGATAACGCCCTCTCGCGGCAGCCGGTTATCAGGTACATACGTAACAATGTCTTGAACCAAGACTAGCCCACTGGTCTAGTTTGGTTCTTCAAATCTGGTAAACCAATGCCTTAATTACTAAACTTGGCCGACTGCCTGGCCAAGAGCACATATTGAGACCTGAACAAGAGTCCATTTTTGTTATCACACAGCTAGCATGTTTAGTGTACAGGCAAGTATGAGTGCAATACATTTGTTGGGGAAAAATGAAACCATTTTGTTTGGTTTTACATGTTTATTAACCCCTTGCGTACGGATGACGGAATTTGGCGCAAAAAAACAGTGCCACCAGGCCGGATGACGCAATTGGTCGCCGTTTGTGAAGTTTCAATCCATTGTTGGATTATTGTGTATAGGTTACACTTGACTGCACAAACACATTGTAGCAGTTCGTTTGGCTGCCAGAGCAGCCATGGCACCCCGACGTCTCCCGTAAAATACCGTACTAAAATAAAACTGGACTTGCTAATACAGGCATGCAACTTGGAATTAACAAAAAATGAGGAAATTCCAATCTTTATAAGACTTTGTACAGTGTTTTTCAATTTTTAATGGCATAAGTAAACTATTTGAGAGAACGTACATGTAGTACAAACCTTTTCAAGCACCATTTAAGTTGCCCCACGTTTAATCATGAGTAAAGCCTCAGTTTTTGGAGGTAAATAATGACTAATATCTCTGAAAAATTTAGGGAAACAAATGAATGTGCGCCACCAGAGCTCTGGTACATGTACCACAATAAAATACAGAAGGCTGGGCATAACAAGCAACCACATTATCCGCCCAGATTCGTCCGCAGTGTTGAGGGAAACACATGGAGGGAAAGTAGTAAGGTCACCCAAGGCCAGGCCTTTCTCTGATGCTATTTTACAAGATGAAGTGGTGTTTTGTAACATTAACATGTAGGTGGAGCAAACGTGCATTTTCCATTTCGGTTTTTGCCACCGACACATTTGTGGAATAATCAAAGAAGTGTGCTTGCAGTAGAAAGTCTGGCGTTTTTTTTTGTTTTTTTGCCATTTGTCACAAATTTGATATTAATGAAAGAATTGCAAGACAAATTGAATGGTATGAAATTTAGCTCGATGGGTACTTGCATTTCAGAGTTATGGCACTTTAAAGGTGTAATTTCTGGGTGCCGGTGTCTGTAAAAGTGGCGACCATGTGCACCTAACTGTACTTCATTTTTTGTGTGTTTTGGACTGCTCAAAATACTAATTGTTTGAAGACCCCTAATTTTGCATGGGTTCAGATACGGTCCAAAACGGTGGACTCCCTACTTACAGCCATGACAAATTGCAAAAGCCTTAGCCGAATACATTGATAAAGGATTCAGACTCATTTCATGTCAAGATGCATTAGGATAAGGATTTACCTGGTTGTAGAGACTTACACAGGCATGCAACTTGGAATTAACAAAAAACGAGGAAATTCAAATCTTTACAAGACTTTGTACAGTGTTTTTAAATTTTCAATGCCATAAGTGTGAAGTGAAAAATGAGGAAATCAGCTGATCTGAGGAAAAGTTGCATGCCTGCTTACAGCTTGTGCTTATTTGCACCTTGTCACTGCGGTAATCGTTATCTTTAGGACCCCATTCCATATAAGAGAACGAAGGAGACAGTTTATATTACGGAACTTTCCTCAATATTTTTGGATGATACAGGCAGGAAAAGTCAGTGTGCTTGAAATCATCTAAATATTTTGCTAAGATATCATGTTGAATATGAGCTAGCCCTAGAATGACGCTATGATATAGCGTCATAGCGCCCAAGTATGCAAAACAGTCCTATGCTAGAAACCGAAGATCAAAAATCACACTTTACCTGCATAAATATTCTTGGCATCATTTTATTCAATTAGTTCAACAGCCCATCTCCCTGTTCGGATAGCAATATTCCTCCAAGAATGTCAAGAACAGGAGATATTTGCGGCGCAAAATCGTCTCCACGCGACGCTGACTTCACAAACACGAGGAGTAATACCCACATTTAGAACGTTCATCAACAGAGGGCGCAATTTACAGTCGCCGCGTGCACCACGCGACAGACACCACGCGACAGACATGGGTTATTTATGTCTGTGGCGTGCACGGCCGAAATTGCGCCCTCTGTTGATAAACGTTCTAAATGTGGGTATTACTCCTCGTGTTTGTGAAGTCAGCGTCGCGTGGAGACGATTTTGCGCCGCAAATATCTCCTGTTCTTGACATTCTTGGAGGAATATTTCTATCCGAACAGGGAGATGGTCTGTTGAACTGTTTGAATAAAATGATGCCAAGAATATTTATGCAGGTAAAGTGTGATTTTTGATCTTCGGTTTCTAGCATAGGACTGTTTTGCATACTTGGGCGCTAGGACGCTATATCATAGCGTCCTTCTAGGGCTAAATATGAGCAAGCTTAATTTTGTGGAAAGACGGCTGGGTTTTGATTTATGGGGGAAATTATGGGCTAAAACGGCAACGGAGACCGACTGCAAAAAAGGTAGGAAAGTCAAATTTTCTTTGAAAGTGCATTTCAAAGTTACAACAAACATGAGTTAATCTGAAGAAAAAAAAGACTGCTTTAGCCTGCAAAAGTCAGTTTTGAACGTAACTCGTAAAAAAAATAGGTGTCCTAAAGGTAACGATTACCGTCACTATACTACATACATGTATCATGACAAGAAACTGCATGTGACAAATGATGATTTTGAGATTAAAAACTTCTTGGATTCAAACCTCGTCAATCAAAGTCAAACTAGAACAGCGCAAATTCTATCTAGTTCGACTTCCTAGAGAAATGATTACAGATTCTAGTCCGCAATTTTACTACCTCTATGGTTTTGCATATTAAGCTTACCAGACAAAACACAGTCCTTTATGTTCATCAAAATTCAACATGATCAACATGTTAACAATTTCATTACTCCAGTAATGACCAATTATTACACAACTGAACAAATTCCTTTGCTAAATTTAGTGATTTTTTTTCACTAAACTAAGATTTATTGTACAAATATTACCATACATCCTAAGAAAGAAATTTGTCCTCGTGTATGTATATTGGTAATCACACCGATTTAATATAAATTATAATCGTTGGGAAAAAATTGACCCGAACAAACAAATACAGTATACACGCCGCTAAACGTCTTCACCGTAAAAAAAGAATGATGAAAAAAAGGGGAAAAATACACATTTTTGGGCTGTGTGCCCAAACTGTAGAACCAGAATGACGGACATGAGAAACATATCTTTATGATTTTATGACCAATAAGGTACTCTTTTGGCTCTATTTGACCAAAGAAACATTCCTCAAAATCAACAATTGCGACGACGAATACGGAATAGGAAGTTTCTCGTCATGCTCGTGTTACGCAGTACGATTTCTGTATGTCAACGCAGTTTGTGGGAAAAACCGTCTAAAATCTCACTAGATTAACTCTGATTACCGCAACCTACCTTACACACGTAAATCAGGTCCTTCTTTCCCCTACTGTTTTAAAAATTCATCAGCAAACGCGAAGAAGACTTATCTAAAAATGAAGTAAAAAAATCTTTCTGTTGTTTTTTCTTAGTCGATGGGAATCCCGCGTGCACATGCGTGTATAATGACATGCATGATGCGCGATGTCAAACTCAATCGAGTTGCGTTCTGCGCAGTTATGCTCCTGCAGAAAAGTACGGGAAACCCGACTTTCTGAAGCGCCCTCTATCATCTCAATCTTTTTTTTATCTCTGATCTGACAACAAAACTTTGTCTCCAAGGTTTCTGAAATAGATCGCATGATGTGATTTTTTTAATATCGTATCTCGCGTGCTATTATTATCTGTTACTGACCACCAAATGATTTTATGTTTTTTTCACAAGCTTCCTGAAATTCTCTTATGTTTTCTATTCGTTCCCGACATGTGTGCCCATGGAAAATATTAAATTAACATATTTTACAATAATGGTAGTAAACTTTTTTGTACCTTGTTCGTTGAGATATTAAGGTACGAACATGGTGGGAGGGAGGGGCCTGGGCAGGGGTTATTATACACATATTTCGTTTTGATTATTAGTACAAATAAAAATCGATTTGTTTTGTCCCTCAGCATTGTCCAGGCGCATGAAACTTTGCCCCGCCCCTAACAAATCTAAGCCGTAAATCTAAAAGCGCGCCCTCGCTAGACTTTTTTCTTTTATTAAAAATGTGTACTTCATGTCGAAGAGAAATTGCTTTTTTAACTCCAGATTTTCCATGTTTTTCATTTTTTCATATTAAATAATAGAATAATAAATCATCTCTTGTTACATTATACAATGTAATGGTTTTCGTTTGCCTGAGTTCGAGGATCTTGTCCATTTAGATTTATCCTGTACTGTACGTTAAAATATTTTACCAGCGTTACCATAGAGAAGGTCGCCGACCGCGCGACTCGTAGTACAGTCAGTAAAGAACAACTTTGCAAGCTGTTGGATTGGGCACAGAGTTTTACAAAAATTTTATTCGAGAATTCTTCGGGAAAAAAAGCTTCAAAATGAGTCAAATGGCGTATCACTGGGAGGCGAGGTTTAGACAGCGTCAAGTGGACAAGATGAACGCTTATAAGCAGCGTATGGCTGAAAAAGAGGTGACTAAATGTTTTGTAGCAGTGCCAGTGATCGTGAGTGAGCAACTATCAAGTATCAGTCACTATCGTCCTACATTTAACCATGATTTAACTGAAAAAGTCTGAAGACCCAACAAAAACTTCACCCTTTCTTTAACGGCCACAAATACGCCACCTGCATTGTTGACCCAGCATATGCTGAGATGCAACTACTGTTCGAGGATTAGATGAAGGCCTTGCTTAATGAAAATGGTCTAGGCCTACGAGCTGGATGAAAAGTGAAATTTCCTGTGAAATTCCGAGGGGCACCCCATGTCTAATGAATGGTGTCATTGTTGTGATCATGTATTGTACAGTTGCATGCATTTGTGTTTAAGTAGTGATACGGGCTCGACCTCATTATGCTGTGGTTTTCACAAATTTACATAGCCTAGGTTAACTACTAAGTTAGTGTTAGTAAACAATTTGAGCAAAAGATGCATGCAGCAATCTCCTTCCCATTTCCGTAGTTGTACGTTCCATCTCTTATGTCTTACTTAGGAGTTTGGTGTTATTGATTTGCAGGAGTGTTTTAATTGACTTCTTAACTTTGTCCAATTTGTAGGCTGAGGAAGAACGAAAAAGGTGTGAGTTAGCAGCTCAACAGGCCCATGAGAGACAAGAGCAAGAAGATGCTCGAAGGAAGGCACTGGAGGAACAGATCCGATCCAGAGACAAGAGTGGGATTAAGAAGTCTTACAAAGAACGAGAGAAGTAAGCATTGAGCTTCTTTTAACCCCTTGACCCCGGGTTTTAGATGGGAGGCGCCGGGGCACCAGGTCGGGTTATGCAGCCAAGCAAAACGGAAACAAGAGACTTGTGCAGCCAAGCATAATGTACACAATACCCCAATAATGGATTAAAAGTGCAGAGATTGACACAAATAGAAGTCAACCGGCCTGGTGACAATTTCCAATCTGCACGTATTTGTGTCAACCGTACGCAAGGGGTTAACACTCCCCTTGCTTGGAAAAGCCTTTTTTTTATATGAACTCGCCCCACTGTTGCACTGTTGCCTGATTTGTGCATTATCCCAGCAAGTGCAAAGATTAAAAACTGCCTGTCCATTCCCGGCAAGATTTTAAACTGCCAGTTTACTCCCAGCAAAGATTTAAAAACTGCTTGTCCACAGAGATTCAAAAGTGCGTAGGTACAATGTACAATCCAGGCAAACTATTTGTTATCTGATTGTCTGCTCCTAGAACAGATTTTAATAATCCTTTATGATCTTAGCCAAAAGAAATCCTGATTCTGTGTAACTATATTTACCCATATTTATTGGGGTATGAAGATGTAATTTGTCAGAGTTTTGTAAGAGAAAGGGGTTTTATGATGTCCATGAGTAAAAACGACCTTTCCAGATTCATTTTTGTTTGTTTGCCGGACAGGTGGCTGTATGACACGCTGACCAAAGCCCCCCCCCCCCCCCCCCCATGCACCTATACATGTACAATCATCGCCCTCCCACCCCCATATTTCCAGTAGTGAGCAAGCCTGCTGTTTGAAACCCATCAAAATGATTTGTTTTTGCAACTCACTCACTTTTCATTCACGATCTCATCTTTTAAAATTATTCATAGTCATCACTATAACATTGGACATTGTAACTAATTATCATGGTGTGTTCTTCTTTACATACATGTAGCTCATCTTTCATGTTGCAGATTCGAAATAATTTTTACTAAATATGAATGTGATTTAATTCATGTGTTTTCGCATTCTTACAAAAAAATGGTGCAAATCAAATTCACACATGTACTTTGGCAAAGCATGAATGTATCATCTAATTCAATTGCAGAATGAAGTTTGCAGCGAGTTTGAAACAGCCTTAAGGCCTTATGTATTGATCCAGAGTGTCTCTGTATTCAGTGAATTTTGAAAAAAGATTCCAAACATTATACAGATGTTACTCTTTGTGTGAACAAAATTCTCATCCCAGTTCTGTTGTTCTAACAGCACACATTGCGATTTAAAGTGGTGGTGTTTTGAATTAATTAACATAAATTTTTGAGCAGGAGGGAGGAGGGGTCAAGAATGAAAAAGGGGAGGCACCCCTCCTCACTCTAGTTACACAACCAGTAAAAGGTCAACGAAAAAAAGCAACAAATGCAGCATCAATTTGACTACCAATTAATTTGAATTGTACACAAAGTTTTTGCATGAAGGGTATAGAATGCCCGACCTCAATCCACCCACAGGTCACCGTGTATGCCATACCTCCATCAGCCCCCACTGCATTCTTGATCAGACACAGCCTCGTTATGATGTATGCACTCTCTCTTTCCTTTCCTGTTTCCTTTCTTTCTCTTTCATGTCTTTAGGTCCACACCGACCAAACAGACGTACCATTATCAGCACAGGAACAAAACACTAACAGTGGAGATGTAAACATTCTGGGTTTCACCAAGAATAACTAAATCAGTATAAATACAATAATACACTTCTTGAGTGAAAATGCAAACAGTGTTCTGAAAGAATGGTGATGGTTGTTGGTTTTTAAATAATGTTCATGTAATTGTTGATTTAGGATTTAATTTATATCTGGCAATGGCATATGGATTCGCTTCATGATATTGAAATGTCTTTTCTGTAAAATTTACACTTGCTCTCAGTAGCATAATATAAACAGCAAACTCTGTCTGATAAAAACGCCACACAGAAGTACTCAAGAAGCACTCAAGTGTCCAGGTAGAGAACATTTCTTTTTATTTAAACTTATTATAAAAATATATATATAATTACATTTTGGTTTTTATTACATGTAGGCCTATGGATTACACATTTAAATTTAAGTGTTCAGTTATCGTCAAACTTTGTTACAAACACATATGGCATGTTGTATTCAGTCCATACTTCTATTTACTATAATACCACATGACTGCTGTAATGAACACTTGAATGTTACTGTGGATAAAATTGCTTTGTGCAGTGTGGATTATCACATTTTTCTTTTTAGAAATTACTTCAAAAAGATCATGATTCAAAATAAAAAAGAAAGCTTTTTTGAAAATTATTTGCATCATTTCTAAAGGAAGACAGAATATAATAACATTTGGGCTGTGAAATACACATGTAATAAGCAAAATTGTGGTTAAACCTCAACTATTAAAACAGAAATGCCTTCTATTAAATTTCTTTAGTTTTCTTGTACAGTAAAAAGTTTGGTGCTGTTTAAGAAGATTTCCATAATATGCAAATATTGTAATATAGGTGCTGTTTTACTTTAATCTTTAATCTGTTGTGTTGTTCAGTCAACAGAACTTATTAGACAAAACATTTAACTTTTTACTTCAGATTTCTAAAATTCATTATGAGACTTTCTGTTTCTTATAATTAAATAAGACGTGGCTAAAATAAGCTGAATTCCAGTACTGACAACATCAAGAGAAACAATGTATTCTGGTTGTAATAAAATGAATAAATCTATTTTGTAAAAAGTTAGTAAGCTTATTCTCTATTTCCAGATTAGATTGAAGGGGATGAGGCTTGCATAGGCAGTGGAAGCATGAGGGCTTATGAGTTGCAACCCCAATAATTTGATCCGTCCTGGTTTTTTATAAGCACTGCGGTGAGGCCTTAATTAACACAATCCTCACCTGATTAAGGCCGTTAGTACATTGAGCGTACCCCTAGCATACCGGACCAAAGCTCTAGTGGCTTAATCATCAAAAAGTCGGCTCAAATCCTGGCCTGGCTGATCATGACACGTTTCCTTGAGCAAGACACTTTATCACAATTGCTTCTCTCCACCCAGGAGTAGAAATGGTACCAGCAAGAGTTGGGGAGTAACTTGTTATGGACTGGCATCCTGTCCAGGGGAAATATAAATATTCTCACTTGTTTAATGTCAAGGAAACCAGATATAAGCAAGTGATGCCTAAAGAGCCATATTGGTTCAGGACAGACTTTACTACATTTTCTTTTTACCATACCCCTAGTAGCCGAGGTCTCCTCCCTCAGGTGTCTGTGCAAGTGTTATTTCTTGACAGAAAACCTCACCCACAGAAGCTTCCTCTACTTATGGCTTGTATTCACCTTCCCTTAATAAATGGCTTACACTACTTTAGAACTGTTTATCTTTAAATAGAAAGGTGCTGAGATCACCAGTCGTATCTTGATCTCAGTTTTTACCGAGTCACCTGCAGTGGACCAAACAAGACAATTTATGTCCCACTGTTAGCCACAGTTTGCCAAAAGTTCACAATTTGCATGAAAACATCTACAATTTCACAAAATCATTACATATTTTACCACCACCCATCCCAGAAACAGCCACAGATTACATAAGTGAGTGCCTTTGCATTATTTTTCTAATTTTGCCAAATTCAACTTTTTACATTAATTTTCTTCCTGTATTTACTAATCTCATACTAGTGCATTTAAATTCACACCCAATCATTTTTCACCATGGGCATCGTTTAAAAACTAACATATAGCTTGGCATATGCTTCAATTAATTTTCAATAATTGATAAAAGTAATGAGGTCCTGACATTGTGAATGTAGCAGAATCTTTCTCGGGCTTTTAAAAGAAGATTCTACTGAGAAAGATTCTGCTAGGATCGAAATGTCAGACCCTGCTTGCTTTTGAATTTCAGGTAATTCCAGTTGGAAAGCAGTTTCCAGCTATATACTATTTATTTCATTTTACAGTAAGGTTCAGTTGTTAAACCGCATTGACTTTTGTGCTTACAGTGTCTGTGATATTGAATAAGGTTCATTAATTAAGGGGAAAATCATACAAAGATACTGACAATTTGGGAGACTGCCAACATAGGGCAAGATAGCTCAATTGGTAGAGCACTGGTACGGTATTCCGGAGGTCGCAGGTTCGAATCCCGCTCCTGCCAGTTTTCTTGGTTCACTTTGAAAATGAAAATCATATGGTTAGGAGCATCATGATTTGGGCAAAATTGGCCTCCAAGGTTACTTCTTTTTTAATGTATTGAAAAAAATTATTTATCAATCTAGAGATATTGGACTATTTGTTGGCTTTTGTCACCTAGGCAACTGCAGCACCTGCTGCAAGAGCGTCGCTGGCACAATGACATGATCGGCAAAATGCAAGAGGACGAGAAAGTGCAACTACACACCGATGCCCTTCGGGATCACAAATGCAAGTCCAAGGTGTTGCGTGACCACGGCCTCTACCGAGGAAATGCATCGTTTTTCTTGGATTCAGAATTTTCTTGAAACACTTGAGCTTCATTTATAAAGGTTGTTTATGTTTGTGTGAAACCAATGTGTTGCTAGACTCGGAGAAACCACTAACTATATGTACCTTGATACAAAAACCATCTTGATAATCACCAGTGATACATGTGTCAATCTCTTTGCATCAACTCTGGTAAAAACACAGTGTACGTTGTCACTAATGAACATCAATACGGGAGCTTTTGAGTCCATATTCTTTAGACAAGATATATTGTTAGATTATTTTTGATGAGTTTTTTATGAGTCTTTTGAATGATAATACGAAATGCTTGTATCAAATTTAATATTAATGAATCAACAAAATTAGCTGGCCTAACGTTTTAAAGTTTTAATTTCAGTTAGTTTTAATGTGCCACCTTGAATATTTATCTGTATCAAAGACAAAATGACAGTGATACAAGAAACACACATGTGGGGGGACACATAGGCATGCATTGGGTGGATGGAGAAATACAAAAGAGAGATTAAGGACCAAGGGAGTGTGGCAGTAGGTATACACAATGGGAGGAAAGAGGGGAATGTCAGCAAGGAACAAAGGAGTATGGTTTGGGTGAGGATGAAAGGGATAGAGATGGGGGGGATGAAGCTGGGGGAAGGAGTGTGACAAAAGAGGGGAGTGGGTTAGTTAGGGTGTGGTACACGCATAATTAGGCAATGGAAGGAACTGAAGGGTGTGGCAAGGGATAAAGTAAAAGGTGAAGACAAAGGAATAAAGAGAGGCCTGGGGGGGGGGGATGGGACAGTGTGGTTTGGTTGAGGTTGAAAGGGGCCAGGTTGAGATGGGAGGAATGAAGCTGTGGGAACAAAAGATTGTGACAAAAATGGGGGTTAATAGGACTTGGTACACATAATTAGGCAAAAGAAGAAACTGAGGGGTGTGGTAAGGGATAAAGGGAAGATGAAGAAGAGGGTTTACCTGGAGGATTATCTGGAACAAATGACAATGAGGGGGAAATGAAAAGATTTAGTCCTCTTTCTTGATGTTGGGTCCATGTGGATTCAAACATTAATTGATGAATCATGGAGCAAAGAAAGCGTTATCTCAGCTTTTGTCGTGTAAATTTGTTGCATTTATGTGTGTTATTTTTTGCAAACAATTTTTAGCATTCACAATGTTTAGCTACGATTGATTTTGTTTATAAAGAGTTCCTAATTTTAGGAAGTGTTTCGTGTATAATTTCAGTTCTTAAGCAAAATACTTGCATTTTTTAGACAACCAATTTCAATCCTGTTTTGTAAGATTTAATTGCATAATGTTCACTGCAGATGTTCTGTGTACATTTTTGCTGTGATGGGGCAGTAAAATTGTATTAGGGGAAACCTTATAGTATACAGTTCATTTGCATCTAAATTAAGCCACATGAAAACAACAAAAAGGGTATTACTTTTAAACAGTCATAATTTACTAGGGAATTTTTTGACCATCCACAAACTTGACCTTTTCTTCTTTATGAAACTATTAGGGTCTTTTATTTTTGGATTTTATACTTTCAGACAAGTATATCTTTTTGTTGAATTATAATTATTACAGTCATATAATTAATATATAATCCTTTTTTTCTTTTCAAGACTCTGGAAACTTGAGTTAAATTGAACAAAAGCACTACTGCATCAGACTGTTTTTGTCCAAGGAATGCAAACACAATTTTGACTTGAACTTAACTTTTGCATTATCACTGTAACAGTGATTTTATACTGTTTGTGTCATTCATCTATTTCATGTATGCAAAAACCTCTTTTTTTATAAACTCATCCTTTTTTTTCAAAAGTAAGCTTGAAAATCAAAAGCAGTGTGTGAAGCTCATCTTGGGTAAGATTGGCTTTGGAAAAAGAAATGATTTTATGTTTTCCCGTGTTTCTTTCTAGTTTTATAATGTTGTATTCTTAATACTTACACTGTTTTGTAGGTTTTTTGGTAAAAATTCTTACAGTAAAATGCAATGCACTTTTTTTCAGTGTAAAATATTAAGAACTATGGCTTATACGTTACTTCTTTTGTATTATATTTTTGTTTGTTTTTTCCAGAGTTTTTGTAAAGGTATTTCTATTTTCAACGAAGCAAAGCAATGATTGGTATTTGATTCTCTCTTTACAAACATCCCACACCCGCCCCCCTCCCCTTAGAAATGGTCCAGCACCCTATGTTTGCATTAAAATGCATTTAATTTCAGTCTATATGAAGTGGGATACCCCCCTCCCCTCCCCTCCCCCCCCCCCCACCCCCCCCCCCCCCCCCCCCCCACCCCTTGGCCTTATCCTGCATTCGCCCGCGTCAATTTGATTCTAATAAACAAATTAGCTGGTCTGACGTTTCGAACTTAAGCAAGTTCTTTCTCAAAGGCAAATGGCAATTTGATTCTGTCAAAATAATGAAAGAAAGATATAATTTTATGTAGGCCTGGTCCGAAATTATCTAGTTTTAATAGAAAAATATTGTTTACAAAATAAAAAAAGTCTACTGATAAATTTAGCTCGAATGGAAAATGTTCAGGCTATAGGCCTACTTTCTGTCCATGGTTTTCTCATTCCTATCCCGCAAAAACCAGAAAGTGATGGGGTTGGGGCCCCAACACCATCATTTTCTAGTTTTCCAGCTCATAATTCGTCTGGTATTTTTGCTCACCGGAAATGGAACTTTATAGAAAAAATTGCAAAGTCCCATATCTGAAGTTGGAGTTACAAAGCCGATGACAAGCCTTATTTACAATCACTGACCAACAGAGGGCAGCATACAAGGCAGGCCAAACTTTACCGACCGATGCATAATGTTTTGCGCAAATGGATACATGTACACCCAAAATGCCCTTCTTGAAAAGTAGAAACAATCGTTGACAAAATTAAAGTGAAACATCGAAGCAAAATGCACACAAAATTTTATTTGTGATGAAAATCTGAAGAAAGGGGGGGGGGGGGTGGTGATGGCTTTGACAGACCCAAAATGTGACAGAAGTGTACTTTGCCCGAATGCCGCTGGAGCGTGTTATGTATTTTATGAATTTTATTAATTTAAAACAAAATTTAAAAAGAAGGAAGCAATTAACAGATCAGCTCAAGACAGAGCAACAATTTATAGCTCCTTTTAATTAAACCCTTGGAAATTTTAAAGGATTTTCATTGAGGCCTTCTGCGGATTCCAATATTTATTTGCTCAAATCAATTCTTTCTGAGGATTGTTTTTTCATCTTTTTTTTCTGTCTGTTTAACCCTGTTTATCCACGTTGTTGGGCCTTCATGACGTTTAATCCAGCCACGTGTTAGACAATAATTAATACGCCTACGTGACCATAATCCCCTTTTCAACACTAATCCCATTTTCAAGCTTCAACGTGATTTTTCACAAGCCATGTTCTTTATTCCTAAGAGTACGTAAGGGCGCAGATCGAGCGTTTATCCCTCATTCGGACGCGATTTTCTCCCCCCTTTTGTTTGCTATTTTGATTGTGTATTTGCATGTAAACAGACTTTATCAGGTAGGAACACTACAGTTATGGTTGCCCCTGAGTGGCACTCAAGCGTGAATAATGAAAAATCATTCACCCCGCCACAGGGATGAAGAACCCCAATTCCAGAAACAAATTTCGCTCCGAGTAAACCAAGAAAACGTCATGAAAACTAACTAGGGGGACAAAGTAATCACTAATTAATACATTGTCAAAATCTTGGAACTTTTTGTGCTGTTTTGGAAAAGTTCTGACAACTTTGACAAGCCTGAAAGTGCTCTTCACACTTTCGAGGGCCACTTATTGACACACGTTGCCCTTAGCAACGAGCGTAATGAGACTTATGAATATTTCAACCTGCACAACCGTACGTACGTACGTACGCTCGCGCTCGTACGGTACATACATGAGCGCGCATACGGCGCCATGTACGTGGAATTGTATAGTAAATTTTGAGTCAACAAAACTACACTGTCCACGAAAAAAGCAAATTTATTTAGAAGCAACCACCAACTTAATACCGGCACATTGTAGTTAAGATCCAGATGAGCTGTCTAGGTGAGCATTAGATGCTTTTCAGGCGAGGGAATATGATCTTTGGGGGACTTTTTGGTGGTTAGTTTTCGATGGTAAGTGAACCAAAGTTTTTCCCGTTTGTTTCAATCATGGCGTGTATAGTTCGCGAATACAATGTAGGTGGTGCCACGATACACAAAACACACAGCAAATTGTAAAGTCGTTAAATTGTGTAATATTATAATTACCGGTTCATTTCTGTCTCCATATGTTGTTTGTTGATGATATCAGCATTATAATCGATGCAGGAATGACTGAGTTAGCCTAAATACGTCTTCATTAGTTCATGATCTATTTCAGTATTTGCTCTCATTGTATAATTTTCTACTTTTTGCCAGTTATTCTTGCCTTTGATAACTTGTAATATTTTGCAATTTTCTCAATGTTTTTAACTCTTATTTTTAACAATCTTTTTACAGTTTATTTATAGTTTTAATTTAAAGTTTTATTATTTTGTATACAATTCGAGTTAGGATTGATATGACACTTGACAGGCTTTCGAGTCACAGTGTTTTATTATTTATACTTTTGTTAATCCTGGCCAGCTTGGATTGGTTTTTGTTTTGTTTATTTCTGTTGATTGTTTGTTGTATGTTTGAAATTTTGGCCGAATAAATAAATAAATAATAATAATAATAATAATAATAAAGAGAAGTTGGTTAGTTAGTTAGTTAGTTAGTTAGTTAGTTAGTTAGTATTGCGTCCTCCTGCACAAGTAACGTTACTTACTTGAAGAAAGCAAACTCCATAGGCCTAACAATAAACCGCCCTATCTGTCGAGTTAGCAAATGGTCGAGTAGTTAACACAGCTCATAAGTGGGGGCGGATTCATTTGGTCTTATTCCTAGAGTGAATACATACATGTACACATGTGTAGTGATGTACGAAGTCAGAACGACAATGAAGGCATAGAACCAGGCAAAATTAGTTATGGTTAAATGTGAGTTCCCCGAAACACTCACTGTGCATGTTCAGTGCTGTGCCGGTCAAATAGCTGGATCTGATGCCGGTTCACGGTCAAATAACCACTGCCTAAAAATGTTAAATTGATGTGAGGCGAACAATTTTGCTTATGTCTTGTTTCCCCATGAGGGTACATTCAGTGATATACATTACATGTATAATATAGGCCCCTATGACAAAATATATGGCTGAATTATTAAGTGCAAAAAGGGCATGCAAAATGTTCTGTGCTAAACCATATTTGTAAACATACATTGTAGAAAGTGATCTGGACATGTTCAGTGTTTGATTCCGAGTTGTTATTTAATGAGATATTCAATTCGACTGGCCATATTTTGAATAGAATTGTCCATTAACCATAACCTCACCTAAAGCTATAGCCCTAGAAGGACGCCATGAAATGGCGTCTTAGCGCATGGAACTGCACAGGAGGACTGTGCTAGGAATTGAGGTTTAGAAATTACAGTTTACCTGGAAGAATATTCTTGTCATCATCTCTGCCAACAGTTCAACAGTCCATCTTTCCTGAAGGGAAGAAATATTCCTCCAAAAATGTCAAGAAAAGGAGATATTTCCGGCTCAAAATCGTCTCCATGCGATGCTGACATCACAAACAAGAGGAGTAATACCTTATCCGCACGTCTTCAACGTTCATCAACAACAGAGGGCGCAATTTACAGGTGGTCACCGTGTGTGCCGTGCATGATGACCACCTGTAAATTAAGCCCTCTGTTGATGAACGTTCAAGATATTACAAGGTATTGCTCCTCTAGTTTGTGAAGTCAGCGTCGCATAGAGACGATTTTGAGCCGGAAAAATTGTAGATTTACAAAATGTCATGACCATATCTTTTAATTGTCAGAATGATGAACACCATTGACAATTATAAGGAATTTGCTTGTTAAAACAATTCTAACACTAAAAACAGTTAATATAAAGTTCCCATTTTTATTTCTTTATCACTTACAGAATTCCCGATTTTGCTTGCCATGCCAGGATATCAGAATGTGCAGCATGTGTGCCCACAATTTGGCCAGCTTTGAGCCAGTTGATCGACAGTTTAGAACTAGTTAGAAAGTTGTTTGGTAAAGCCTTGATGAGTGCAAGAGTCGCTTAAAGCTTTTTGACGAGAAGTACATGTAAAACAACATAGGATTGCAGTCTGCGATTGAAATCAGGTGATCTGCATACATTGTAGATCTACATGTACATGTGGGATTGATGTTTTCATGAACAGGTTACGTTGCATTACGGTGAGTAAACATTTTATATTTTCACTGGATATAAACACACTGAGTTTTTAAATTTTGTGTTTTTTTATTGTTACATACATTATACACAATGTTAGAATTCCTGTGACTGCTTTAGCATGCTAAGAACAATGGGAAAGAAAATTACCCGCATATCTTGTAAGTCTAAGGATTATCATAAATGGGACAGGACAATTTTTTTCAATCAAATGACCCACAGTGTACACATTCAACTCCAACCTTGCAGACAGAAACATGTTAAAAGAAATGTTTAAATTCTTTTCAGGACTTGACACATTTATTATTTTTTTTTTTTTTTTCTGTCAGTGTCACTCTTCAATAACCACAGAATATATGTGTTAAAGGGACACATTGCCTTCAAATGTCATGAAATTTTGCTGTTTGGAAATGTTCCTTATCTTTTATAAGAGTTGTTCATGCAAAAAAACACGTATAATGTGTTGTAATTAGTGAGTACTAGTGATTACAAAACAAAAAACTGGCCGCTGCCCCCTGACATCTGACCTGCGAAACATAGACTTATTTCCAGTAGTAAATACCACCGTCTAAATAATGCGCAAAATACGCTGTCAGAGTCCGTAGGCTGGCGCCGCAGCCTATGAGATGAACCTATGAGATGATCGCTAGGTACAATTCTCTACCTCGCGACACATATCGCCAGTGCTGCGCGCGTGCCGTGCCACACAGTACATCAAAATGGATCAACAGAACGTACTTCAACCAGATGCGACTGGAAATACGACTGGTGAACACGGTCCGCCATTTTGTGGAGTCAAAAATTTGGTTCTACAAAATGGCAGACCGTTATTTGTCACGAAATCAAACAAAAACCACGCAATTTGAAGGGATAGTTATGTGAATCTTTATATTCTACTTTTAAAAAAGCTTCCCAACCATATCCATTTCAGTTTTATAGCCCAAATCGCAAAATCCAAAGCAATGTGTCCCTTTAATATACATACCTGTTAATACACTGTATGTGTAGCATTTTATGCTCCTATTGTAAATGGGTCATTCCATGAAGTTGAGACACAATGTGTGACATATTGGTAAACATTTTAAATTGGTGTAAAATAAATTTGTTACACCACATGTGATTCTATACAATTATTTCATCATAGCTTAGATTCATTGTGACATAATATTTAGTTTAGGGTCCTCTCTCTTGAGTTTCACATCAACTCCCATAGACTTACTATGGATAAATCAACGATGTAACAAGGATACGGTGTCCCGGTTACATCTTAGTTTATGTTGCTCATAATTCATAAATAATCATGTTAAAGCATCCAAATCTGTATGTGGTAGTTAGAAAATGTTATCCTTTTACATACCCATCAAACACAGTTGGCTAAAACATTTGATGTAATAATTGATTTGGCAAGCCTGCAAGGATGTAACATGGGACACCACTCCATCAAGGGTGGAAAACTAACACATGACACCAATTTAGGGGGTCTTTTTTATGTTTTTAAAAAGAGGTTCTCCAAGTCTTTGTTATCATGTTGCATGGACATTTCACATACTGCTTACAGATAAATTATGGAAGAAAGTTCCCAAAATTGTTAGGATGTAACGTGGGACACCACCGTTACATCCTAGTCCATTTTGCCCCAATTTTGAAAAGGCAGTCCAATATATTGACTGTACAAGTTAATTTTATTAAAACGGTAATCACACAAAAGAAAAGAAATTTAATTCAGACTTCATTTGATGAAAAGTAAGAAAGCTGGACATGCAGGCAGGATGTAACAAAATTTAACAGAGTGGGACACCATCCGTTACCTCCTTAACCACAGATTTGTTAGCCATATAACAGAAAAGATGTAAGAGATACTGAAAATATGATTTGTTGTTGTTAAGTTACATGCAGTTTTTCCTAACTTCTCATGTAAAAGAAAACAAATTGTTAATTTTTTTTACCTCTGAACCCTATTTGTACTTTGTAAGTTTTTATGTCACAAAATTACCCCATAATTTAGCCCGGGACACCATCACACTTGGTGACAAAACATAAATATATCACATATAATGCCCTCATGTTTTGTATCATTCAAAAGCCTTCCTTTTACTCTTCAAGTTCGTACCATAATCATCATTAAAGCCAGTTTGGTTTAAACAAGAAAAACAATTACATGATCAAAGAATGCCAAAATGTGTGTGTGTCTCAATTTCATGGAATAACCCAAATGTATTTATAAATCATTATGACCGTAGTTACATTTAACTGCATTACAGTGGACATATAAATCATTGTACATTTTTGCTTGCACATTATCTTGTGTCTCAATTTCTTCAATGACATTGGGACCTTAAAAAGAACGCTGTCTCCCAGACAAATAAATTAAGACTTTCCAGATCTACAATGTATCTTTGGCAATGCTCATGAATTAATGCAATAAATTTCCCTAACCCAGTTTCCACCAAAAGCCACAAACTATTGACCCAGTTGAACCTGTCAGTTGGGACCGTACACCCAAACCCTGACATGCCAAATAGCTGGAACTTGACAGTCGTTTTAGTCATATATATTTCACCACCTCAGACAATGATTTGCCATGGGAAACATGGAACAAGTAAACACTGTTGCTATGAAACATGAACAATTATACACGAAGAGCCATTGTCATCCAATGTGTTTGCATTAACATATTGATGCATGCCTACTTGTATGTACTCTACACCTTTTGCATGATTCTGGTACATGATTGTTGGTTGATTGTAGTCGAGGAGTCTAAGCAAATGCACGATCTATACAATGTGTAGACCATGCTACTGCATTAATTTCTGTCTTGAAGGGGGAAGGACATTTTTTACATTGGGTGCTTTCAAGTAGCTTACATAAAGGTCGGTTCATACTCCACATGAATGAGAATACAAAGCAAAGTTATGACGTCAATGTGAATTATTGGTGCTGGGAATTCACACAAGTTGAACATATTTTAACTTGAGGGAATCTTAGCTGCGAACGTTTTTGATGCCACAAATTTGTTTCGCATAATGCATTTGTGTGTACTAGTTTACCAGCCTTACCCCATCTGGCCGGCTGTTATTAATGGGGTGCTGATTTGCCAATACATGCTTGTGCAGCCAAACGTAATGCAAACAATAGGTAAACAATGGATTGAGTACGTGCAGGAATGTGCATATAGATGACAACCAACCAGGTTGTCTCTTTTTCAAAGCGCGGCTATGGCCGCCATCCGTATTTAAGAGGTTAAGTCAAGCTTACACAAGATTGTGTAAGCGTGATATGAAATCACTTTAGCAGTGGTCATGGTGGTGAAGTTATGTGGTTCCAAGGGGCTGAAATTAATAGAGTGCATGCACGGTAGAATTAAAACAATAGAGTAGCAATGAGTTACTCTGAATTTTATTGTGAGACATTGTGAACATGGCTTCAGAGTGTTAAAACCATATTTAAACAGCACAAACTGCCATCTTCTGAATACTTGTACTGCTATAAAGATACAAATATCTGGGTCAATTTGCAGGAAAATCATTGTACACAGTTTACAAGCGAGTACACAAAGTCATGTTTTCCTACACTACTGAGGACAATGCTTTGTGTTTCCTATTGTTCCTTTTGTAACACAACCCCACAGACTAAGCACACATTTTTACATCCGAGGACCGATTTTAACAAAAGACCGACTCCAGAGGACAAGAAAGATTTCTTTGTATTTTCTTTCTCCTCTTGTCCTCAAACGTAATACAGTACATGTACAATATCAACAAACACCTGCCACATAGTGACTTTCTGTACGCTAGGCATTAATTTTACAGTAGGCAGGAAATTAACTCGAAAATCACTATCACCACCTGCTATATTCTACGTGTGTGTACAGGCTGAGAGTACAGAAAATTCTTAGCCTGATATATATAGGCACTTTTGTTGTTTGTGTTGGGGGTTTTCAATAAAATTTTGCTAAATTGGTATCAATTTATAATTTATAAAGTCAATGTTCTTTCACATCTCATCTACATGTATGCAAGTAGATGAGACTACAGGGTTTGTTTTGTCTGGAATGAATGTTGAACCGAACCACATGTACTCCTACATGTACATGTACAAGTCCTTTATGTTGACTATTAACCCTAACCATCCCTAACCTGCCAAAATCAAACACCCCATTTGTGTTGAATTTTGTGTGATTGGGTACTGTAGAGCCTTGGCACCATCACTTTGCATGGGACTTGATGCCCTGATTTTGTCTAAGTACAAAGAATGTGCCATTGGTTTACTACACAGTGTTGGAGTTTGTGTGGTTAGGGAAGGATTCTAGTAAAAAGCCTTGGGCTGTTAGGGTTAATTGATTTTTAGTGTTGATATACACATGTACCATTGTAATCCCATGCATTTGTAATCACTGTTTGGAATCAGTTATACAAATGTATACCATGTGTTTCTTCTACATAATTTCTTCAAGGGTTTCACCACCTCTTGTTTACCACCTTTATTTGTTTCTTTTGTCATTTTATCCTTACTTACTAGGCTTTCAGTTTGATGGGTAAAATGGGATACATACAATACATGTATCATCATGATATGTTTTTCTTGCCAACCCCCCCGATCCTCCCCTTCTCCCCTTCTCCCCTCCTCCCCTCCCCCTCCCCCCTCCCCCCTCCCCCCTCCCCCCTCCCCCCTCCTCCCCTCCCCCTCCCCCCTCCTCCCCTCCCCCTCCCAAGCACACACACTCACACACCATTGGGGAAAATATTTCGTATTGCACTCTGTGAAATTGCCTAGCTTTTAATGCATTATAATAAATTTAGGAGTGTACATGTGTACATATATACATTGTACACATGCATCCATTAATTTATCAAATACAACAAATGGTGCTCCGTGCTCCTTGAATTTCTAATAATAGCAGACATGGTTTAATTATTCATGGTTGTTCGTTACAACTGGCATGTTATAGCAGCAATAGAAGATTGTCTTGTGGAATTTATCAGACTTAACTGGTGATTTTTTTAATTGGACTTTGGCTAGCTGTTTAATTCCCATGTCCAGCTACAGTTTGGACATAAAATGAAATGTGTACAGTAAAACTTTGCTGTAACGAACACCGCTTTATTAAACATTTGGATATAATAAACATCCTCTTTGGCTCCTAAATTGGTGTACAATATTTACTACAATGAATGATCACTATAGTGAACATTATTTGTGGATCTCATTATCTTTGTTATAGTGGCATTATACTGTATTGAATTCAAATCAAATTTGACTCTAAAACTAAACATTTTTTGGGTCAGAGTCAGTGAGATGATGGTTACTGTTCCCAAGAAATTTTCCTCTGAGTGGTCACTGGTATTTTGAACTGGCCAACCACAACCCAGTAGCACAGGCAAGTACATGTACACACATCCGGCCACAGCGCGTGAAGGCCACACTGCACAGGCACACTACGTATGAACTATGTGATTTTTTTTTCAGCATGGCCATTTCTTTATCCATTGGGCTTGTTTGTGTGTTCATTTTTATGATGACAGTTAATGCTAGTTAAGGAAAACACAATTTTGTTTGACTTTGTAGCTCTCTGCATTAATCACTAATATTAACGAATCATCATTCCATAAGGTTCGTACATTATAAGATGAACAAGGATAGGATACATATTATTACCAGCTTCATTACTTTAACCACGGTCTCATTACACATTTCCCAGAGTTAAAAGTCCAGGTGTGAAGTAGTGGTATTTTACCACGGTCACTAAAGTTTCATACAAAAACATCCAGTGAAAACATGGCTTACATGTTACTTGTACATGTAGATAACAGCTTTTTCTTGATTGTGTGATAGTGAAATCTTGCCGTTGTGCTGATGAGGACCCTCACGGCCATGGAGAAGTACGAGAACCTCGGGCTGGTCGGCGAGGGCAGTTACGGTATGGTCATGAAGTGCCGTCACAAGGAGACCAATCAGACAGTGGCTATCAAGAAGTTCATCGAGTCCGAGGATGACAAGATGGTTAAGAAGATTGCGTTACGGGAAGTCCGCATGCTCAAGGTACATGTACATACATGTAGGTTTGGAGTAAGGGGGAGGCGGGGGCTGAATGAAGGGGTGGGATTGTATGATCAGCCACGTAGTTAGGCTGTTGTGATCTCATTTTATTTTAATTCTTTCTGATAAACCAAGGATTCCTCAAAAGTCTATGTCTCGGTGTTACACAAAAGTCTTAACGACCCTGTGTGAGAAGATGATGAAGTATTTCGATATAGAGTTACATGTATGGAGGAAGAAAACCCAGAATAGTATTCTATGAGATCAGGCAGGGAATGAAAACCCAATTAAAATGTTGGCATCAGGTGGGATTCAAACCTGGGTCACTGAGGTGGAAGTCAAGGAACGGAGCACTGGACCAACCCGACTCCAAATTTGATGATGAAGGTCTTAATTTAAACACTCGGATTTACTCTAGGTTGCAGTGATGGGCAACTAGACAACCTTTAATATTGTATACAGTAATGCTGCACAATGCTGTACAATTGGTCCTCTGTTGTTGGCTGTGTGATTGCAAGTCCCTTTGTTTTGCTGCAATAAATTGATTGTAAAGAGTAGAAGAATCCTTTTCAGCTTTGATGATGATATTGAAGTGTCAAAGCCTCACTCCAATGGCACTTGAATGTAAATATCGTCACCTGGTATGCCTACAAGAGTTTAGTTAGTAATTACTGTACTACGGCAATTAAACATGCTAGAAGCTGTGACAAGCTGTGTAGTCACTAGTTCAATCATCCGTTGCAGACACACAGTATCAATGTCAGTGTTACTAGGTCTGTGGGCCAGCCTGTACCACCCACATTACACTTCCATTCACACCATTGCAATGCCGAATCGGATTACTGATGTATCGCATTCCCAGTGAAATCCATCTTGCATTGAGAAAGAGCAAACAATGTCTGCCGTTTCTTGTCAAATATGCCATTTATTTGCAAGTTGTAATTGGAAAATGGGACAGTGGAGTTGCGCTTTTCAGTGTATACAGCAATTGGAAATTAGATGACATGGACAAAAGATGTCGGATTTGAACACAGTTGACAAGTGAGGAAATGTTCAATGCATCTTCCCTTTTTAATGTGAGAATATTATTGAGGTTTGTAATTAAGTCCAGCGTGCAAAGTCAGAGTTGGTAAAGTAGCATAGAAAATTTGATTGTGTGCTTCTAAAAGTACAAGTTAAATTGCATGTTGACATTTATTTTATCTTTAGCAAGAAATGAAAGGTTTATTTTCCTACAGTAGGAAAAAATCCGGGCAAGATAGCTTTTATCAATTTTGCATTTACTGTGGATACATCTAACTCCCAAACTGTCAACTGGATTGAAATCTACAAATTTATGAATAGATCCAAGGCAATCACTACTTACATGTATATTAAAAACGGTGTAGTTGAGTTACATGTACATGTACGTGTATTATAATCTTGAGAGTCCGTAATGCAGTTCATTTACAAATTTATTAGCTAGATTAGCTTTGGCAGTACCAGGAATTTTCACCATGAATTACCCTGCAAATCTAAGCAACTCGTCATCCTACCATGACAAATTATCCATGATTGCTTCCCCCAGCCATTAACCCTTAAATGAGGGGTTATCTGTTCTCTTAGCAATACAGAATTGAACAATAGCGTAAGATCTGAAGCATTATCAGCTCTGTGAAGCTTGCAGAAACATGCAAAGCGCCCAGCACTTAGGCTTGTTCAGGGTACAAGTGGTTTATTGGAGTGCTATGAAAACAGGCATGCCACATGTTGGCAATTGCTTGAATGAGAGTGATGATGCATTCGTCTCGGGAGTCCTTGGACAAACACCGAGTTGAGTGAAGTGGAAATTCAAACATGGGAAGGTATTACCAATGGATGGTATTTTTAGCTAATTTGTTTGCAAAATGTGAAAGCTCTTCATTAGCCATTAGTGCTGATGTGGAAAAACTGTTTTGATGCCTCATAAATATAAATGCGCCAAAAAATTAACTATGTTTTAGCACAAAATACTTTTTTCTCAGAATGGATGGATGGGTGGATTATTCTGCTTCTTAAATTGAAATGAGTAATTAATTTGTTAATACTTGTTACATGAAATTACACAAAAGGCCCAGATGTGTAGCTTTCCTGTGGCACTTTTACTTATTCATTGCACTAGACTTATCGTTTGGATGAAGCTGAACTACAGTAGTCAGTTTTACTGGGTTGAGGTTGGCTTGGGGAAGTTACCCAAGAGGAAGTTTGCTGGGCCTTTCACACTGGACTTTAAAAGGGTAACATAACCATCATCTTGGTGAGTTTTAACCCCCTCCCTCCCCACATGTCCAGTGTGAACACAGCTTTAGGGGAAATTTAGATGGATCAACAAACATAATTTCACACAATGAAAAATGCTTTGAATTGCATGCGAGCTGCTTGAATGAAAACCACGATTTGGTCTTTGGCTTGAACATTGGCAAAATTCAACAAGAATCACAAGTTGTTTTATCAGCTTGGTCTTGATTTACACACATTCTTCTCCAATCTGAAGTGGATGATGAGGTCAAAGGTCACATCCTAATGGACAAGTGTCTGCATATCAGGCAGTTAGAGCTAATTAATATCAGCTGGCATTGTGGGTTATTTGTGCACAGGCGAGAGCGCTACGTACCAAAGTGATGTTCCTCAGATTAGATGTAAACTTTGATCTTGTACAGACTCGGCATCTACATGTAATGCAGAAAGAGTCCAATGGATCTATCCAGCAACGAACTTTGATTAATGGCCATTATTTTGTGCATTTCCTAGCCACACTGCCATTTTATTATGCTGCAAAAACGTGATGATTCATAATAATAACTGCACACTGACTGGATGAGTGTCAATAAATCTTTGTGCAGCATTGCAGTGTTGAAACCAGTCACCTTTAGCTTGAGTCACAAGTCAAGTCACCTTGTTCCTCGTGTCTCGAAATTTGAGGCAAATCACAACAGCGATGTCAAGTTGAGTAAGACACTTTGGTCGAGTCAAGTTGAGACACTTTAGTTGAGTCAAGTTGAGACACTTTAGTGATGTATTTTGTTCAGAGAGTTGAGTAAATAAAATGTCCTGGTCAGAGTCGGATGAGTCATTTCCTGCAGTCACTCAATTCAAATCAAGTTATTTTGTTGAACAACTTGAGCCGAGTCAAGTCAATAATAAACATAACTAAAGTTGACTCAAGTGCGAGTCAATAACTCCAATCATTACAACACTGTAGTTTGACATGCAGAGAAGAAATGTACAATTTATTAACAGTCCTACAAAGTCAGCCAAGCCATGGCTCAGTGGTTACGGGCCCTCAAATATTCAATTCAGTGAACAAATATTGACTGACCCGGGGGAATCTTAGGACCTCAGATAAACCCACAGGTAATTCTCAAAGGGTTACACCACAGCAGTCAAAATGGATTGACAATGACAATAGATTAAAGTGGTGTACATACATGTACTTTTAGAAATGAATTTTCTCATCGCAATGTAAACTTTTCTCACAATGAGTGTTCCTGCGAGACTTGAGATTGTGCGGTTGCTGCGTCAGCTTTCAGTAAAACATTTTTCCAGTATCACTATGCTACTCGTAGTGTTAACAAATATCCTTACAAGCACAAGTACATGTAGTGTATTTAATGTGGCTGCACATTGCCTTACTAAACATAGATGGTTATATATTCATCTTTTAGTCCTGTTTATATTGTAACGTCTCTTTGGGAGTCGTTATCAAGAAATGAAAGTCAGATGTAGACTTACACACAAATACTAGCTGTTTATTCACACAATTCTTTACATCTCAAGAGTTATTTACATGTCAAGAGAGGGCAACTGATTACGCGGTACTCGTTGCTACATTGGATTTAAATCGGCTAGTCGACCCCGGCAAGCTCGGTGGTTGAGTGGTTAAGAGGTCTGCACTAGTAAGCAGGAGGTTGTAGGTTTGAATCCCGCCCGAGTGAAGGCCAATTTACACAGACGCGACATTGTCGTGCGATATTGTTGCGCGTTTTTCTAAATACGCACAAATCAATGAGCGTCTCGTCGCACAACTCTGTCGCGTAAATGAAAACGCACCAATTGATTTGCGTGAATTTAGAAAATTGTCGCGCGACTATGTCGCGTACATGTATGTGTAAATTGGCCTTAAGCCTGTGATTTTTTTCACACAGGCTCTCGGAAAGCACTGAGTATACAGTGCTTTATACATTACATCAGGATATTTACCTCATCCACGACGCAAAATTCCATCTTCTGATTTTATTTTTTTAGCAATTACGGCATGAGAACCTCGTCAACCTGATTGAGGTCTTCCGACGTAAGAAGCGTTTGTACCTGGTCTTTGAGTTCGTAGATCACACCATACTGGATGAGTTGGAGCGATACCCTAACGGTCTGGAGGAGAACGTAGTACGACGCTGCATGTGGCAGGTTCTGAAAGGAATTGACTTCTGCCACAATCACAATGTAAGGACAGAGCTCCACCGATAAAACTTTGTAAAGGAAATTTTAAGCTTTTAGAAGTTACGTGTGACCTCAAAATGTGAATTGTTATACATGTACAAATATTTACTGTTTACGCTTGATACAGTACAAGTAGCCTCCTTAAGTTTTTTCCCCGCAGTATTCTATATTTAGAAAATAAATGGCAAAAGTGTGCAAAATTAGGAAGATCAATTTTTGCTCTTTTCCCTGAATAATTTATAAGGACTGACAAAAAACACCCACCAAATCTGTGCGACTGTCATTTCCAATCCAATCTTTATTCTCCTTGCAGATTATTCATAGAGACATTAAACCAGAGAACATTTTAGTTTCTAAATCCGGCATCGTGAAGCTGTGTGATTTTGGCTTTGCAAGAACGATAGCAGGGCCTGGGGAAATCTACACCGACTACGTTGCCACAAGGTGGTACAGAGCACCGGAGCTTTTAGTTGGAGACACTAAATATGGAAAGTAAGTCAGGACAACTTTTCTAAGGCTTATTGGAGCATTGACAGTCATCAAAAATGAAACTGTCTAAATGATGGTACAAATGCTTACTCAGTGCATCACTGTTCCACCGAGCATGGTGTCATTGAAGAAAATTCGTCTGTTACATGTTGAAAAAATGTTGAGCTTTGGAGAAATATGATAAAGTACTAAAGTTCATTGACCCTGACAACAAAACACACTTCTGCTCTTATTATTAATTTTATCTTGTCAACTTTGTTACAGAGCTGTAGATATCTGGGCATTGGGTTGTTTACAAGCTGAAATGTTTACTGGGGAGCCGTTGTTCCCAGGCGATAGTGACATCGATCAGCTCTACCACATCATCAAATGTTTTGGTAAGTTCATATTGATACACATGAAAACAATGAAACTGACAAATTGGAAGACCATCAAAGGCAAGGTAGCTCAGTTGGTAGAGCACCAGTATGGTAGTCTCGAGGTCGCAGGTCCAAGTCCCACTCTTGTCAGTTTTATTTCTTCACCCAGGTCAATTTCCACCAGGTCAACTCACCCCCTGTCAAACTCGCCTCTTTGTGATGACGCACTCACCCCCTGCCAAACTCACCTCTGTCAAATTTGCCCCTGATCACACTCACCTCCTAACAAACTCGTCCCCTGAGAGGTTATGAACCATTTTTGTTCTGTAGGTAACCTGATCCAGAGACACAAGGAGGTATTCATGAAGAATCCCTTGTTTGTGGGCATGCGTCTGCCGGAGGTCAGGAACGTGGAGCCTCTGGAGAAGAGATTTCCAAGCCTGACGGGACTCTCAATCAAAGTCATGAAGGTCAGTCACAATTGGAACTTTTCTATTATACAAATTTAGCATGACTTCAGGGTGGTATTGTCAGGGAAATGTCGAAGGCCGTTGGCCGATTGACCTCACCTCTGTAACATTACTCCCTGACCTACAGAGCTGTCTTCATTTGGACCCGGATGAGAGGCCCACCTGCTCACAACTCCTGAGACACGACTTCTTCAAGAAGGATGGCTTCGATGAGAAGTTTCCCTCAGAGTTAAGGGCTAAGATTGCTAAGGAGTTTGACTGCAACCCGCTCCTCAAACCGAGTGGAGAGGAGAAGGAAGGAGGCGGGGAGGAGAGGAAGAAAAGTAAAAAGAACAAGAAGGTAAGAATGATTCAGGTACTTCAGGCACACTGTATAGGAGTGACAGGTCATATAGGGACTTCAGGCACACTGGTCATACAGGGACTTCAGGCACACTGTATAGGAGCGGCAGGTCATACAGGGACTTCAGGCACACTGTATAGGAGCGACAGGTCATACAGGGACTTCAGGCACACTGTATAGGAGCGGCAGGTCATACAGGGACTTCAGGCACACTGTATAGGAGCGGCAGGTCATACAGGGACTTCAGGCACACTGTATAGGAGCGACAGGTCATACAGGGACTTCAGGCACACTGTATAGGAGCGGCAGGTCATACAGGGACTTCAGGCACACTGTATAAGAGCGGCAGGTCATACAGGGACTTCAGGCACACTGTATAGGAGCGACAGGTCATACAGGGACTTCAGGCACACTGTATAGGAGCGGCAGGTCATACAGGGACTTCAGGCACACTGTATAGGAGCGGCAGGTCATACAGGGACTTCAGGCACACTGTATAGGAGCGGCAGGTCATACAGGGACTTCAGGCACACTGTATAGGAGCGGCAGGTCATACAGGGACTTCAGGCACACTGTATAGGAGCGACAGGTCATACAGGGACTTCAGGCACACTGTATAGGAGCGGCAGGTCATACAGGGACTTCAGGCACACTGTATAGGAGCGGCAGGTCATACAGGGACTTCAGGCACACTGTATAGGAGCGGCAGGTCATACAGGGACTTCAGGCACACTGTATAGGAGCGGCAGGTCATACAGGGACTTCAGGCACACTGTATAGGAGCGGCAGGTCATACAGGGACTTCAGGCACACTGTATAGGAGCGGCAGGTCATACAGGGACTTCAGGCACACTGTATAGGAGCGGCAGGTCATACAGGGACTTCAGGCACACTGTATAGGAGCGGCAGGTCATACAGGGACTTCAGGCACACTGTATAGGAGCGGCAGGTCATACAGGGACTGCAGGCACACTGTATAGGGGCGGCAGGTCATACAGGGACTTCAGGCACACTGTATAGGAGCGGCAGGTCATACAGGGACTTCAGGCACACTGTATAGGAGCGGCAGGTCATACAGGGACTTCAGGCACACTGTATAGGAGCGGCAGGTCATACAGGGACTGCAGGCACACTGTATAGGGGCGGCAGGTCATACAGGGACTTCAGGCACACTGTATAGGAGCGGCAGGTCATACAGGGACTTCAGGCACACTGTATAGGGGCGGCAGGTCATACAGGGACTTCAGGCACACTGTATAGGAGCGGCAGGTCATACAGGGACTTCAGGCACACTGTATAGGAGCGGCAGGTCATACAGGGACTTCAGGCACACTGTATAGGAGCGGCAGGTCATACAGGGACTTCAGGCACACTGTATAGGGGCGGCAGGTCATACAGGGACTTCAGGCACACTGTATAGGGGCGGCAGGTCATACAGGGACTTCAGGCACACTGTATAGGAGCGACATCAAATGTCAAGCAAAGAATAACCTTTTAAATTCAGTTCATATTTGACATGAATGGAAAAGAGAAGCAAATCAACAATAATTGCTTCATGTTTACCTTCCACATCACCTTGATTTGGGCTATTTCTGCTCAGCATATGCATATATCCCTGTAGCTAAGGATTATGTCCTAACAGCGAGGTACTTATTTGGCTTAGCACCATTTTTGTTTGTAAATGCAAAATCTGACATAAAACCAACCTTTGATTGAGTGTCCAAGTCTGCAACAGCCAATCATTTCCCTTTTGGTTGCAGGACCACAGCCATTCAGACAAGGAGAGGGAGAGAGATAAATACAAGAAGAGGTACTCCGATGCTGACCGACACAAAACACCCTCTACGCCCACAGATGCAAGCGATAAACATGTCAAAGTCTCCTCAGACAGTCCACGCAAGGTAAGAAGCCCCAGGAAGAATGTTTTACCGAATTGACTCAATTTTAACAGCTCCAGTACATGTAGTCATGTAGACTAGTGCTAGACACAAAAGGGTACTCCGTCTTGTGGTCTCAGATTTGTTTACTGCCCCAGTGATGACTTTTAGACAAATAGCACCAGCAGGCTAGACAGGACTTGAGAAAAACAGCTCTGAAAAGTTACTTTTTTGTTATTTTATGGCAGAAATAGTTGCCTGTTTTATTGTAATATACCTTAACCCTAACCCTGCTGAATGCAATAGAATGCACCAATGGTTAAAAGTTGTTGCATTTAGCAGTCAAGGCATGTCTCCTGGTCTGATGCATTCTGTTGTATTTAGTATTATACATGTATAAGCCTCCAGCAACAAGGCTGGTACAGATGAGTTCACTGCATAGTGCAACATTGCATTTGGCAGGGTTCTTATTTCAGCTGTGTTGCATTCTGTTGCATTTGGCAGGGCGCTCAGAGAATACCTCGTGGGGGTTTGGGTTAATCTCCATGGAACTACAGATAGCTCAGATTTCTCTCAGCAATCAACTTCCTGTTGAATACTGTTCAGATTCAAAGGATTGTCTTTTTCATTGATTAACATATTCATTGATATGTTGTACCACTACCACTGAATGGCAAGAATTTGTTTTTCTCCATCCCAGTTCTCTGATGCCTCAGACTCCCACAAGAAAACCTCCAGCAAGACAGGCTCCGGTTCCCCTATCCCCCCACTCACCCCTACCAGCAAAATGCTTCCGTCCACCGTAGCAGCAAGCCACAATGGCTCATCGAATCCTCCATTGCAGTCCCAGGGGAGTTCCAGCATCCAGGCTCCCATCAGTACGATAACCATGGGGACGATCGGTGCTTCCAAGGGGAGTCATACAAATAATACGAGTGGACCACCCTCACTAAGGTATGTCAAGTTTGAAATCCTGTAGTCTAAGAAACACTGTGTGTTTGCTGCGTTCTCAGTGTGTTTCCAACTGGAACAGGCTGTTGCGGAGTAAGTTTTCAGGCATGTAAACATTCCCATCACAGAAAAGAAGGTCTTCAGTAACGACAAGTTTCTTTGAAACTAATTATTTGTCCTTCACTGTAGAGCCTCGGAAAAAGTCAAGAAAGGCACAACTAACACCTACTACAAGAAAGCAGCCCAACCTCCACCGGCTCACCACAGCAGCAGCATGCCCACTCCCGTCCAATCAGAGAAGACCATGCTTCATGAGAGGACGTTACAGTTTGACGTCCTGATGGCCAGCCAGCGGAAAGGCAAAGGAACGTCCTCGCCCAAGCTGGAGCGGGAAATTACACACCTGCCAAACTTGGCTGGACTCGAGGGTGAGTAATCAGAGGAATTTTTCATGTACAAAATGGCAATTGTTTTACCTTTTCTGATGTCATGTCACTTTGTTTGACAAGGTCATACAAGTATGTTACAACGCTGACAAAAAAGTGCAATATCATTATCACTGCATACGGTGCCAGTGCTCTGCGTATTCTCATGGCCAAAGTTCCTAACGTTGCAAATATCAAACCCCGGCGTCTAGACACAGGCAACCTGTCAGGGTCAGTGAGACAATTGATAGTCCCAGTAACATTTATGTGACTGACATGAAACTGTTTGCCTACAGTTGACTCCAACAAGAAGTCTGACAAGAAGCCAAAAGTCAAGAAGAGTCAGCACACGCCCATGCCTCACATCGGTCACCATAATGACCCCGCCCATGGTGGGGCAAACAGCTCACACCTCAACCAGTCCTCATCATCCGATGACTTTCGGGAGCACAACCTGCCAGCGGTATAGCACAGGATGAACACAGTAGGCTCTTTATTTTTGTTAAAATACGTCGTTGTGCTGTGGAGTTTACGAGTTGTAAATTGAAGTTGGGCAAGAGTTCACTGTGCTATTTTGTTTTCATGTAGAGTAAACTTGTCTATGAGTATGTCAAAGAGCATGATTGAGCAATGCACTTATAAACTGTTGAAATTTTGGCTCATACAATTGGAGTTGGATGCACACTTTGGGCAGTGTCTGCTGAACCTACCCAGCTATTCTTGGTGCTTGTGTCCTTGAGCAAGACACTTTACACAGGATTGTTTCTTCACTCATGAGCAGATGTGTACCCACCAAAACTCTTTTTCCAGCTGTAGTCTGTGTTCAAATGTTTTGAACAATTCACAGCCACAAGTAGTTTCTTTCACAAAAAGTGTCTTCATGAGATGTTGCTTTCGTTCTCTCGGAGTGAAGCATTGCTGAAGATTGTTTGGCTCACGTGTTACACAGCAGCGAAATATTGTAAGAATCATAAATGTTTGAAATATATAGTGTACAGTATATTGACAGGGTATGTCATAGTGCTGATTACCACTTGAAACCCATCTGCTTCGTGCACAGTTTCATGAGGGCGCCACTCATTGCTTATTATTCAAAGTTAAGGCACTTACAAGTTTTCAGCCCAGTTGTATATTCAAGAATTGACCAAAAGAAGAAACCAGTTTTCACTGGGTGTACCCATAATGCACAGATTGTAATGGTGCAGATATTACGTCAACTACATGTTGCATGTACAGTCGAACACCTTTATAACAAGGTCTTTGGGACTTTACAATTTCCCTTGTTATAACAGGTACATGTACCTTGTATTATCAGTAATGGAAAACAAAGCGAAACAAAGACTCTGGACTTATTTTTGTCCTTGTTATAAGCAGGATGTTGTATTAACAGTGCTCTTATTATCAGGGTTCGACTGTATTGTATGCATTTTTGCCAACTAACCTGAGGGGTTTTCACTGTACAATGATCATAGATTGGCAGTGTTTCAGCACTACAAAAGAGGCCACTTGGTTTCATCAACTTGTTTCTTGTACATACAAATTGTATAAAGTTGCATATAGCTACTTTTTTGTATTCTATAAAAGTTTATTTCGAGAATTTGTGGTATGACCTTTAACCTCAGCATTGCTATATGTTCTGTTTTTCGTTTGGCTTGTAAATTTGGACTGCAGTTTCAGGCACATATAATGTGCGATTTATTTTTTAATTTGGTGTTACAAGTTTATCTACTATTGCCAGTTTTTTCCACTGTATATTAGAGTTAGTGTTGGGGTTACTTTGTGGCATTTGGGGGGTCAATACCAGCTTCGTTATTGCAGATCGATTTGACCCCAAAGAAAGCGTTGGCTTTCTTAATTTCTGAGCACAATATTTAAAGGTTTCCAAGATGGACATTTAAATGCACAGCATTTTCAATCCGTTTCGTATATTTCATGTGGTGTCACTTCTGATATTAAATACTCAAGTTTTGGTGTGGATGTAACAACATTGAAAACGTAGCCCTGTTCAGAAAACGTCAAATATGGAAAATATGGCATGTGTTCATTGAGTTATTGAGTCATGTTGGAAATACAGAAAAACACTACCAGAATGTCTTGAAAATGAAAGAAAAATGCTAGCTTTATGTTTACTCCTGAAATAACCAATGCCTAGAAACCTTGCATTTGTTAATTAGTAATGTTTCTGCTGTAGTGATTTGTTAATGCATGTTTACTGATAAAAGGGTACTTGATAAGATAATGTGTAGCTTCTATACCCACTGAAATGGTTGTGAATTATTTCAAATGATATTTCATGTAATGACTCGGCTGTCTTTTCAAGTGCGAAAAGGCGCTCTATAAATATTGTTATTATTTTAGTTTTATTAAACATGAGTTTACAAAATGCAGAGTTGTATTCGAGTCCCTGCAAGTCGTTTCACAAGTCCTTTCGCAAGCCCAGTCAGAAGTCCTTTCATAAAGCTGGTCACAAGTAACTGGATGAACAATGACAAAGGATGCCTTTGTCAAAGCTCATTTGAATAGCTTGTGATTGGGATTAGGACTGGAGGGCTTGTGATGGACTTGCAGGGACTCGAATACAACTCTGACAAAATGAGGCAGCAGGCTGGTACTACAGGCACATGGTGGTTCACTTTATGTAATTTACACAATGTGTCTTCAGGGGACATGACCTTTATAGCTGCAGCTCAGCTTTTGAAGTTTTCAGAAATTGGAGTCTTAAATTCGTGTATTTTGTTGATCTTCAAAATAGTCAAATTTTATAGCACCAATGAAATGGGCTTTAAAACCAACAATTTAAAAAACAATTAGCTCATTTCACATTGTGTATCATGTATAATTCAGGAATTCGCCGACGCCATTTTGACAGTGGTGCCGCGCTCGCGTGCGCATTTTGGCAAGTTGTAAACACCCTGTTGGTCGAAGCTGCGTCGAGCGCGTGCGTCTAACACGCACGCGAGCGCCTCGCCACCGCAGTTAAACGCTTCTAATTTTGGTCGCCGGATTCGTCTACATGTATACTACAAAAGAATTGAAGGATCAAACTTATTTATGAACCCTAACAGTCCTGAATCCTCCAATATTAATAGGATTTTCCACACACCCTAGGGAGTTCGGGTTAATGCTTTTTTACCCCTCCAGTCAACTGGACTCTGAAACACATGACTAAGAAATTGCATCATCTCACAATACAATGTATATGGTGCTTAACCAAGCATGAACATGCGCTGCAGTGTAAAATCAATGGGATACATACACACCAGGCTGAAAGGCAGAAGTCTGATCCTTTAACGTTTTTGACAAGTGCAGTTTGCCTTTATGTTCCTTTTCATTTACAAACAAATAGTGCTTTGAAGTACTGTAAACATTGAATGCTTAGTTATATTCTTTGTGTATCCAACTACTGGATTCTTTTTCTTTCTTTCTTTCTTAAAGTATTTAGTTTTGTAAATCTTTTTGCAGAATGACAATAAATATATTATTGGCCTATCCATACTACATATGTTTTGTTTAACATGATCTATTGAATTGTGCTGGATTTCAACACTAATAGGCAGATTTGGAAAGGGATGTTTAGAAATATCTGTAGGTGTAAATACAAAGTATTATTTGGTTGTAGGTCATCTATAATCTTAAGTTCTTTTATGAAGCTGAAATCCTGAAATGCTATGATCTGTAAAGATTCAAACTAACTGACCACACAAAAACGGCAACTACAACGACTATAATTATAAGACATTGACAGTTTCATTGTATTATTATAACTTGCAATGAAAGAATTTGCGTCCTCACGAAACTTGTAATCAACGTTTCATTTATTCAACACTTCACAAAGCAATTTACACACTGTGCTCGGGAGTAAAATGCTAAGAGAATTGGTGCAGATTAGCTGTGTAATAACCATAATAGCCATTAACAGGCGATTGAGGGAAAGTTTTGTTTAAATTATTTTATACCATAATATGAAATCAAATCCAAAAATGGCTCTAAACAGTTAGTGCTGTTTAATTTTTAATCTCACTAGGTAATGTTTATTCTGCATTTATTTAAAACAAATTATGTCTACATCAGTAGCGTATTCAGCTTTTTGTGCCAGGGAGAGCAAACAACGTCTGAATTGTCTTAAAATCGTCTTAAAAACACTATTTCTTTTGGGTTTTTTTTATGACGCCTCAAATGCCGCGGGGGGGGGGGGGGGGGGGCAAGTCCCCCCCCCCCCCCCCCACCGCTGGATACGCCACTGATCTATTATGATTTTCTAATCAGTATGCAAATTTACAACAAACATTAACATTTTGCGTGCCTATTGTAGTACACTGTATTGTATTTTGTTCAGCCTTCTTCCCCACCCAACCCGATGTGAGTCAGCTATATAGTGCAGCATACATTTGACTGCGAAAGCATAACTTTACATAATACTGTTATCAAAGTAAGAAATAAATAAAGTTATAAATTATGTATACTTTTGACGATGCATAAAACCGAAAAGGCCTACACCAACCTCTAAAGGCAATATGCCAAGGCAATCGCGAAATAAACGGCTATTCCCAAAAACTAAGCCAGTGCAAAATTATCACTTCAAACTAATTTCAAATTCATGCATATTGATCTATAATGTGAAATAGTTATAGTTATAGTGTACAGTTGGCAATTTACAGGCGTAATTGTATTGACCAAATCCTACACCACTCCATTCACTTCTTTTTGTCACGTGCACTTGGCCCCTCCCCTTTCAGGCCCCGAATATTCTGATTGGTCAGCACCTGGAAAGCAACGTTTCCTATTGGGCAGATCTTGGCCAGAAGTGGTGCCGCGGCGACCAATCGGAGCGGCACGTTGCCGATGTCGTCTGCTGCGGCCCAAAGAGCTACGATGCCATAGGCTCCCCAGTAAATCACCAGAAACAGCAATACCACCAAACAGGTCTGAAAATATATAAACAAGTTTTTCTTTCATCATATTTTTCCCCATCGTATTTTTGCGAGAATTCTACGACTTTTAATAGAGGGTGCTTTTGGTATTTAAAACAAAATCAAGAAACAGAGTGATAATTATTTTAATAGAAAATTTCCCGTTGTCATAAAGCACTCTTTTACTGAAAGGAAAAACTTAAATAGCGCCCTCGGGAATGCTGTGGCAATTCGTTCCTTCATGCTTCAGTTGCAAAATTTTCAGAGAACATTTTAAAAAACTGCAGATTTCATACCATGGCTGCTTCATTCTTGGCGACTTTTGTCATCAAATTCTCCTTAGGACCTTCTTCTTGGAGCTTCACAAAGCACCACAGGACAACGCCCATTGGTACCACATAGACCACGCCCACCATGGCGGCTAGGTAGGTCAAATAGGACGCTTCATGGTCGGCGAAGTCCAGCATACACGTGGTCTTCTGTGGTTCAATGCCATAGCGCCCCCACCCTATCGGGGCGAGGGGAGTTAGCGCCCAGAAGAATGCGTTGACCCAGATAGCCGATGTGGCAATAAGATATGGTTTACTGCCTGAATTAATTCATAAAAAGAAAAACACAAACTAACACAAGGAAATCATTTTTTTGAACGAAATCACTTTAGTTTTACATGTCTTTTCAGTTGCACGCATTAATCCATCCATCCATCTATTCATTAATTTTATACCTGCAATGTTTCCTATGGCCGAATAGTACTTGTCTACAGCTAAGGACACCAGCGAAGTGATGCTGACTGTACCAAAGAGCATTCCAGCTAAAGCGTATAACTGACATCCCTGGTCCCCGTATAGCCAACTCTCCTTGAAGCTTGATATGGCCGCAAACGGGCACATCAGCGAAATACCTCAATGTACAAAAAATAGCAATTTATCAGGATGAAAGTGATTCACACCACTAGGCCTATATGACAGACTTTCCGGAATACGAATCGGTGTGTCGTGAAAGCGGCGACGAATTTTGCGAGGCTTATTTTTATCTGGTCTGTGTAGTATCCGTCCGCCACTTTCTTGCACCCTGTCCACCCTTTAAAAATGCCCATTATTAGTTTGTGCCTGGATATCACATCTAATTGCTTACCGAAATCCCCGATGCATTGTGATATGCCTAGCAGAGACGGAGGTCTACGGAGCGAGTCGTTTGTCAGAAATATCACCAGAAGTCCCCCATTAAATAGCATTCCAAAAATACCTCGAGAAAAAATAAGAAAATAACAAAAGATTTGTATTACAATATTTAGTTTGCAACACATACACACACTAACATGTATATTTTCGTATAAATTCGAAATCCGAACCACAGATAAAAAGACAAATGTTTGTGTGTTCGTTTTATAATTTATTTATGGCAATTATTTATCAGTTGTTCATGTCCACTGAGGCACAATCTGTTTGGTCCAACTTTTCGGACCACTCATGTCGCCATCAGGTATTCTCCATTATTTTACTCTGTTTAAAAATTATATTTTGAGTATTAAGTTGAAAACTTATCATTGTTTTAAAATAGGGAAAAAAACACCGCAAAAATTGCAACATAAAATATTTTTTATTTCGCTCAACTGTTCAGAATTATTTCATGCTTGTTTTCACATAAAGCTATGAATCTGATTAGTAATTCTATACGAAACAGTTCTCTACCGAATTATCTAAGAGAATACTTTAATTAGACGGACGGTATAAAGAGCACTTGCTAGAATATGTAGCTTTATGCTACGTCTCCTTTAAAACGGTCTCCTTTAATACGGTTACATTATTGATACAGACGCAGGTGCGCCGCCTGTGATTCTACGAGAAATCAGATCTTATCACCATAGCCGGTAGATATGATGAATATCTTAACCATGGCGAAATTATCGGTGACTTTCGCATCATGGATAGCGAAGATGATAGCTTTTTGACCAGATGCGTAGTTGGCTAGAAAATTAAAAATATAAACCTATAGGCTAAGGCTCAAAATTGATGGAAAACATTCTTTGACATGTAAAAATACTGAAGATGAAACTAAGGAAGCACCCATGTTATAAGTGGATTTAACATATTCAACATGACGAATTTGTATTCATTTTACTTCGCAAGTTAGTGCATTATTCTAACAAAATTTCCCATCCTTTCAAGTTGGCCCCACGCTGCGCTTGCTCAGTTATGCGAATACAAATTTACCACGGGACAAACCCAACACGATTGTCGCGGGACACCAACCTTCGACAGTCAGCACAAGGCCCATGACGTAGTACTCGGATGGGTTCATTGACACAGCTTGGGTAGCCCCCGACTCCATGGTACGCTGAAATAAAACTACAAAGGCCTGTGTAGAAAACACATTTCGACAAGATAACTTTAACTTTTTCTAATAAATCGCCCACCCGAACAAAGATACTGATAATTGGGAGGGCCGCCAACATAGGGCAAGATATCTCAGTTGGTAGAATGCCGGTACGGTATTCCGGAGGTCGCAGGTTCGAATCCCGCTCCTGCCAGTTTTCTTTGTTCACTTTGAAAATGTTTTTCTAATAAACCCTACCCATCAGAGAATTGAATTAATGTTGCATTATGCTCCCTTTTGATCAGTCTAGTCGAAATGTCTCATTTTCAAAAACTATACTGGTCATCATCGTGCAACAGGGGCGGACCCAGGAATTTTTGAAGGGGGTGTCAGGCCAGACAGACAATAAAAGAGCAAGAAATAAAGAAGAAAATAGTGAAACATTGAGCTTGAAAACATTAAATAAACGTGTAAATTAGAACAGAGATGAATTTTCTCTTTTTGCCCTTTCCCGACGTAATATATGAAGCACTGTATGCTACTGTGCGCACAATGTAAACGTGAGTGCATGGAAATGACTTTCTTATTCTTGCTGTACTAGCCTATGGGAAAATACGCTTCTTTTTATGGGGTTCCGGTAGGAGCCCCATATTTCTAGAGGTACTTACGACCACCGAGCTTGCCGGGGGTCGGCTGGCCGATTCGAATCCAATGCAGCAGCGGGAACAGCGTAATCAATGTGAAGATGGAATTTGCATCAGGAATGATGATGTAAATTAAAACAGAGAAAGGACAAAAAGAGAAAATCTCTGTTCTTACATCATCATCCCCGACGCAAATTCCATCTTCACATGAAATAAACATGTCGTGAAATAATCCCTTACATAGTAATTCCCGCGATCTGCTCAGAAATGCGTTACATATCTAAAACAATGGTATACCTATCATACTGAGATGACACCATTGAGAAGTAAACTTCCATACCGGCTTACAGACAAGAGGCATCGTCTTGAAATAAACTCTAATGCTTTATTTACAGAAGCTTTAAATCTGCAGTACTTCTGATAATTAAACAGACATGGAGATACGGCTTACCTGCAATGTTGACAAGACCCAACTCGATGTGTGCTCCGTGTTTAAACTATAAGCGGCCAAGCACCTCCACACTAAGGTCACAAGTGCACCTGCTTTGGACTAACCCTTCATTCTAATCACGTTTTCATTTTCATTCTCGCTACGAATAAGATGAAATGATTCTAGATTTCCAAAGCGATTTGTATACGGCAGTCGGGTTCAGCAACATTATGAGACTTGATTTTGCCCCAGGATACTCATCCAGTTTCTGCTGCACAGTACATACATAAACAGCCAGGGGGGTAGTTCGTAGCAGCCTGCATGCATGCTGCATTGCCAATGGTTGAATCCATGCATTGTGCATAATAAAAGTCAAGACGGGTTCACTGGAGTTTATTCACATCAACAAAGCAAAGCTGGAAAATGTCCAATTATGTCTCCGACTTGACAACTGGCAAAGATTATACATTTTCAATGAGAAATGGAAATTAACCATAAAAACTGAAGACTTCATTTTGTTTATTTATTTATATATTTATTTATTTTTATTGCATGTATTATTATTTGGCGGTTTTAGGAACCATCAAGAAACTATTTTGGTAATTTTCCGAGATGCTGTGGAATTTGTTACTGAACACTTGTGCACATTATGGCAGAAATAATTATTCAGTTATGTTCCTAAAAATGTAATTTGGACACGGTATCGCCTTTTAGCAAGAAAGGCAAATTGCACACTGTATACAAACAATATACATTACATTTCTGGTACGGCAGTGTGACAAGTTTCTGTTTTTAATGATAATCATAACAATGGAGGAAGTTTTAAGTGATATGACTGTAATTTATGGCAGAATGGACTATTAACCCTAACAGTCCTGAATCCTCCAATTTTAATATGATTTTCCACATACCCTAGGGAGTTCGGGTTAAATTAACCCTAACCCGCTAGTATAATTTACTAGGAACCATACCCATCCTTACAAATTCCAACACCATATGGTAAAACTGTACACACAAATTGTTGGACTCTGATTCTGGTATCCTTCCTCCATGGTATGCCAAACTCAGTGCAAAGGACTATCAGTTTGGGGGTCCAGTACCCATCCTAACAGATTCCAACCAAACATGCTGTTGGGTTTTGATAGATTAAGTACTGTTAGGGTGAATGCAGTTTATACTAAAGTACACTAGTACTAAAGGTTGTAAACTGTCACTGGAATGTAACTACACAACCTTCAAAACTCATGAAGCATGATATGGGGTAAGGGAACCCACCCCCATGTCACACCCCTCCTCTCTCTTTTGTGTTGGTCATTGTGTTCCCAGAATCTGAGGAATTCTTTTCAGAAATCTGGGGGGGGGGGTGTTAGGTAACAATAGTCTGGAGTGTGTATAGGGACAAAGGGGGGGGGGGGGGGGGTACCCCTATGCCCCATATCTTGCTGGGTATCTCAAAACTCACTGTAGAAATAGAAATTTTAAGGGCATATACATGTAAATTGTGATTGATTGGTGCAAGCAATTTGGGATTATTTTATTCAAAAGAAACCTCAAATTTCAGTGAAGAAATCAAATTGGAGTGGGAATTTTAAATAAATGAAACATAAAACAGTTGTCAACTGGCAATATATTATTTTAATTCTCAATCGATGTACCAATCGCCTTCCACATACAACACGACCGATGGCTATTTCATGTACAGGTTAAACTAAAACCGACTCTTTGAACATACACAGTGCCCAAACAAATAACATGGTGGTTAAAATATAAAATGCAAAAATTTCTACAAGAATTTGTTCAGAATTCTACAAAGAATATTTGTTAGGGTTTAACGTGTGTTTTATTCTGCAAAGAAAATTAGTACATGTACATTCAGGGGGCTTTGTGGAAAATGTTTTTTTTCCGATTTCAGTGCCAAGCACTTTCTGAATTAGGGCTTCTCAAATTTTCCACATGTACTTTGGGTAAAAATAACCAAATAAAATTTACAACCAAAAGTACAATTTAAAATACACATGTTCCAGTTGGTCCCAAACAAAATATTCCTGTATATGGAGTTATCACAATTACAAAAACTACAGTACAGCCTTATCCAAGATTATTTTGTACATGATGTTGGTTGTAAACATGAATGTCGTGAACGAGTGCCATTTGAAATAAAAAATTTCAAGGTTGACAAAGTAAAAGAAACATTTAAATCAACACAAGCTAAAGGAACACTGATGCCAAGATAATCAACAGCCAAGCGCCCCCCACCCCCAGCTTTCAAATCCTGATCCGCCCCTACAGAGGTTAAAAAAGGCTAAAACTAAATACTCTCATAGTCCTGAACACTTTGTACAGATTATTCACAGAATTCTTAATATTTGTTAATAAGCTATTGCTTCCAAACAGTAACATTTTTATTCCAATATAAATGTTTATTTACACTGAGCCAGTTCTCGAAAAAATCATGATTGTTTATATCTAAAGCAGTTGATGTGTACATGTTTACATTTTTGTAATATTACATGTTAAATTTTTATTACATTTTTTTGTTTAATAAAAACTCCATCTGTACACACATGTTCCATCTCATCTCCATAACTAAGGTTATTTGTATTATTTGTTGAAGTAAACATGTTCTTATATTAAAACTAACGGGTCAGATCATAATTGTTCCTGTGTAGGTTGCCTTCAAAATTTGGGATTCCCAAACGTTAGGGTAATAAAAACTGCAACAAGTAGTTTTACATGGTTCCTGGGTAAGATTGATATTTGCAACATAAACTCTGATTTTTCAAGTTATGCACGTTGGAATCTCGCTGGCTAGTCAAATTCTCACTGAGGCCACCATAATACGCAAGTGTATTAGTTTTTGTAAATGTGTAAGATGGAACCACAAGAGGGCGTTGATGTAAACTTGTCACTGAACCAGAAACCATGCGAAACAATTTCTTTTTAAAGTTTTTCAATGTACAAAAGTGTCTCTTAATAAAAATTTCATTTATAAAAATTTGTATCACATCCAGCTGTCGCCAAAAATTCTTCCATGATAAACAAAAAAAGCTGTTTTGTGATTTACTGATTATCACACAATGGTGTACAAAAATGTGGACGTCACCACTTTGTAAACACAAAGATAAAGTGACATGGAAAGAGTATTTGAAGATGACAAACCTGAATGGGTATCCTTGGAAACAGTGAACTCTCTATGCCGGGAAGAGACGAGTACCCTCACAACTTGGCATGACTCAGGATGAAACACCTGATTGAACACAAGGTCAGATTTACTTTCAACCGGTGCCAAACTTCCCTTTCTGGAGATATGAACCTATTTGAACATTTCCTACTTCAAACAAACATTTGAGACAGTTTCTCTATTCCTATTGGCCGAGAGCCTGTCACATGGGTTTGTTTTAACTGGGATTTGCACGGAAGACAATGTCACACATATATTTTTGACTAGAAATTGAAGAAAATAGGTGTTGACAAACCTTCATGTTTATCCTTTATAAAAGAGATCTCTTTTCATAAGGCATTTATGAATAGCTATAAAAATGTGATGAACAGATCTCTACCAGTCAATAATGACCTCACAGGGTCTTAGTCCCTGGCAATGGACTGAGCTGAAGCAATTATACCTCTCCTAGGCTATTATTGACATGTTACAGTTCAGGTCATCGTACTTTCAACCCTTCATGAGATAGCATCTATCAACATTCATCTCACATGACATACCTTTTGTTTTGCCAGCTGAATTGATGACCTGTCGCAGACACTGACCAAACTCTTCCAGGATGAGTTTCTCCGCCTTGGCCTGTGTAGTTCGCTTCTGTTCTGTCTGCTCGGCTTGGGCTAGGAGGCATTGGCAGGTTGCCTCGGCAACATCATTGGTGATGAAGGAAAATGGTAACCTAGCAACCAATAATACCAGTAATTGTTAAAGTCTTGTTACGTAATGTGCATGCAGACACCCACATGATGATCAATGTGCTATATTTTAGCATCCTGGGAGTGTGAGTGGAACAGATAAATGTAGTGCTTCTGCGTTCCGTATACCACAATGCTGAAGGCCAAATGGTGACAGGCTGCAGACACACTACATTTTTCTGTGTTTTACAAGTGCTGGCGGGAAAACAAATTTATCTTCCAGTAAACTTTATTAACTTTAAACGATTAATTCAATTCATTTGGAATTTTAATATTTCAAAAACTACTGATCGAAGTCGCATCAGGAGAGCACTTGATTACCAAAATAGTTTAAACAAAGCTCTCAAATGTCATCTTTGTCAATAAAAGTTGACTGTGTTTAATAGGTGCATTCCCAATAAGGTGAGCCAAATATTTTCTTTGCCAATTAGTGAGCCCGCTCGAATAAAAATCATGCTTTTGTCCTGGTAATAAACGTGCACAAAACAGTTGATATAGACTGTTGCATATGAAATAATATTCAACTGTTTTGGCCATGCCTTATGTTCTTGGGAAAGATAATTTACTACAATTGCTTCTCTCCACCCAGGAGTACAAATGTACCTTTGAGGAAGAAAACACTGATCTCAAACTGCTGCATAAACTACTGCATAAACTAATGGCCTAACAAACAGGGTTATTATTGTGAAGTGTTTTAAGGCATTTGCACAAGCACTGAAGCACCACATGATTACTATTATTTACAAGCTAGACGTTGAACTGTTGAAGCGACAGAGAAACCCACCTTTTTCCCGAGTCGTTGACTATCGCAGGCCGTGATGGAAAGTCTTGGAACTGAAGCTTGGTGTTTGCATCGGTCTGTTGCTGGACGCGGACCTCTGCAGCATCAGCAAGATGCATCAGAGTCTTACGTTCCGGGCTCTCCTCAAAGTTCTTGCAGCCGACGCACTTGCAGTTGTTGGAGCAAAGGATCTTTGCCTGATAGAAAAGAACACATTTTCAATGTGAACAAAGAAAACTGGCAGGAGCGGGATTCGAACCTGCGACCTCCGGAATACCGTACCGGCGCTCTCCCAACTGAGCTATCTTGCCCTATGTTGGCGGTCTCCCAAATTGTCAGTATCTATGTTCGGGTGGGCGCTAGTCAGAAGTCATAAACCCATAATGCCATATAGCCAGGGATCACGCCCAATTTCACAATACAACCTGGGAAGCGACATTGTGGGGATCATTCAATGAGGATACGACTTTTTAACTTATAAAAGAACAAAGACAAATCAATCATTTACAAGCATGTCAAAGTAATAATCTTTGAGTTTCTTCAGTCATTTTTCATTAACTTCCTCAAGCTCACTCGTGCTATTAGCTAGAGTGATGATAGACATTTGCAGTGCAACTGAATGAACAGTTTCACAAGAACTGAAGACATCCCACAAGTAATTCAGCGTCTGGACTTTCTGATGGCAGGAGACTGAAAATGCTTTCCGGCAAAAAAACCAAAGAAGATGTAACACCTCAAATAGATCACTGGCATCAGATCTCACGTAAATCTTTGACATCCACCATCTTTGAGGCCTCGTTGCTCCACACTCAGGTGTCTTTAACACCGTGCACCAAGTTTTCAACATATCCTGTGTATGCATGCAGTAGTTATCTAGTGCAGAGTCAAGGGGAGGGATTTATGTGGCATGCAACACTGTGCATCTGTATTGCTTGGCATCAAAGATGGCCGTCAGAATAGGATTACGGGAAATATATCAGATCAATGCAAACAATCTGTAATGGATATGACTAGAAATACGGCTCACCTCGTAACATTCACAGTAATTCTTGAGACACCCTGAGCGCTTGCAGTTACATCCCTTGTTGTGCCTACGGTCCAACTCCCCATTACGGCCCTTGCCAATCTTAGGTTTGAAGGCGTTGGGGTTACGGTCCAGGCATGCCTTAATGGCTCGAGCTCGATCGTCTTCATGGTCTAGGTTGTTGAAGCAGTTGTTGCAGTTGCAACTGTTGCAGAATTCACCGTTTGCGAAGCAATCACAATACCTAGGAGTAAGGCAAGGGGTACGTTAATAATCACAGTGGCTGACAACAGAAAATGCTTTGCCTGATATGTGGGACATGTGTTCTTTAGAATCAGACAAGGCTGGTCTCTTGTTACACAACTACATTTCTGTAAGCACAAGTTGTTGCAAATGTCAACAGGCACAAGTGAGCTGTGGATTTCTGGCCCTCTTCACATTAACAGTAGCCAATGATTGTCAAGAACATACAGCAAAATAAAACATTGCATTCCACGCCTCTGCATACAAGTATAATTTTGGACACGGCTCAAGACAACAATTGCACGGAAAGCAATACTCTATTTTGCCGATGACATCATGGTTAGAAAGGGCTATTTTTTATGGGTTGAACACAGGATGGTTTTTCTGTCATCATTATTGACAACTAATTCAAACTGTGAAGCTTTAAACCACATACTTACAATTTCAGACACTGTGATTTGGTGCAGTTACATGGCTTGCGGGGTCTGTGCTCTGAATCCACCTGAGCAGAACGTCTCCTTCAATGAAACAACAAAATAACAACAAAATATTGCAAGGTTTTACACAGGTGCAGAACAAAATTCAGGAAAATTTGACTTAATATAATGATTATGTACATATGGAACATTTAAGAGTGAAATGAAAGAACGGATTGTCACACTATTTTGGTCCAAAATTTCAAAATAATCTTCCTCAAAATTGTTGTACTTAAACCTATTTGTTATTTCTAAGTTGGTGCACTCATTGTCAGTGCCCATTAAACCTTTTAAGGTCATGCACACAAACAATAAGCATATTACATAACATTGGTCACACAAGAAAGATCACAACATGGCATGTCTTTTCTTACCCATTAACTACACGACTTGGAGGGGGCGGAGATCGTGGTCGTGGGGGCGGGGCTTGAGGGATGCCTCCTGACGGTGCTAGCGACACATAGTTGGGTGTTGACACAGGTTTGGCCTGCTGCATCACCTGCTATTAAATGCAGCCACAATAATATCACGTGAGCTAGAAGACTAATGTAATATCACAACGCCATTGGCTAAATCTTAAATAATGCAATTTCATTGGACAAGGTCCATCATATGTCTGCTATGTGTATCCATGCTCATGCACAAAACCCGTGGAATGCTCAAAATTTAGTACAGTTTAACTATGGCAATTTGTTATTTCTACTAATTTACATGCATTAAAGAACAAGTCAATGGTGGAACCGAATGTGTGTTCGTAACCCAAGTACGCAAATAAAGCACCAGTTTCACTTGACAGCTTTGAATCTTTACAGGAGCATACAGAAAGAAAACATTCAGAACCATGCCAAGAACAGCTTCAAACCATCCAAGTGATGAAAGTAAGGAGTTAGCATTCCAATAATTTAAAACAACCTACAGAAATGTATCATCGGTAACCAACCTGTTGGACCATGGGTACCATGGCAAAGTTCTGCATGATGTTGCTGCTGGGTGCCAGCAGCGTAGTACCGGGCGGAAAGGTAGCAAACTTGGTCTCGCCCGTGATAGGATTGATGATCTTCAGCTGTGTGTTGGCGGGCATGATCATGCGATTCTGAGTGGTTCCCACCCCTGCGACAGATTGAGCTGTGCCGCTTCGATGCGCCTGGATTTTCTGAGAGAAGCAGTACATACTTTCATTAATATCAGTATTTAAAATCTTTTGCAAGTTGTAAATCACGACAATGTATTAGTTCAAATCATTTACAATGCCTGATACACAAAGGTGTTCTAAAAATATTGTGTGATCTGCATGCACATATCAAATTTAAGGCCACTTATCACAAACGCACTAACTTTACTACACCTTGCAAATATTGAAGTACAGTTGTGCACATTGGTAGAAAGATCATTACTGTCTAGTAATGTAGAGAACTAAAAGACTTATTCCTGCTTTTGATGGAGGTAGTCACGACTGCCAAGACTGATGACAGGTATGTCAATGGCATTCCAACTGCGATAAGAATTTACTGCCTGGCATTTTGTGGAATCATTGAGGCTCAATCTCACAAAATGGAGCTGTCAGCACAGATGCATTGGACAGTACTCTAGAGGTCAGCGTCATGTTTCAGTCAAACTGTCATCAATTTCTCTAAAGAGGAGAAAAACAATTTGAATATTACCTGTGCCGGAGCGATTGGTACATTAATCTTGACTGGGTTGGCTGTTGGTACTGTTCGCACGATGCTGTGTGCTGTCGTGGCTGGTGCAATCGGTTTGGCCATCGTAAGCACTGGCTTAGCTACAAAGTAAAGAATCAAGTTTCCATATTTCTGTATATTTGGTTTTTTTTCCTGAAAACAACTCCATGCATGGAACTTTAAGCAATGATTTTCGGTTTGTCTCAGATTTCTTATCTTCTGCGTTGAATTATGGTTTAGGTGATTGGACAGCATTTCAACAAGCTGAACTAAGACTACAAAAGCTTAGTTAAAAAAAAACACAATTTATACCCCATCCCCATGGTTAAACATCTGGTAAATACAGCTAGTGGACACTCACATCTCAGAAAAAAATATACAACAGCCTATAAGAACATGCACAGCAGCCTAAATAGGAAATAAAACATTAACCCTAACCCTCCAGGGCGTTTTGGCTAGAACCCTGCCAGACGCATCAGATTGCATACTTTGTCACATTGACTTGTGTGGAGAGTCCAGCAAAGTGGAGCTGTCAGCACAGATGCACTGTGCTGCGTCTGGCAGGATTAGGGTTAAGAGATGCAGCAAGAGATAAGACTACATCTACACAAACATTCAGGGTCTATGTATGGCATAACAAATAGTGGTGCACAGCCTGCCTGAAACGCTGACCAACTCCTCTGAAGGCTGCTTGATGACATCAGGGGAAAGCCTGTTCTTGATTTCTAGAGCTATTGATAGTAATCTTCTCTCTGGGCTCTTCTAACACCAGGAAGAAGGGGAAAATGACGGGAGCAGAGGTTCACCGCACTAGGGGAACAAATTATCAGGTATTCACTGAGCTCCACATGTGCACCAACATAGCTTGAATACTTTTTCTAGCACTGCCTACAAAGCTATTTTTTTCAGGAACTTACACTGGGTCGTTGTTGCACCTGATGCTGTGACAGTCACCAGCCTGACGTAAGAAAACTTGGATCCAGGCACCTGCACTGAATGCACGGTGGTCGTGGCGGTCCCTGCTGCTGCTGTTTGAGGTTTAGTAGCCTTGGTGGTGGTCACGATGTTCGTTGCGTTGACCTGCTTAGTTTGTACCAGCTGGGCTGGCTTGATCTGAATCGGTTTAGGTTGTTGCGCTTGGTTTGTTGACTGGGGAGAGATATGGTTAAGATACCAAAATCAATTAAATAATTGTACTGTATGTAGGGCTCAAAATTTACACTGAACTGGTAGACCAAGACCAAGCATTAGTCTAGCAGACTCCAAGACCAAACTAGACCAGTGGGCTGGTGATTTTTCTTTCAAATATTAATAATCTTATCTGTTGCTTTAACCCTAACCCTCCAGGGTATGTTTGCTAGAACCCTGTCAGACCCATCAGATTACATAATTTGTCACATTGACTTGTGTGCAGAGTCTAGCAAAGTCTAACTGTGCTGCGTCTGGCAGGGTTAGGGTTAAATGAAACTTTGACAAATTGAATGAAGTCTTCCATGTTTATTTTCAGTTATTTGACAAACTAAACAATTTGAAACTCTGTCACGTGGCTGTCACGTGGCTGTCACATTTTTTCCCCACCATTTCAGTTGGCAAAATCTGTGTGGGTTATTGATGCACAATTAAATACTAGAATATTCAGAGTATTTGTCACAGCCCTAGTTGGACAGTTAACTTACAGGGGTAGCAACCATTGCTACTGTCTTGACTCCAGACACAGATGTCAGTGCAACTCCACCTTGCTGTGACGTCGGCGCTGCTGATGACTGGACGATGATCGTCTGAGGAGCCGGTGCAATCTTCTTTGGCGTTGTACTCACGCCAACCTTTGTCGGGCTTTTTATGCCTGAAATGGGGACTTTAGTTGCATTCTGTTTCGCTGGGGAGGTTGTGGTGATCACCATGCCTTTCGGGATGACCACATTCTGCTTTGAGGAAATCGCACCAGACTGAGCGATCGGGACAAACTTGATAGGGGAGCCTGATGGAAGCAATTGCCGACCACCGGTTGTTTGGGCCGACCCCGGCGTCATCATCGTCATTGTTGCAGTAGTCAGTCCTGCCGTAGTAGACATGGGCTGCTTAGTGGTAGGGTTCCGTGTGATAATAACCTTTGTCACCACCTGCCCGGTTGTCGTTGATGGCATGCTGCGCTTCACGATGTTCTGTATTGTTTTTCCCACCGGTGAGCCTGGCGGCAGAGTTATAACTTGCGTCTGGTTCCCACTCGATGAAACCCTGACTTCTGTTGGTGTACTGGTACTCGAGCTACTGCTCTCACTGGTGGTTGTGATCAATGTTGTGGTGGGTTTGGCAGTTTTAGAGGGGGATGATGTGCTTGATGACTCACTGCTCGATTTGGCAATGAGGTTGTCCAATTCCGCTTGGATCACTGCGACCGGGTCAGTCTTGCCACTTTTTGCAGCCTCTGATCTGGCTTTGGCCGTGCTACTTCTGGTCTGGGACCCAGAAGATGCCATCATTTAAACGTTCCGGTCTGTGTCACTGTGCGGTGTAGGAGAAACCTCAGTACAGTGCCAACGAATTACAAGGAGGCTGCAGGAAAAGGGTTGAAATGAAGTTTAGCTGCAACTTTTTAAATCTTCACACTTGTAACTCAATCTTCCAAACAGTACATTCCAGTTAGGAATTTATGAATTGCTCATCATGCTATGTTCAGCTGTGTAAAATAAACTATTTACTTACAAGAAAAACGACATGGCAATAGACATAAAAATCTTGATATAAATATGTTTTTGTCAAAAAGGGAAACAAAGTAGGCTACTCATGAATATCAACCAAACTCACAGGAAACTATCATTTAAATATAAATTGTCATGACCATTAATCCTGCTGACAAAAGTTAAGGTAAACTTTACATTCTGACATGTCTGACATTGTCATTTGTTTTGTTTTTAAGTGTTTATTTTGCCGTGAACCGGTCTTGCCTTTTTACCGTTATTCAGCCGTGAAATCTGCTGAGCAGCAAGCTCAACTTCATTGTAAATGTAACAATAAACTGCTCTTCCTGCCGAGTTATCATGTGGTCGAGTCCTTAAACTTTAAAGCTGGTGACTCATAAGTGACAGCGCTACCCTAGCCGGCCTGTACAGGTTCGATCCCAAGCTTTGATGGGTATTTTTCTTTTTCAAAAAAGTAAGAATTGTTTGTTTTTTTGGGTACTGTTTTAAATCAAATCCTGATTTAATTACATGCATTTTTTTATGATTCATGGCTCTGAGGGATTTTTTTTAAAGGAAAATAAAGTCAAATTGCACACGATTTGGTTTTATTCCCATCTTGTGAAAAGGAAGTCAGAACAACAATGAAGGCATGGAACCAGACTAATTTTTTTTCTTTTGTTCCCATGTTTAATAATTAATGCCGTGCCCGGTCAAATAGCTAAGCTGATGCCGGTTCATGGCAAAATAACCACTGTCACTGTCTTTTTCACACTTAATCTAGAATTTTAAGAGAATTTATCCCTGCACTTTTGATGGGGGATTCATTTCCTCATTTAATTGGATATGGTGACGTACAGGTAGTGTATGTTTTATAAATCGAATAAAGAAAAATATCTGTCCGTAAACTGGGCAACGCTATTAAGGAAAATGGGGCCCCAGTACGAAATGTGTGCAAACTCGATGCGTATCGTGCCGGATGGGGAAGAAATCGAGGTAAAAATTTTCCCCTTAAGATCCACCAATCCACACGATCCTAAGCAAATCAAACAGATACATCACTAAGAACACAGGTATATTCTTTGATCTTTAAAATAAATGGTAAATATGAAGAAATCCTCACCGAATCTGACGTTTGCCATTACGTTATTTGTTCAAAATCACGCGCCCGACCATTACACGTAAATTTGGCATCCCATAATAATCACTCATTACAGGCCCATGTGTCAAAGGTCAGCCTCTTTCCAAATATATTGCATGTTGCAATACATAATGAAATTAAAACTAAACATCTGTATTTTCCGTAAACACAAAGTACAGCATTATTATTAATATCTATTTTAAATTCATAAAATGTTATACTGAGTAATTGTTGGCTTTAAAACAAATTAAGTCCTTCCTCTTAAAATTCAAAATGGCGGCCTCCATCAGAAAACAACTTTTAACTCTTGTTAACACTGGAAGTGCTCCAAAGGACCTCACAGAGAAGTAACCTCATTCAAAATTACATAATTCATAACATACCGTGACGCTTATTTTATATAAGGAGATGGAGTTTTTAAATTTCGTTTCAAAGCCTTATAAAGGCATTAAACTTTGTAAAAATATCCCTGGCCAGTTGTGCAGTCATGAGCAAGTTCGGTTGGGCGACTAAGTAGTAGAGTGACTAGACTTAACCTTAGTCAATCTAGATGTCACTCGAACGCTGCGTGGTTTGACTAGCTAGTCCAACTGGATCAACCTAGCTCCGGACCATGGTTTCTCTAGTCACTCGCGAGTTACGTCACGGTTTCAAGATGGAGGATAGGTAAACTGGGCAGGTTTTGCAAGCGTTTACGGTAAATTGTTAGTTTTGTCCAATGATAATAACTCTTTGCAATAATATAATGAATTATTTATTGCACTAAAGTTAAGTAGAGAAAATAAAAGAAATAAATAATAGAAAATGAAAATGACGTACATTGTTTTGCTTTGTTAACAATTTGCAGACGACATTCTTTACAGTTTGTTGTTCCTACACAAACTAGATTTGACGTAGTTGATCAACTAGATGCGTTCGAGTGAAAACAGACCACGCATGCGTGATTTAAATCGCAAAATTGACAAAAGGGACTAGATCAGCAGCACCCGAACTTGCTCCATGTTGTTGAAGTTGAATTAGGATGCCCTCTTGTGGTGAAGGTTAACTTTCTTTTATTTTTTGGCTTCAGCTGACTTGCCTACATCAAACACTTACACTGTGTTTACCTTCATATTAAGCCTAATACTGACAATCTTTTCTGTGAACAGTTATTGTGATAATTGTTACCTTTACTTTAGGACCACGTTCCATATAAGAAAACGAATTAAGGAGACAGTTTATGTTTCGGAACTTACCTCAATATTTTGCGATGATACAGGCAGGAAAAGTCACTCTGTGTGCTTGAAATCATCTAAATAGTTCGCTAAGATATCATGTTGAATATGACAAAGCTTAATTTTGTGGAAAGAGGGCAGGGTTTTCATTTATGAGGGAAATTATGGGGTAAAACGGCAACGTCTCTGACTGCAAACAAAGCTAGGAAAGTCACATTTTCTTTGAAAGTGCATTTCAAAATTACAACAAACATGAGTTAATCTGAAGAAAAAAAGACTGCTTTAGCCCGCAAAAGTCACTTTTGTAATGTAAAGTCATCTGCAAAAGTCAGTTTTGAATGGAACTCGTAAAAACAATAGAGGTGTCCTAAAGGTAACGATTACCGTTATTGTAGAGCTGATACAAAATAATTGGCAAGCTGTCCATATTTGGAAGTTGTGAACAAATCAAATGAGTTATTGCTAAAAACGTTATTTACAAACAAAAGAAGCCACCAGAAAGAAAGTGGAAAGTCATGCATGTAGGCCTACAGTATCGAATATGTTGGTGTGCATATGTGGGCCGGGCTTGCATACAAACCTTGCCCTTTGCTACCCTCCCCATGGGTCTCAAACATTCTCAAAACTCCCATACCTATAGTATAGTGTTGGCCTCCCCACTCCCCTGACCATGCAACATTTTATTATAACATTTTACAAAGGTGTCTTAACTAGTTGAGCGTAAGCAGAATTTTAGAAATCCAAAAAGAAATCATGTGAAATGTTTTTCCCCTCTTACTCAATCTCATATCTTTTGGTTGCTGCTACTCTGCATTGCTCCAGACTGACAATTCAAAAGATGGTGGTCGACCTACATGTATCGGAAGAACATTTTCATTCAAGTTATACATGCATTTTGGAAGTTAACACTATCCTTTTGTTTGTTTCTCAAGGTATCGAATAATCCTGGCAGATGTCCTGAAGCTCAAAGACAATGCCCTGATCGAAGGACTGCAGGCATTAATAGAAGCTTGTAAGTAGAAATCTTCACTCAAATGCAAAATTAATGTTTAAAATTCTGTACCAACATGTGAACAAACTTTCTTCTTTGACTCTCTAGTGGTCAATGAAACCGTCAGCCTCGTCATCTCAAGACAGCTTCTGACAGAGGTCTCCAACCATCTGGGAACACTCTCTGATGTCATCTCCAAGAAAGTCTCCCATTTTATGATCGAGAAAGTCCAGCCGCGAGTGGTGTCCTTTGAAGAACAGGTAAGGGATCATCAAATATGCAAAACAAATCTTGACTACTTTGGCATTAATGTCCATCAGTAATATTCCTGAACTTTGTTAAAAATTGGCACTGATTTATTTGGTAATGATGTGGTTTACGGCAAAAATTGGGTTTGGTGGCATTTTTTGATAATAATTAAGGATCTGAATTTTGGAAGGTTTGGTAAAATATTTCAGAAAATCTTTGATAAGCATCTGAAAGGAAATTTCATCATCTTGAAATTGGTAAATCTGTTTTGCCAAAAACATGTTTAAGAATGTCATATATACTTGTACAATACTTGTCCATTCAGAAGAATAAAAAGAGGCAAAAAACCCCAAGATTGCCCAACCCCTTTTCCTAATGAGGTGATCATATCAGTTTCCATTGTTCCGGATTGTCCAAATGTGCAGGTTGCCACAGTGAGGCAGCATCTGGCAGGCATCTTTGAGAGGGAACAAAGCTGGAAAGAGGCAGCCAGTATACTCGTGGGCATCCCACTAGAGTCAGGACAGAAGTGAGTGGAATTAGTGCAAGATAATACCAGAATGGGGCTTGTGTGGTTGTCCCTGGTAATCAAAAATGCATCCGGGAAACCTGAAGCTCAACTTCACACAAGAACTAAGGTTATCAATAGTTGAGTAACTTGCATCAAACTTTGTGCAGTTGAGTTGGACTAGTGATGCCCCTGGTAAACTAAGACAAGTTACCTACCGTAGTACGTACGTGAAATCAAATTTACTGTGAATATCTGTATTATAAAATGCCAGTTTCAGTAAACCATGGAGTAATTGAAATACTGTTGTCCAGCAAAACTTGCTGAATTACTCTCATGATGTTTTTCTTCAATGTTTAGTCATGGCCGTACCAGGAGCCAACTTGTTAATCTTGTCTAGAATTTGTCAATTGTGGAAACCCATCATGACTGCCAGTCAACCTCTGATTTTGTTGGTGGTCACTATGAGGCAACCAGCAGGTTTTCTAAATGTTACACTCTAAACTTTGCTGTGGACAAAAGTTATTGCTGTTCTATTATCAAAATTGCGTAAAAATTTGGCTTAACGTCCAATTTTGCAATTTTGTGTGCTGTAATGTACATCATTACATCAGTTCCCATTTCGCTTGTGGTTTAACTAAGGCTCTAAATTACTTTTTTCCCCCATCTTCAGGCAGTACTCAGTGGATTACAAGTTGGAGACATACTTGAAGATTGCTCGCCTCTATCTGGAAGACGACGACCCAGTTAATGCTGAAGCTTACATCAAGAGAGCATCATTGTTGCAAGCGGAGTCAACAAACGAACAACTACATATTCATTATAAGGTCAGAAGAGACAAGTAGCGTAATGCATTAGTGCAGCCAGATTCTCCAAGAAGTAAAAGTAATGTATGGTGGCAAACATCCAATCTGCAGCTTGATTGGTTGAAGCTGCATCGTAGGCATTGACATATACATTCAGCCCAAAAGGAAAATTTGTTATGCACTATATTGACATATTTCAGACAGGAATCTGTAGCGCTTGGATTGAGAACAAAGATTGGACATTGACAGATGCTGACTCTAATATTTCTTTTTGTTCAAATGAAAACAAGGCATAATAAAGGATAATCATTGAATACAGGGCATGTTCATAAAGGTGGTTCTTCAAAAACTATATCATTGGGTGGTATATTTAGGATAACTGGCAGAGATATGGATGACTGGTGGTAAGAAAATAATGTTGGGTAGGTCACCCCTCAAAAATGATTAATAACAAGATGAATGCTCAGATACTCTGAAACACCACACAAGCAACAGGAAACATGGTTTGAAATAAGACACACTTTGGGATTTAATTGGTCAGAATCGGCAAACCAAGCTGAAGCAAGGACATGTCTTATTTCCACACAGGTCTGCTACGCCCGAGTCCTGGACTACCGACGTAAGTTCATCGAGGCAGCCCAGCGGTATAATGAGCTCTCCTTCAAGACTATCATAGCTGAGGAGGAACGTATGCAAGCGCTGAAGCATGCACTGCACTGTACTATCCTGGCATCAGCAGGTAAGTGCCAGGCTAAGGAAGACCAAACCATTAATTGTATGATCTACTTAAAGGAACCATGAAATAGGATTTACATTGCATTATTCCTGCTTAAAACAATAAAGTATTATCTTGACGATGATATTTTGTTACCAGAGTCAATTATTTCCCAGATTAAATATGAAAAAACATTTTTTGAAAAAGTTTGTCCAAGCTACTCCGCCCCCTGAGTGGGACCCTCATTAACATAAGTGAGTGACGTAGATCGAGGAACATTACATATTCTGCTCGAGCCAGCACCATTCATCACGCGTAAATTGAGTGTACATTCTTCGTCCAAAATCTAAGCAAAATATAGCGTTTTTCGGCCATGCCGACAAGGTGTGTGTGGCTGCTGGATGCAGCAAAACAACGAAGGATGGAGTAAGCCTTCATTTATTTTCAACTGATGCGAAATATCGGAGAATTTGGACGGCGAAAGTGAAGGTGACAAGAGCGAAGTGGTCCGGTCCCAGCAGCTTCTCAGCGTTATGTAGCGACCACTTTGAGCAGTCGTGTTTCGATACTGGTATTTTCAACTCCTTTGGGATGGCCATTAAAAATATGCTCAAGTCCACTGCCATCCCAACAAAGTTCCCAGATGTGGGTAAGGTACAGGCGAAAGCAGTTAAACGGCCCATTCCCCGAGGAGCTGTCGCTAAAAGGGAGAAAATCAGGGTAAGTTCGATGTATAGTTGTTGCAACTTACAATGTACGAAATTGCACGTGTAGACCTAGTGTGTACGTACATGCGGATACATTTTGTACACGTACAGTACAAGGGTGTACAGCTTGGTGTACGTATACGTACGTGTAGGCCCTACATAGTATACACGTGCTCTGCCGTATACGTATACCGTACGGGTACGCGTACCCACGCGGACATGCTTTGATGCTCGTCTCGCACCCAGGCGTCATTAACGGGTCCAGACTATCGAGTCCATTCATGAATTTCGGTGCCTCGATCTACGTCACGAACAGCGCCCTCAATTTGAGTCTCAACAAATTCCAAAAAGGGGGGGGCAATTTTTGGGCGGCAAATAATCACACTAAAACTTCACTTGAACCAGTTTGGCTTTTAATTCACATTTAATACATATAAATGAATGTATTTATGAAATAAAATGCTATCCGGCAAATTTGAGAAGCATGGTTCCTTTAAGGTAGAAGTAAGGAAAGGTTTACAGTGTGTGAAAGAACTTCTTGTGTGAGGATAAATGTGGTTCCTCACACAGGTGTAGTCAAGCAGGAAATGAGTCTACATCCTTGAGAGCTTGTGGAAAGATTTTTTAAGATACAATGGTTGGTAGAGCTCTCAAACTGCTTTTCAGTGGTTCCAGGTGCAATTCCAGATTCTGTGGGATTTTCTTTTCTCACTTTTTGTTGATTTCCAACCATAATGAGAACTGATAGAAATGAATGCAGACAATATTAATTACTATGATGCTAATGTATCAAAGATCAAAGGCGACTCCAGACTCCAGACTCCAGATGAACACCCCAATTCAAAACTTGTTGCATTTGATGATGCATTCTTGTTTTGCATTCTTCAAATGAATGTTTCTTCTAGCTCAGGTTAATACCAATTGACAAGGACTAGTATTTTGATTTGTTGTATCTGAAAATCGATATTGTCACTGTCTGTCGCAGGCCAGCAGCGATCTCGGATGCTAGCCACTCTCTTCAAAGATGAGCGATGCCAACAGCTTCCATCTTACGGCATCTTGGAGAAGATGTATCTTGATCGCATCATCCGTGGCAACCAGCTACAGGAATTCGCTGCCCTCCTCCAGCCCCACCAGAAAGCCACAACAGCAGACGGTAAAGTGGAACTTTGGATAATTTTGAAGATCGATAATCAGAAGTTTTGATTTAAGACTGAAATTTCAGACATTTCATAATGTGTGAGGCACTTCAAAATTTCTGGGGACGCTCCAAAGTGCTTTAAGACTGGGCTGTCAGATTTTTTTTTCGGTCAGTCACAACTATAGCACCATGTAAACTGTCTTGACAGTCAAAGGTTATTTATTTTCCCTTGATTTTCAGGATCAAGTATTCTAGACAGAGCAGTCATTGAGCACAATCTTCTCTCTGCCAGCAAGCTGTACAACAACATCACATTTGAAGAACTAGGCTCTCTCCTAGAAATACCTCCAGCTAAAGTAGGTGACAGTGCAGAGATTGGTTGCCACGTGTTCAACAAACTATACCATAAGTATGAGCGTGACTCCAAATTGCCCAAGGGACATAATGTGTCAAAAAAAGCCACATCTGTTTGGAACAGCACGCTTAACAAAATCAAATCAATTCTGGTGTTAAACTGCTACAAGTAAGTAGTTATTGCATGGTTAAGATGTCCAGGGTGAGCAGCGGAAGATCAAGTATTAAAAAGGATTCTAAAGCCTCACTTTTTACCTGTACATGTATAATTCAATAGTTCCAGACCGCACAATCAAGTATCTTGGCGTTGTGATGAAATACATTTGACAAAAATTAGCAATTTTCAGAGTGACCAAGGAAAACTTGAAGGAGCATTTGAATCTGCATCCTCCATGTTACCGTACCGGCGCTCTAAAGCTGTCTTGCCCTGTGTTGGCAGGCTCTCAGTTTGTTAGATTTTTGTTCAGAGGGGTGCTAGTCAGAAGTCATAACTCCAAAATGTTGTATAGCCAGGGATCACACCCCAACCTTGCAATACAGCTGAGAAGCAGAAAGGTGGGAATCACTCAATGAGGACTTTTTACATTTAGCAGCGATAAAGTAGAAGATTGAAGAACAAAGAGAATTGAAAGTATGCACTACAATATAAGTCATTAAGAAAAGTTGTCTTTCCTGGGTCTCTTGAATAAATCTCATCTTTTAAGTATAGATCCCTGTAATTTTATATTCTTTGTCTTTCTGTTTGACTGCAGGCTGAGAAGATTGCCTCTCAGATGATCTCCGAGGGTCGCATGAATGGCAGTATAGACCAGATAGATAGCATCGTACATTTTGAATGTAAGTTAATCTTGGCCATCCCTTCTTTCCTACAGGGCTGTGCCAATATTTAATTGTGCCACAATTTTTATATCACATATTTTTCGCAATTTTGCCATAAAAATTTCTTGTTTAATAATCATTACACCGTGATCTTTGGACAATTTACAGTATGTCTTGAAACAGATTCAGAAATACTTTGATTTTTTCCCTGTTAGATGAGATGATTCATTTATTTACGGAAATACATTTTTTGTTTTTCTAGCTCGAGAAACCTTACCACAGTGGGATAAACAAATACAGAACCTCTGCCTGCAAGTGAACACAATCATTGAGAAGATTAACCAGCATGCACCAGACTGGGTTGCCAGCGTGTCCGAGACTCAGATGTCTTGATGCTCTGACAGTGACGATGTAGCTGTGACTGAATTACTCCTGTATCGGAATTCTTGCTGATTTAGAGACGACAGACCTCCTGCTCTGAACAGAAACTTCATGATTTCTGTGTTTTCTTTTGGGGTCGTTAGTAACATTTGGCAAACATCTTGTGAATCAAATGCATGAGATATCTTATGCTGGAGACTTTCGTCTAGAGCTTTCAAGTTCACCTGTAAATATTCATGCGATAGTATCATTGCTTTGTTTGGCATAAACTGCCCATGTACTGGGAGCACAGGGGCTGATTTTATGGTTCTGCACACAGTTTCCTGCTAATGGAATCTTCATTCGTTCTATGGACATGTAAGCAGTAAGTACAGCAAAAACATGCTAACTCCAGCAGAATTTGCTAGAAAATAGCTAGGTAACAATAGAAATCTTCATGCGTACGTAAACATTTGTGCATTGAGGCTGCGAAATATGCTTTATTGTTAGCACATTTTTTCTGCTTCTGTTAGCACAACTTTTCTGCTAACCGTTTAAGCAGCTTCATAAAATTGGCCACAGTTCATGTAAAATGCATGTGTTAGTGTATTTGAAGACGATATGATGAAAACAATGTTTCTGTTGCATTAATTAATATAACCATGGATATGCAACTCTTTTAGCCAAGATTTTCAAGCTGGGTGAAGCCATGAAATTGGGTCATGATCTAGCCAAGTACAGTTCCAGGGGCACTGGGATGGAAGGGTCTGGGGAAGGGGCTTGGGGTTTAACCCCAGTTAAAAAAGCTAAGAAGTATCATTTTCTTATTTTTTAGATTTTACTTTCAGTTTTATTGACACACCGAACACCAACACCTCTGTGTTATCATTGCACCTTGCTATTGGCAAGTGTTTGACGATCACCAAGATTTTTTGTCAAAACACTGAATATAGACTAATTGTTGGCCAGATGTTGTTTTACAATTTAAAAAAACTGGTTTAAAAAATAAAAATGTGTGTACATGTTATTGATGGTAAACTCTACTTCTTTCTGCACCTTTATTTAACTAAAGTGTGCAGAGTAAGATTTCAACATGAATATTGTAATGCAACTGAAACTGTCATATGCTTATCAAATGTCAATTTTTGCTTGAAATGTACACGTCTGTTTAAAATCAAAGCTTTCTTCTCACGAGGAAGGAGCTCTCGGTTTTAGTTTTGTTTCTTTATTTTTGAATCCTGGATATATACAATCAGATATGGCACTAAAATTCCCTGCTACATTAGTGCATGGTAATTTGTTCTGACTAAAACAAGGCACCGGAGTAAACAAAACAGTGCTTTGAGTGAATAAAGGTAACAATTATTGCAGAAAGTAAAATCGTTTTAGTACATTTCAATTTGACATTGAATTTATTTGTGGGAATAGAGTGTCATGTTTGAAATGACTGAGATTTGTGAGTTGCCGAGTGTTTGCTGTATAAATGTCCAGTAAACCGGAGGTCGCAGGTTCGAATCCCGTTCCTGCCAGTTTCTTTGTTCAATTTGAAAATGTGTTCAAATTTACCTAGTCAGTTTCCCTTGTGGATTGTTTGACGAATAAATGTCCAAAGGTTAGAACGATTTAAGCAGGAAAGTGTCGGAGTTTAAAACTTTCAGTCCATTTAAAACCGTCCTTTGATCGAATTGATGCAGTCGATTCTACATTGAGTTTGTAGGGAGTTATTCTTTTAAAGATATGTGTATAGCTTTATGTTTTGTCTGAGAGCTGCTATGTCCATACTTTTGGGGAGATTCACCCCGAAAAATTAATTTTCAAATTGAATTGCTAAATTGTTAGTATGAACTTTTCATTGATGCATTCTACAAAAAATCCCCCAACAATAAGTGCAGATTTGATAAATTTTGAAGTTGTAGCAGGACCCTCAAAATTCCTCCCGTACTAACCTCATCTTAGGAAGACCAAGCAGAGTGTACATTATAGTAATTGCTTGCTTGTTAGTGGGCTGGGCAAATGTAAGGCGTACCGATGATTGGTTGGAAGTACTACTTTGTTTCATGGTATATACGCGATCGTCCGACGCAGGGGGGCGCTACCAAGGGAAAGGAATTATGAATATTCTTGTCTAAAAAGAAATGTCGAAGCTTAATCTCGATGCCGGAGGTTGTGGAATTATAGTTCGTTACAGCAAATTCTAATAATGATTCTTAACTCAAAAGAAATAGTTATTATTTTCTTAAAAATATAGAATTACTAAGTTTAAAATCACAGTTAGATAAGCGAAAAACACCAGCTTTTTCCATCTAACCATCTCCTGAAAACGAACAAGACTTCTCCCCATCGGCTCTTTTCAGAGCCCCTTCCTTACAAAAGAGATATACCCGAAACCTACTTTCCAGCTAAAAATTTAATGATTTAAAAAATGTTATGCCAACAAATTCAACCTCCCAAAATGACCCAAAAATTAATTTACGACGTGGCGTGTTTTTTTCTCCAATTGATCCAATCATCTATCACCCGGTTATGAGCCACTTGTTATCTCTATCTAAATATCTGCGCTCTGCACGTGAATCGCGGACCGTACCGTATCCGTACCGCGGCACGTGATGGTGACTGGACAGTGATTTCGATTTCTACATATCCATCGGCCCATGGAACTGAATCAATACTGTTTCCCACATACACACGTTGTGTTATTTCAAAGTCCGTTTTGCTTGCTGAAAAACAAGCATTGCGTGGGGGTACGGTTTGTGCAATCGAGGACTGGATCTGGAGCTGAGGCCTAGGTAGGAAAGATCACTCCACCATTTTTAGTTGTCAATTGCGCATTTACCGCGCAGAACCTTCATTACAACACACTCAAAATGAAACTCATTCTTCTCGTCTCATTTGTGGCAGCAGGTAAGTTCAATTCTTACATTGTATTTCTCCGTAAAAATACCTACACTGTCTTTGTCGGGGCCGGGGGCGGGGGGATGGGGAGGTAGCTAGCTAGCTAGGGCCAGCCCAGGTTGGACATTTCTCCATGCATGTATTTTCTGACGGAGGCCTATTATTGTATCTCATGTTGAAACCAATATTCATTTTTTTTACCATAGATTAGTACGAGGCTATATTGAGTAACGTTAGGCTATCATCTGCATTTATTTTTTCCAAAATTTGTCGGGAACTTAAAGGAAAATATTCCCTCCAATATTTTTCATGCAATTTGCGGACAAAAATCTTGAAACAACAAGTTGTGCCACATGTTTAGATGGTTGTTGTCGAGGACAGTTGGTTATTTTTCAAGATTTTCATTTTGCTGTTCCTGACCGATTTTGGTGGGGGTAATAAAGTCAAATCTTTCAAATTGTTTAATTTGACTAATGTGATATGTGAGAGACTTAGCAGAAGAGTCTGTAAAAAGTTATGCCATGGGTAGACCGTAGAGTATATGCACACTGTAAATTTGCAAACATTGTGCATAAAAATGGCTTAATGGAAGTTAAGAGGTAATTATAATTGTAATAATCATAATTTCCAGAAAGGGGGACCTATAGTATTAGGGTTATGCACCTGTCAATTGTCATTTTGGAAAACCCTAACCCCGGGGCACCATCCATTTTTTGTGTGCAAAAGTATAGAGCTGATTTTTATTTATATTCAAAGACCAAATTCCCACACTACAGTTGTAATCATAATGTGTCTTGTAGAATAGTAAAGTAAGAAAATTAAATTCATTTCAAGGATCCAATATTTATTGGATGTACAACTTGAGAAAAATCAATAGAATTGTTTATAATCTAAAAGGTCACCAAAGTCTAGGACTTGGCATCAGGTTAGATTTACCAGAACTATAAAAGGTTTTGACTAGTTTCTACTAAATAACTTTATTGCAGTCTTTTTTATATTGACTTGAACTTGGCAATTCAAGTTTTATAGAATAGTCTGATCCATAAAACTCCACCCTTAACATACTGGCCAATGACAGCTACGCTGATGGCCTGACATGTGGCACGGACGGCTGTGATTGGTCAATATGGATCCGTTTGTTCTAAAGAGACAATTGTTGCAGTTGTGAAATAGGGCCTGTGCGAAACCAGGAAGTATGTATTTTTTTTAATGTTCCAACAGTACTGTCACGTTCAGTCTCTTTCCATTCTGTGAGAAAATGAGAGTAGAGCTTAAAATAATATGCACAAACTTTATTTATAAAGTTGAATATGTTCAAAGCCTCCCCCAAATCACGTCAAAATGGTTGAAAAGGTATTTTTTTTATTTACGTTTTAAAAAAATGTTTAATGAGGGTAGTCATATTCAGTATACTAAACTACATGTAGGGCTGTATACCCGACCGCTAATGTCGGGAACCGGTTCCAGATTATGGAATCGAGTACCCATAACCGAATTAACATATTACTTAGTAATTTCTCAGGCAATGAAAAAGAAAGTTTTTAAACGTCATTTGTAGGGAATTTTAAAAATGAAAACCAATGTACATGGAAAAATGTTTATGACGCTTGCAAAAATACAATTTACACCCTAAAGCTATAAAGCTTACTGTACACGCTTGCTTCTTGCTCATGCGCTGATGTGGTATTATTATTAACGTGCAGACATTTACGAACAATATGAAGAGCAATTCCCAAGATTAAATTTTTTGGATTGCTTTCTTTAACAGGTACCCGAGCACCAGTGTTTTTTTTCAGTCGATACCAATTCCCAAACTACCCGAAATGCACACCCCTATTAAAAACTGTTTTTCAGAAGAGCCCTCTGCAAAAAATATTACACAAAAAGTACAATAGGTATAGTCAGACAGATAAACAAAATCAAAATCAAAATTGTGCAAGTGTCATAAAACATTATTTAAATAGATTCACACTTGTCAGTTACATGAATGTGAAATGTTCATTACAGCAAGCGCTGCTTCCTTTGGCTCTGAGCATTGCACATGGGGCCCAGCGTACTGGTGTGACCACCCATTAAAGGCCAAGGAGTGCGGAGAAGGAGCAACCAAATACTGCATTGAGAATGACTGGGCCCAGATGACCATTGCCGTAAGTAGACGGGGTAGAATTCTATAGTTGGGCACGAAGAGCAGGTTGCAGTCTTCTTGTGTCATTTGGACCTATTCACCCATCATTTGTTTCCTGCCTTCCCACACTACTCCACCGAATCATATGATGGAGATTATCACTTCAGAAGTGACCAAATCCCCACCCCTGGGGCACCATTCTCCTGTACAAAATATTGGGGGAATTCCACAGCAATAGGGACAAAACTATAAAAAAAATCAAACACTTTGATATGTTTTTTAATAATTTGGATTGCATGATAATGTTGATAATAAAGCTCTATGTTTTACTATTAGTTAGCTCTGAATGTTTTGTAAAATAATATTGTTGACTTTTTGTGTGATTTCTCTGTTAGTGACGTACTGAAAGTGACGTACTGAAAGTGACGTCACATAGTACTGATTTGATGCAAGTCCTGCCTAGATTGCTAGTTGATTTGAAATAATGTTACTTTAAATGTTCAGCTCTGACCCTTATGTGTTTAAAAAGACAGGTACTTTTGAAGTGAGTTTAACCAGTTAGTAGAAGACAATCGGTGTTAACAACTTAACCATGTTCTTTTTTTGGTAAATGTTAGTGATAACCAATAACCTTAATGTTCAGAAAACAGGAACCAAAGTTTCGAGTTGTTCTTTGTGTCTCTTGGTAGGCCTCACCACCATTTTGTGTCATGGCAGTTTTGCCTCAGATTGATGAATAGGCTTTGAAGGGATGAAAGTGACATGACAGTCTGTAAATAAAATGTAACGTCAGGGTGATTTTTACACGCAAAGGACCGATGTTCCCACTCTTGGGCATGAGAAAAAAATCAGCAATCCTTTGGGACAATTGATACTTCTACATGTAGTGCATTACGATGAGAATTCCCCAAACAAAAACGGAATATAAATATTCATTAAAAAATCATCCCCGCAAAAACAATTTTCTTCGGATAATATTTACATAAAATATTGTTTAACATTTAAATGTGTGTGCAAAGTATTTGTTGAAGGATTTGAATATTTACTCAAATACCCGTAAGAAAAACAAATTGTCGGAGGGCACATTTCAAGAGTTTGATGATATTTCAAGTCGGTATTATATGTATGCACTACAATGGAAGAAGTTTTAGTGTTCCATTCCTCCCTACCTTGTCAAACCACCAAATGAGCTCTTGTGCTTTGAAAAAACACAAAGCCGTTTCCTGCTGTAAATTGGGGCTTTGCAAAATGCTGTCCGGTCTGACAGTGTATTCAGTCATTCGATTTTACTACATGTATTTGGCTGGTAACAAATTTCTTTTACAGATGCTTTATGTGAAAAATACATAAATTATGGTTCCATCTTCTACTTTGGTTTTTCTTTTTTGTTCTGCATGAATTTTAGTAAAATCAAGTTTTAAAATTGTGCATGCACTGTACAGTCATTCAAGCCCATCAACGACAATGCATTTTCATTAAGTGACTCACATCATGCAATAGATAATTTAACCCCTGTCCCCACGTACCATGCATTGACCTTTATGCCATTTTTGTTTGATCAATGTGAAATACACATTTGGTACAAGTACAGTGTATTTCTTTTAGGGTCTGATTTTAAATTGTAGGCTTTAAAGTTGCAATTTCTCATGAAAAAATACTTTGACTAATTCCCTGACTTTGATGAACATATTTGAATGTCATTGGGAGTCAGGTTTTTGGACTTGCAATTAAAGGAGAGTTTGCCTTCATTCTGCTAGAATAACCTGTCCTGATTAAGCAGAGTAATGCGTAGGGGAGATGAAGATGTGTTTAGCATTTGTGTGTTTTGGATCCAAGTTTTTTGTTTTTTTGTAGATATTTTGGAAATTTTACTGACTTAATCAGTGTACCATGTGCAACTTGTTAAGAAATATCATTAACATTTTAAATCCAACACCAGCGTTGTCATGGTAATCTCATCAAATGACATTTCAAAGAACCATTTACTTTCATTATGTCAGAAAAATGTATGCGTATGTACACATAGCTTGTCCATGGAATATTTTTATTTACCCAAGGAAATAATTATGTAGTCTAGAAAAGTACTTTACAAATTCAAAAATATTTGTCTGTAAATGTAAATGACAATTTTTCATCATTTTGGCTCAGGTGATTGAAATGTTTCCATTTCTGTTTGATTCATTGCATCATGCAGGATGACTCTGCATGTGCTGATTGCGAGAAATTCATTGAAGATGTCAAAGATGTACTGAACAATGGAGAGGTGGAGGTAAGTGGGCGGAGGGTGGAGATGGGGGAAGGGGGAGGGGCAAAACCAAACATTTTGGCGTTTGGTTTGATGTCATTCTTCTTTTATTTGTCATTTCTGAAATTTCAGGTCGGCTTGGTTATATGCAAACAATAAACATAGGAGTGATACAAATATTGCTTCTGTTTTAGTGGAATGAAATCTTAACCCTCCTATACTATCAAAGCCTATCAAAAACTCTAAACACCAACTCTGACAGTTTGTGTGTGTTTCAATCTGTCATTTGATAGGTTTTGATCTGTACAACAACTGGGTTGATTTTGGCCAGGTGCATTTAATGGATTACTGCCAAACTGTAAGTTTAACTTGACCATTGATAGATCAAGCGTATCATTGCTGGCTCTATCTTCGGATGCAGAAAGTCAGAGCACCTTGTGATTCAAGAGAGTCTTTTTTATATGTAAATGATCTATAGACAAGTACTTAAGACTTTAACATTTAACAGTGAAGATGCTTACAGAGATCCCATGAAGTAACTCAAATTAAAAAAAGAGAGCAGTTTAGTTAAGAGGAAAACTAGAGGTATTAAGAATGCCTTTACCTTTCTTTACAGAACAATAATACTCCTTTTTATTTTGGAGTAAGTACTCTACTACGTAACATGATTATAATCTGCACCGACCTGCTAAGTCTTTACAAAATTGCTTGCATTGTGTAACATTGGACAGTCCAATATGTGACCCGCTCTGCAAAAAGGGCACTTATGTTGCAAAATTTGAAAATAGTGTTTTATATATAGCTGGAAAGGCCATTTTATAAGCTTTCATATGGTATATGTCTGAGGTCTCTAGCATTTTGCAATCACGAGATATTTGGAAATTTGCATGTTTGTTTTCAGGAATTTCTTGAAATGACTTAAGGAGAAACAAGCCATTTAAAAAAACAAAAAGCAAAGCAATAGATGGAAGCACTCGACAAAAACACATTCTTTTTCCAACTTTATTCACTGAAATCAAAGATTTTTGTTGTGAAATAGAATAATATAGGTATCAAAGATGCAAAAAATTCCCTTCCTTTCAAAATCACTTGTTTGAAGAATTTTTCACCCTCTTCACATTGAACGGCCCATAACTCGTAAAAGCATACAGCGACTTATGTGCCCTTTTTGCAGAGCGGGTCACATATGCACATATACATATTTCAACATCTTGTTTAAAACTCTTATTCTTGTGCTATCTCTGCTCACAGAACGAGGTCATCATGGTCATCAAAGAGTTCTGTAACAAGTTGGGTTCAAAGGCCACTACCTGCAAGTTGATCGTTGACCTCTATGGCAAAAAACTTTTGGAGGAACTTGTCACCGAATTGGTAAGTTAATGCACAAACATTTCCTTTGTAGATGTAGGGGTGGGTATTAGCCCAAACTTTTTGAGCTGCCCCCCTCGAAATATGAAGTACATGTAACCCATAAAAATCAAGGGAAAAATACTTACAAAACTATTTGAGACCATTGACCCCCCCCCCCCCCACACATGGCCCTTAAAGTGTGATTTTGGGGGTAGTTGAGAATATGGCATGGTACCCAGGCTATTTGTGTACAAATTCTATGTAACTTTTTTTCTGCCTCTAGTCTATTTTGTCCACACAAGTTTAGCCTAGAATTTGTAAAAATATATTTTAAAGTATTTTACCCTTGATTTCCAATGGGTTACTATGTATTTTGAGGCGGGCAGCTCAAAAAGTTTGCGCTAATACCCACCACTAGTAGATGCACCGAGAAACTGATCCCATAATGCCTTGCGATAAAGTGTACTCTACAGTTGTTTTAAACCATGTTTCGTGGGGACAATTAAATTGTCCTAAAGCACCCCTGTTAACGTAACGTTATGTAACCAAGTCACTGAAAATAAGTACCAGAAATGACGATTGTCATTGCACTTTCAAAATAATGTAACATTTTCCTCATTCGCCTTAGCAAATTAACTATCAGAATCTGCTGTCAGAAGTTCAATAGTCTTACAAATCCGATTGATTTTTTTGTGCAGTTTGTTTAGAAAGTGTAACTTGTGACCTGACTTGTACCCCCAAAAAATAGGACAATTTGACTTGTGACTTGACTTGATTCGTGACAAAAAGGCTTGGTTACACTGTTACACCAATGTATACTTTCGATAAAATGTTAGTATGCACAATGGTTTTTCTCTGATTCATGCTTATCATGCTGTGATGTATTAAAATAGTATGCTGGCCAGTTTTAAGAGTTAAATCTATTAGGAGTTTAAAATCAAAAAATTAGCTGGCCTGACGTTTCGAACTTAAGCAAGTTCTTTCTCAAAGGTGAATGACAGAGTACAAGAAACAAACAAGTAGGGAACACACATGCATGAGGGGGTGGGTGGAGAAACACAAAAGAGGGATGCAAAGGAGCATGGCAGATAGGCAGTGGGTAAACATCAAAGGGAGAGGAAAGGACAGCCAGGAAGACAGGAACAAAGAGGTGTGATTAGGGTAAGGATGGAGGAGGGGAGGGATTAAGATGAAGGTTGAAGCTGGGGAAATGGACAAAGGAGTGTGGTTAGGGGAGGGGGGGGTTAGAATTTAAAATGTTCACAAAAACTACATGTAAATGTCCTTGTACCTCAGAACAATAGGACATAAAAGTTTGCAATCATACTTGTAACACATGTTGTTAAAACACTTATCATGCAGTTAACTTCCAGTTAGCCTTTATGCTAGTTAAAAATCTTATCTTCTTCCATTGATTTATGTTCGCCACCAGTTTTTTCCTTGTAAACCAGGGTAAAACTATACCAGGACTTAACTGCCAGACATTTTAACAATTTATTGTACTTTCTCTGAGTACAAAGTTCTGCTCGACAAAAGCAGGGTATGAATACTTCATTTTTTTTCCTGATATGAACCGTATAGCACTTGTTTTATTATGCCTCATAATTTCAAATTAATCGCCCAGTCCGTTAATTCAACCATTGCTAGTATACATCTACTGTATACTTTTGCATTCTGAAAATTTATTTCATCCGACTTGCATGATGCATGTTGCTTTCAAACGAAAAGATATTTTATAAAAAACAAATAAATAAATGTACAAAAATAGAACTTCTTAGTGCTGCGTGAAGAGTGGTTCTAGGAAGTGAAATATAAATTCTTGCAAAGACAAACCTAGATATATGTGGTCTTAAGGAAAGTGCATTTTTTTTTACAATTAAAGAATGTTTCCTAAATCTTGGTAGGTGAGACCGGACTCAACAAAATAAGTCGGAAATTGAGAGAGCTGATGATTCCTTACACAAATCTCACACGATAAAAATTGATAGCAACAATCGATACTCTACATGTAATGAACTTTTAGCAGTGACCCTGGTGTAGACATTACACAATGACCGCTTACCCTAGCCGCCCAATTAAATGTAGTGTACATGATTGGTCATTGTTGCAATTTTCAGAAATGGGCGGATTTGGGGGTTAGTATTTTATAGGAAATATCGTTCCACTGACCTGTTCAAAGTTTTGCGTTGTTAAATGGCGAAAAAACGAGAGAAAAACGGCGCTCGTTTTCAACCGTCGGGCGGATGATAGCCTTTAGTCAAGGCGTGCGTGGCTACACACGTGACGCGCCCCGAATGCCAGCATGCCCGGGACGTGCCACTCGTCCTGGTAGCAATGCGCGCCTTGACTAAAGGCTACAGGGCAGTTTTCCAACGATTTCCAGTTGGAAATCGTTGGGAAAATGATATAAATTTCCACTTCACTTCACAACGACAGCACACCTGGTAAAATCATTTCACAGGATGATTGAGACTACTATTAACTTACAGTCTAGTAAGGTATTTCGTAATAATTCAGTAAAAAGGAAATTGGAAGATTACCAATCGTGTACACTACCCTTAAACTATTAACTGTTGAAAAGTTTTGAAAGTTTCCATTTTATGGCCAATTTAAATGTCAAAGTTTGTTTACACCCTTCTAGTTTCACCTGAGTCTTGTGATCAGCACATGCAACACTATGTGCAAAGGTTGGCGTCTGAGTGCCTTTTAAAATGTATTTTTTTGCTTCTTCAATAACTCAGCCGAAACAAGTTTTGCTTTTGTTAAGATTTTATTTCCTTTTTATCTTTCGGCAATTCAGCCGAAACAGTTTTTGCTTTCGTTAAGATTTGTTTTCTTTTCTTTTAGCTGTTTCGGTAATTCGGCCGAAACAGTTTTTGTTTTCGTTAAGATTTTTTGTTTCTTTTTGAACACATGTATGTGGTATGCACATAGACAGGGTGGTATTATAGATGAAAATTGATGTGATGTCATGATGACATCATCAAAGTTGTGCTTTTTTGAAACACATTTAAAAGTTTCTTCCTCCAAAACACTTTGGCACTTTCGTAAAACTGATCGACTTCAGACTTGGCAAACACTTAGACCACCACTAGCCTCTCGCAGATGGTCCTAGAAACTTTTTGTCATGTCAACGGGTGTCATGTGACGTCACATTAAAGGTGCATTTTTCAAGACCCTCTTCCGAAGTACAAGTCCGATTTGAATCAAACTTTTTATTTACCGTAAGTAGGCATGTGTTAGAAATGCAAATTGACGTGACATCATAATGATGTCATGATGATGTCTTCATACCATTTTATAGTAATTTTAAAGTTTTTGCACCTTTAAGCCATTTCTCATCAACAGAACGTGCTAAATTGAAAATTGTTTTGTTAGGTCACTGGATAATATACACATAAATGTGAAAAATGTGTGACAACATGATGATGTCATCAAAGTTGTGCTTTTTGAAACGCATGCAAGGATAAGTCCAATCATCGTGAAAATTGGTGGGTGGGCAGATATTGTCACTAGCATGCAAAATCCGAAGTGATGTCATCATGACTTCACCACCTGTCATGTGACATCACATTAAATGTGCATTTTCATTTTCAACTGTCCATCTGCAGTTCTAAATATATTTTAACTTAAAATTATGAAAGAGGCGAAACAGTGTCTGTTCAGTCACAGACACATCTCGTTTATTGTTGCTTATCTTACTGACGCGTATGACCTCTGACCCAACTTTACCTTTGTAATGGAGTTATAAAGATATGAAATATATTTCGGGGCAAAGTTAGCTAATTTTGATACCCTTTGGCATTCTCGACAATGTTAACCTCATTGAATACGTGTATTTGTGATCCCATACAATGATTTGCTAGATAACAAAGGTTAAATTGTCTCATTCTTTTCAACTCTGACAAAAGCTAGTTTTCAAGCAGTTTTAAGCAGTTAGGGAGCATCTGAAAAGTCGGAACACTTGGAATGTTCCAGAGAGAACACTGACTGTTCCAGTAGGAAACACCTGCTGTTCCAATTAGGAACAAGGGGGGACACCTTAGGAACTCTGCCCAATCCTCCATAGGAAGAGTGGTCTATGTGTGTGTATTCAAAAGGTTAAAATAACAACCGTCAAACCTTGCTGTATTTGTACTTGATGTAAACAGTACAAGTATTTCTCTTTAAAGACCCGCCCCTTTCTTGCATTGTCCACTCATCATATTTAGTGTAACTACATTTTGTATCTACCATGTTTACCCTTTCTATATAGGCTTATTCTCTAATCCTACTGTAAGATGTAAGAATTCAACTTGCATATGAAACCTATCAATGACAGTACCAGCATATATTAGATTTCAGTTCTATTTGTGTACATGAGTTTGTTTTGCATTCAATAGGGGAACCTTTAACAATAGAGGACATATGGGTCCCTGGTTGAGAAAGGTCCCCAGTTGAAAACCGTGTACAAAACCAATGAGGGTCCTTACCAAAAAGTATGAACAATAGGACAATAGGAGGTCCCCGATTGCAGGTGTTTACACACTTGTTTGTACACACAGGGGCATAAGTGTAAATACCGGCAATCATGGACTAGGTACAGAAGGGTTGGGGCGTAGACAAAGGGTCTACGATTGACCGTATGTCCACGATTGAAAATCGTGTACAAAACATATGGGAGGCCTTCCGAAAAAGTTGAAGTACAAACAAAAGAGGGACAATAGGAGGTCCGCGATTGGCGGTATTTGTGCTAGCTCTGCCCCTCACAATGTGTAACATTCTAACCATGATCTCTTGATTGTGTTTCTGGCAGCTCAACATCATCCAGTGCTGGGTCCATGTTCGTGACTTCACCAACCACAGAATTCCGCACTGACAATCATTTTGAACTTGCATCGTTACCCCACAGATTCTGTGTTAACCCAAAAATTCCTTGCTAACCTAAATACACCAGTGATGCTGTAAGCATAGATTTTTCTACACTTAGTAAGTGGCGATTGTTTGCTTAAAGTAAGCAGATCTATCCAAATTAGGCATTCATGAAAGTGAAACAGGAAAAGACTTTTGTTATCTTTGGCCACAATGAGATTTTTTGGCTCTTAAAGTTAGGAATTGGAAAATACCAATTTGTAAAACATGGTTTTGAAATAATAATTAAGTAATTACAGCACAACTAAAAACTTACTCTTGTCAGCTTCAGTTATTAAAAAAATATCATTGCACATGTTTCTACAAGCTTTTTCTTGAAGAAAAAACATTTCCAACAGTTGTCCAACCACTTTTGTCTTCAGAAGTGCTGTTTCATTGTTGCATTTTTGTCGGTCTTTTTGCATTTGGACAGAAACCATCTGTAGTCTGTACTCTCTTAGAACTCTGCAAGAAACCCATCCCTGCACTCGGCCCTGAACTCCCAATGCTGGTAGGTACTCCGGATTCCTGTTTAATGCCCCAAAGAAGGCTAATGGTCATAACATCAACAAAATAATAGGTCGTGACCCCGTCCACAAAATACCTGTGACGTTGTGATATTGGTGGTAATTATAAAAACATTACTTGCCAGGTCCCTACACACATTTACATTTGTACATGGCTAAAGACATCGGGGAAGTTACAAGCAATGGTTTTGCACTGACAATGCGCTAATTATAAGTCATCTAAACTTGTCAAGGAAAACAAAATTCTTTTTGAAGGTGCAGGAGGACAAATCTTGAAAGTTTAATCTTTAAAGAAAATATCACATCAACTGTTGCAATTTTATAAACATTCTTTTTAGTTAACCCTAACCCTGCCAGACGCAGCACAATGCATCTGTGCTGACAGCTCCACTTTGCTGCACTCTACACACAAGTGACAAAAGTATACAATCTGATGCGTCTGGCAGGGTTCTAGCAAAAATGCCCTGCAGGGTTAGGGTTCATGTATTTTGTTAGAGTTTGTACATAACTCCTACTTGATTCCACCAAAAAATTATAATAAATACAAACTTGGTTACTATGAATGAATCATGTTCAGAGAAAGACGTTTGATGTGACATTGTATATATGGAGGTAGTGGGTACAAGAAAAGAACAGGTTCATGTTTACGATAAGTCACTACATTCCTTTCTCCTCCCTCAGATACATGTTGATGCCGACCCTTGCTCAGACTGCAAGCAAATCTTCAGTGACCTGAAAGATCTTCTGTCCAATAAGTCGATTCAGGTATGTTGCTTTGACCTTTATGGGAGACAGATCGGCACAGTGTTTCTTTCCAACCTTTTTACCTCGGGCCTGGGTTCGAAACCCTTCAGGGCCAACAGGGTTATCTCGATATTTCCAGCTTTTATTTTGTTTTAGGCCTTTAGACCTCAAGGTGGACCATGCAATGCACAATGCCGGTTTTTTCAGGTTTAATTGGCATATTAGACATTTCTATGCATTTAACATCTTGAATACAGACAACGGCCATTTCCGCAGTTTGAAAAAGACCACCTGGCTGGTTGTCATCTGTACGCGCATTCCTGCATGTACTCAATCCATTGTTTGCCTATTGTTTTGCATTATCTTGGCTGCACAAGCCCATTGGCATACCAGTACCCCTTCAATAACAGCCGACCAGAAGGGGTTGACTTCTAAAAAAAAAAAAAAAAAAAAAAAAAACTCTGTGAAGTATCAAGAATTCCATGGAAAGACTTCAGCTAAATGACCATCATTTCTGGTTGTAGCAATTTGTGTTCAGTGAGGTCATCATGCTGTGTGAAGAGGTAGGGGCACCTGCTGATCTATGCAGGATGTATGTGAACGAGTACGGCCCACAGGTCTTCCAATACATTATACAACTACTGGTGAGTGCACAGGTTACATTCATGCTCTATCTTACTATTAAAACAATTGAATTTTGAAAACATAAAGTAAACAAACTTGCTTAGCTAGCAATGACTACATGCCACACAGCCACACAGATTTAACTACACTTCATGAACAACTGCAAAATAAATCACCTTTCGCTAGTGAAGCCAGTCTCCATAGACAGCCGTATATAGCAACCTCAACCTCCTAGTGCTGGTTCATACTTCACGTGAAATTTTTTGACAAGTTGTTTTGCCGACCCGGTACATTCACTATTACCTTGAAGAATTCGCTTTGATTGGTCTTTGCCCAATGGTCACTTAATTACGTCCGCTTCTTTCTTCACAGAACGGTAACCAAATCTGCAAGGAACTCTGCACCAGTCTAATCCGCCTTGATTTCTCGAAGAAGGTAAATTAACCAGTTTCTACATTTGTACTTCAGTTGCAGTCCCCTGGCAGGATTCGAACTCTGCCACAAGAATACAAATACTCCCTACCCATGGTAAAACACTTTGGTCCCCTGGTAAGATTCGAACCTTTATTCTTGAAGACTGTGCCACAAGAATGCAGTAAATTCCTTCACCACAGTAGAACACTACAGCCCCTGGTGGGATTCGAACCCACATTCCTTAAAGTGTGTGCCATAAATACAAATCAGACTTTCAAACTATAGTAGAGAGCCATGCCCCTAGGTGGGATTCGAACCAATATCCTTCAAGTCTGCCACAATTCAGATTCCTACAGCGTTATATTACCAAGGTGTTCAGCTTTCATTGTCTTACCCATGGATATTTTATCTTTCCTTATAGGTCTCCAAACTCAACACTGATCCCTGCACGGACTGTAAGCAGATTTTCTCCGACCTTGACGACATTCTGAGAAACCCGTCTGTGCAGGTACATGAACAGGGGACAGGGCAAAAGAGAAAACATCTCTGTTCTAATTTACGTAATCAGTAGGTTAACCGTTTTTCTGTGTTTTGAGCGCCCACATGTGATAATTAAAGAAAAATAACAGAACATAATTAGCCAATCGAACAGCAATATTATGGGTAATTAGGTCACATATTAGAATTAACAATTGGCAAATTGTGCATTCAGACTGCTGCTGTAGACAGTATGCTACAAAAACACTCTAAGGAGCAAGGTACCACTCTCTTGTCGGATTTTTTCATTCTGAAAACTAGGAAGAATGATGTGTGGTTTGTTTTTGTTTAGCAAAACTTGCAGAAGGAGGTGACTATGCTGTGCCATGACCTGGGCTTGCCGGATTCCATCTGCCAAGATATTACGGAGTATTTCCCAGTAGCCCTTAATTACCTCATAAGCCTGTTGGTGAGTATTATGGGGTATTCATACACCCAGGGAATAATTTTGTTAATTGCCAGGACGGAATAATGCTCAGCATTATTCTAAAAAGAAAGAATCAAAGATGTAAGAGGTAGGAATTCATATTCCTCTATAAATGTCAGGTTTGACAAAAAAGCAGCTTTTTTATTTTACAAAATGGAAACAATCTTGAAGAAGTTATATCTTAGATTGTGTGGAATGGGTGTTTTTGTCTTCATAGGATGCAAAGACGATATGCCAGTCCCTTGGTGTGTGTCCAGATAGCAGACCCATGAACTTGATGACATTGACCGGTTTCCGTCTGGGCGGAAGCAAGGTATAGTCATATGGACATTTCATGTTCAGTCTATTGACATAACATGTTTGATCTTATTAAAATTTCACACAAATCAAAAGAGTTAAAATGCTACAAATTGTTCTGAAACAAGGATGAATGTGTAAGAAATAAAGATTTTCATGCATTTTTGTGTTTTAGCTGTTTGTCCAGACTTTAAGCAAAAAAATCTTGGGGCGTGCCCCTGCTGACAACTTTATTGGCAGTAAAAATGTTGCTTGCTTCTCACATTGGGGGCATGGCGAGTTATGCTTTAACTCGGTGCTTCTCGACAGCCTGTGGCCAAAAATCCACAGGTTTACTTGGGCAGGACTCGAACCCAGGACCTCCTGCTTACAAGAGGAGATGTCTCAACCACTCAATACTTGCTTGGGTTGCCTGGCTGATTAAAATCAATCAATGTCTAAAGATGGAACAATGATTGTTTTCTCTGTTCCTTTTCCATTTTGTGTAGGTACCCCCAGCTAATGGAGATGTCTGTAAGGAGTGTAAGACTATCTTCTCAGACTTACAAGACATTTTGAATAACCAGACTGTACAGGTATGGGAATTAGACCTAATGAGTCACTAGGTAATCTGACAATGTTCTATCAAATTGTTTGTTGAATGCAATGAATACATCCTTGTAGCCATGGTAGTATTGTGCCAAACTAGTTCTGAAAAAAATTGAAAAGATGACAGCACCTTAACAATGTGTTTATACTAATGTGCTGTTTATATAGAACTTGATATAAATATGTGTGTCTCACAATTATTACCCCTGGTCATCGGGCTATGAGATCAGTTATGAGGCAGTGACTTTGAGATCTGTTCTCTACCCTCACAGGTACCCATTTATACTCCTGGGTGGAGAGAGGCAGATGTACATGTAGTAAAGTATCTTGCCCAAGAACACAAAAACCATTATATTCCCTGGCAAGTTACAAACCCACATAACGCTGCATGTGAGTCGGACACCGTAACCATTGAATCGTTACAGAAGGGGATTATGATCTTGGAAATGAATTGAGTATCCTCTGTGTACTCGTCTAATTGGCAAATATCCCATGTCCAATTTCCAGAAAAATCTGTTCGCCACTCTGACTAAGGTCTGTGAAGCCCTCGGAATTTCCCCTGATTCCTGCAGTTCGGCAATCATGCAATACGGCTCACTCATCCTCCAAATCCTCGTTCCAGAGCTGGTAAGACACCTGATCCCATACGAACAAACAGCTGATTGAGTTTATCTGATTTGTTTGAAGAGATATTCCCTTAGGTCAAAGGTGAAGTTGCATTGTTTAAGGCTTTTAACTATCCTTGTGAGAAAGTGTGTCAAGTCAGATGTGAATTGTCATTATTTCATTTTGTCCATGGGTAATTTATTTATTTATTCGAGCGACCCAGCTCAACAAAAGAATCGGGAAGTCGCCAAAGCTGCTTTTCAGTTTCAGGTCCTTATAGAAATCTTAGGAACGATACATTGTATGATCGATAAAACTCACGGTAGTAACCATGTTTGTCTGGACAGGATGGAAACAAGATCTGTCCCCAACAGAACCTGTGTGCTGCCGGAAATTGGTACCAAATGAGCCGCCTTGTCGCCACTGCCAAAAAGGTATTCAAAATTTGTATGAAACAAAAATAATATCTTTTACACTATTTATTCTGTGCCTGCAGTATGTTCTATATTCTCCATATGCACCCCATAGGAATAAAAACTTTAGGTTCGCAGCAATCTATCTAGGAAAAATGACTGAATGGCTGTGAGATAATGTTGAAATAAAACTTTTGATGAATGTTTGTCTTACAGTATTGCTTGATGTGTCCCAGATGTTAGAAACTGTGCACAAAACTCACAATGTACTTTTATGCAGGGGATGTGACTAGGAATGTTGTATTCTGTTGATGTAAATATTCTTTAAAATGATGTTTCCGTTGTATTTTTGCCTTCTTTTACTATTGCAATCTTAATATTAGATTGTTAAGAGCAATGGAGATTCTTGCGCAGAGTGTAAGAAGATTGTCAGTGATCTAGCGGACATACTGCAAAACAAAACAGTCCAGGTATGTCACACACTATGCAAGTATTATAGGGGAGTGACTGAACATATACTGCCCCTCCCCTTTAAAAATACATCCAAAGTCATCCTTGTTTAAACAGTCTTAATTTACATGTTTCCAGCTGTTATTAATGGCTATATGGATGGATTTTGGTCATGTGATCAAAATTTTATCATGTGACCCATATATTGGTCATGAGACCTTACAGTCACTTGACCACTTTTATGCAATGTACTGTGATCCCATTTTTCTCTAAAGGCCTTTTTACACTATGAAAAATCTCTGTGTTGTACCCGGGTCCGACACGTGTTGACTTTTCACACTACATCTTCAAGAGAGGTGGGTTGAGAGCTCTCGACCCGTGCAGAGAAGTTCAACTCGTGTTGAAAACACCTCTGGGTTGAGTTCGACCTGGGTTGAGTTCGACCCGTGTAACCGCGTCGAGTAGTGTGAAAAGGTAGCGTAATTGACCCGTATTGAAATTGTTAAAAAGTCTACACGGGTTAGACCCGTGTAGATTTCGACACGGGTCGAACGTACATAGTGTGAAAACGCCTTTAGTGTCGGCATCCATCATTTGTCCATGAAACTTTTTAAAAGGTCACCAAACTCAACCACACAATTGGTAACAAACCAGTGTTTTACTTCCTTCAGATTACAAAAACATAGTATTTTCTGGTTAGTACCGCTGTGTGCAGTACTACTGAAATTTTCCTGACTGTTTTCGCCTTACAGAATGTTCTGTATAACAAGATCATTGCTGTTTGCGTTGATCTCGGAGGAAACAAGAATACTTGCGACACGGATGTCCATAAATTCGGGCCGCTGATACTAAACGCCCTAACAGGTTATCTGGTGAGTTGACTGATTTTTGAGAGTCAAGCGAGTCCTTGCGTCTCATGCCGTAATAACCCATTCACTGTAGATAATCTGACATTTTTACGAGATATATGGTCATCAGAAATGTAAGAATGACATTAAAATATCCCAGTGGAGATTGAAAGTTACAACTTCGAACTGAGGATAATTTTGTCAGAAGTTTTGTTTTGTACTAACCTTCACATGCAATTAAATTTGGATGCTATTTGCATTTTACATTCTCTGTCTACACAGACGCCGGCTGCATGCGCAGCTATCAAGCTTTGCCCATCAGCTGCAACGAACAGGCAGCAATCACCAGCCCCTACTGCTGTAAAAGTAAGTTACGTCGTACCTATCATTACAAAGGGTTTGTGGGCTAATCAACTTTTAATGTTTTCAGCTAAAATGATGGTAATGGAGACTTGGTAGTCCCATTACAGATGGCTGTTGTTTTTCTTTCTATTATGGGGCTAAATTGCAGGCGTTGCACTTCCAAAGATATATTACAATACCAGACTACAAGACTTCCTTTATGCAGTAAAACTGGATGGGTATGTCTACATATGTGCACATGTGTGGAAAACTGTAACTGTTCAGTACCGGTAATAAGCCAGTTCGGTAGGTCAAAGGTTAATCGGGATAAATTTCTGACGTAATGTCACGCCATGTTACGCGAACGCTTATTCTGATTGAATTTAACACATGCGCGTTGTGCGACCACCTTTTGCATTCACACGCGTGCTTTAGGTCACGCTGGTCATTCGGGATAAAATGTCATTGTGCACATGCGCAGATGAAATACCGAACTGGCTTATTATATTTATGTCAACCTCCAGCTCCGCTATTTAGACAGGAAATTATCATTTTTGGAGCTCTAACAAATATTTGATATCAACCACTTGGTTAGTGGCAGTGTTTAGGACTTGCAAGTTGTATACAAATATGGCACAATTTTAAAATAGATCATAAAGTAATATTATTAAACTCTAGAGGGCACACTGCTATCTTGTGCACACTGAGCGGCAGGCCTCACATGTAGACCCAATCATAGCCTTCAAAGAATAGATTTGAAGTTGGCAAGTACATATGCAAAAAACCCAGATGTACCATTCAATAACATGCTGTTTGCCGACTTTCAAAATGGCTCCGTGACGTCATACTTGCGCCCTCTGGGTTTACCCTATAACTTTAAGGGATATAGTAGAAAATTCACGTGATTCACAAGACAGTGTCACCATTAGTTTGCTGCAGAGAAACCATTTTTGTTAGTGTACGTGATCGATGTCAGTCGATCGGTAGTGCCATTTTTTACTAGAAGATAAACAAAGTTTTCTTCCTGCGATACTTCTTGGTTATCTAGCACCCTCAGTTCCTTTTGTCCCTCGCCCTTCATCAGCCTGATTGGAATGTCAGGATGATCTCTGACCATCCGAATTTTCTCATAATATGAGAAACTATGCCTTATTTAACCCTCCTATACTTATAACTATCACAGCCTATCAAAAACTCTAAACACCAACTCTCACAGTTTGTGTGTGTTTCAATCTGACATTTGATAGGTTTTGATCTGTACAGCAGCTGGGTCGATTTTGGCTGGGTGCACAGGAGGGTTAATGCATTTTGTTGATGTGCAAACTTGTTAAGTTGTACAAATGTATATTTTCTCTTTATGATAAACAGTTTGCTTATTTTCAAGGATTCTGAATTTTTTTAAATGCAAGCAATACCCTAAAATGAACAATATGATTTGTTCAATTTGTTGACTGAAAATTTGTTGTTAGAAAATGGCCACTTCAGGACAACTCCTCTTATAGAAAGATACAACGTAATACTGATCCTGGCCAAATTTGGACGCATAATGCAAAATGAAACTAAAGTTTGTGTCAGAGCCATGGACATTCAGATTGAACGGACGTTCTGTGTTGGGAACAGTTTGAAAATTGATAGACCTTGATGAACCATGTTATTTCCTCAACAGACACCTTCCTTATGCTCTAATCAGAAACTTTGTTTGACCCAAGCACTACATGTATGCTGCCTGCATTAAGTTTATGAAGTAAATACATTACCCCTGAACATCAGGCTTTTAAAGTTATTAGTTTCTGAGCCGTAAAACAAAGGTGTATCCATACCCAAGTCAATATTCATTGAAGCACATCAGGGTTCATTGATAATTTCAGACTATTGTATCTTCCCCGTTGTGCTCAGCATGTACCAGTTGCCACGGCAATCTCGCTTTCACAGTGACATAAATAAAAGTTACTTCACTTCCCACATATACTGTGGATTTTCACCACAGCAGATCGAGATGGCCAGACTTGCAGAGAGGATAAAATTATTTCTTCTTTTTTTTCCCAGATACCTGCTATTGAGCTAGTGCCAGCGCGCCCAGTGTTAGGTAAATATTTTGTTGTCTTTATATGGCTCTCTTCGTATGTAACGTCACATTAAATTGAACACAGGTCAAACATAAATATATTACTACGTACGACCAATGTGCCAATCTGAGGGAATATTAGTGGTGCCAAATCTCCACATATCCTGATGTTAAGACATGGATTGATCTGGTTGGGATATGGACTGATTCATCAAACCCTGATCATTGACATATTGACCAACATATTGACCAACATATTGACCACATGTTGACCACATGTTGGTCACTCTTGTCAGACTTTTGTCGGACCATAGCACAGCTGTGAATGGTCATATGTTATTAAGGGGCGGAGACATATAACTCTTTAAAAAAAAACTTAACACGTTTCTGCTTCTGTTGTTCGTGTTGTTCCTAAAATGCACTTGAATGAAAATCATTAAAATATTTTTGTGCAGATGTCAATTTCCCATTTGTTACTGTTCTTTTTCACAATTTGAAACGTTTATGCCATTTCCTGACATAAAGGGCAGTCATTTTGATGTCATTTTAGGCATTTACTGTACAGGCCAGGCACTCTGCAAAAAGTGACCCAAAATTGAGCGTCTTGCAAGCAGTTGGTACATTTTTTAAATGACTGATTACCACACATAATCAACATGGAATCAGAAAGAACATAGAGAAGTGATCTCAGGGAAAACCAGAAATTCCAGAAATCTTGGTGCACAAATTGCTAATGATACTCGTTATTTTTACTCTGATGACATCACTGCTATGCTTATAAATATGCATAACTCTATGACATTGTTAATAGGGTGACCTCAAGAATGACACAAGCATAGTTGGAAGTGATGATTATTTGATACACTATTGTAACTTACAAATTATACTTGAACAAGTCCATTTCATTAGTTGGATACATTTTGATACAATGCATTACCTACAACAGATACTGTAAGTGACGATGCTGACCCCATCGATTGTATACTGTGCAATGCTATGATGGACGGACTAGCGATTTTGTACCCTAAAGGAGCCTCTGCGGTAAATGTTTTCTATTTTACTCATTAGTCTGAACAAGGTTTGATTCATGAAGTTGGCCATTTATTGATGTATTTTGTAAAAAACTGATTAGAAAGTGATACAAAAGCTTTCAAAGAATCCTTGGTTTTACGACAAGAAGTAAAATAATAAAAATGATATTTCTGGTCCGTGCAGTCGGAACTGAAGTCCACAATGCAAATGATCTGCAACTATATCCCAGACGAGAAAACCAAGAAAGAGTGCAATGCGTTTGTCACTAAGTACGCTGACCAGCTCATTGCAGCACTGCAGGCCAGCCACTTTGAGTACAGCACAGCATGTGTAACCATCAAAGTCTGTCCATCAGGTAGGGTCTGGCTTACTATTACCCCTGCTCATCAGGCCTATAAATCCATCCTTAAACCATCTCAGCCCAATGGGGATTGAAAAAACTCTGGCTATGAACCCCTTGCTCTGAGTACAGGGGTGATAAAATCATTCCATCTCTGTCACCAAGGCAACACCAAGAATTCCGAGAATTAATCTCAAGTTAAAGCAAAAAGTCCATCAACTTTTATGCACAAATAGAATCAAAGCTATTTCCTGAGATGTCAAACTACTATGCTCATAAAATAGAAATTCACATGAGCATCCAATCTAAGACACTGCTTGGACTTCACCCAAGGGGTGGGGAGGGGGGGGGGCCAAGATTAAAGCCTAGTTTCTATACAGTCCTTGGAATTGCCAACAGTGTCTACACAGTTTCTGATGTCAAAACCATATATGGAAACGTTCTATCCTGACTGATGCATACGGGGACGGAGATAGCTGGCAAAGTTGAAGCAAGTTCAACTTTGTTGACTATCTGCGTTGAGTTGTAAGAATAAGTCCATACAAATACATGTGCCGGCAAGTCTTGAGTTCACAGATGTCCCTCACCGCTTAACTGCCATAAATTGTCTTTGTTTATTTTATAGAGGAGGAAATACATGTAGCCTACGATAATTAAAATCTATAAAAATTATTACCACTAAAAAACTACCACAAAATACCATTTTCCTGAGAAATATCAATTGTACAGACGGAATTTTGTTTTCATTTTTTGGTTGAATGACACCATATCCATTTTGACTCGACAGTCTGTAACTAACCATCTTGTGTTCGGTCTGCGTTCATTGCAATTCACTCGGCAGAAGGCTAACAGATACAGATGCATGCATACATATCTATATTATTACAGAAAGCCATTTGGAGGACACTTTAAGATGAAGGGTTGCTGAACAAGCAGTTATGTACATGTACATATTCAAAATCTGTTAAACCTTTGATTTCATCTACAACAGATGCTGTAAGTGACAATGCTGACCCCGTCGATTGTATACTGTGCAATGCTATGATGGATGGACTAGCGAACTTTTACCCTAAAGGAGCATCTGCGGTAAGAAAAATGAATTCACTCGTTGGTCTGAACGAGGGTTGATTCATGAAGTTGCCCATTTATTGGTGTATTTTGTAAAAAAAACTGATTAGAAAGTGATACAAAGCTTTTGAAGAATCCTTGGTTTTACGACAAGAAGTAAAATAATAAAAATGATATTTCTGGTCCATGCAGTCGGAACTGAAGTCCACAATGCAAATGATCTGCACATATATCCCAGACGAGGAAACCAAGAAAGCGTGCAACGCATTTGTCACGACCTACGCTGACCAGCTCATTGCAGCATTGCAGGCCAGCCACTTTGAGTACAGCACAGCATGTGTAACCATCAAAGTCTGTCCATCAGGTAGGGTCTGGCTTACTATTACCCCTGCTCATCAGGCCTATAAATCCATCTTTAAACCATCTCAGCCCAATGGGAAACAAGCTGTTCCTGGAAGTTTCTTGCTCTGGACACAGGACTTATGAAATCACTTCCAGCTCTGACCCTGATGCTCTTGGGTTTTATTTTCAACGCCATAAACACTTGGCATATGCACTGGCTACGTGTCGGCGGGATGAGTTCCGGACTAGGACCAAAATCCCTGGCGCACGGCAGAAAATATTCAAAAGACCTTAAACTCGCCTCAACGAGTTCAACGTAAAACAACTCTGAAAGCAAACAAGTACATGTCAAGCAAATATAATTCTTAAAGTATTTATTAATAAGTAAACTTCATGCATATTAAGTAACTTGCTTAGGCATGTTAATTAGCACGAGTCAATTTAAAATAAGCAAGATTAATAAATTAGTTACAGGCCAGGTAAATAAGCAAAACAATCGGCAAATAATTAAGCTAAGCAAAAGTAAAGTAGCAGTATAGCAAATTAAATCATGAGTTAACAAGACCACCGTAAATGCAACAAGCATACATTAATTAAGTGGCAAAACTATATCCGGCCGAATATAATTACCTTGCTTTTCATGAACTAAACAAGATAGGCCCGCCCGGTCAGTGCCCCATAAACCGCAGTGCAGTCATCAGGCCAACGTCTCCAAGAACCTCCGATGCTACATGGTAGTTTACTGGTAGTGGTAGGGTCAGCCAGACAGGTAGGTCAGCTACGACAGCCCCAGGTAGAGTGTCAGTCCTGGTAGCGTGTCAGCACGACGTCAGTCCGTCCGGCCACGACGAACATCCGCGTCCAAAGGTAGACCACAGCATGAAGACGTTGGTCCCGAGGTAACTGCACTGCCGAGATACCAGATCGATCGCACACGGCACAAGGGCACTAACCTCATAAAGAAATCCTCGAGCCTTTATATAAGGTTTTACCCACACGTGTTCACTCGGGCTCAACATTCCAAAGAAAGAACTTGTGGAATGCCAGCCGGGGTATTTAGTTCTATTCAGGTACATAACACATATGGTGACAATGTCAGACTCATGTTGCATTATGTGGGTTCAAACCCTGCAGGGGATCATGATGTGTGTCTTAGAGCAAGACACTTGACCACAATTGACCTATCTCCGTTTACAAGTTAACCACGCCCCTTAGACAACCCAATGGGAATTTTGTGTGGTAATTTTTTTTTGTCTCAGATTTTGAGCGTTCCACGTGGAATTATAATTGATGTGATTGGACAATAATTCACAAGCTGCATTGACGCAATTCGGCCGCGATAGGTCAATTGCTTCTTTCCACTCAGAAATGGGTAATGTTGCACAATGGAACTGATGTCATGGCCTGAAGACATGGCCCGATGACCAGGGGTAATAATTGTGAAGTGTTGTGAGCATTATGATCAGTGGAGTAAAGAAAACACAGTTGCACGTTTTATTGACTGATCAAGAAGGCTATTCAGGGAAGTGACTGTGAGTAACAAGTCTTCAATATCCAATAAGCATGCAAGTTGACTATAATAAGCTGAGAGCACAAAACATCTGGACGTATAAAATGTGCACCGTCCTGTTCATTTGAATTACTTCATCTAACTGGGCTTCAACTAGGCCAGTCAACTTTAGAAAAGGGGTTCAAAGACAAATATACTTTACAGTTTTTAAAGTGGAAGACCCAAAGTATTTTCCTGAGAATTGGTAAGTTTGTAATTTCATGTTTCCTCCTCTCATTTGTTTTTTTTTTTTTTTTTTTTTTTGGGGGGGGGGGGGATTTGGGGAGGGGATAGCACTTTGCTATCTCAGTGGTACATCTGGGATCTTGATGTCAATGGTTATAAAGAAAATTCTAAAAAGTCATGAAAACTTGACTTCCAATCAATTGATCGTGCACCCTGCAGTTTTGTAAAAAACAAACTGAAACTGGCTAGACTAATCAGTTTTTGGTCCCAGTGTAGTTTGGCATAAAAGGTTATTGCAAGAATGTGAGACAGACATACTTGGTTCAACTGTATTTGACGCGTTCATTAACTTGTATTCCCAGACTCTGTTTCAGCAGAAAAACCACAGGACATCGCTCAGTGCGTCATGTGTCAGCTTGTTGAGGATTACCTTCAAAGTACGCTCCCACCAAACTTCACCAAGGTAAATATCAAATAGAAAAGAGAATTAACCCCTTGTGTCCGGCTGTTATTGATGGGGAGATGGTATGCCAAGATCAGGCTGTGCAGCCAAGCGTAAACGCAAACAATAGGCACCACACTGAATAGAGTGCTCCTATTCATTGCACTTGGAGCCCCCCCCCCCTTTCTTGTGAATGATCTATGAAAGCTTTGTTTCATTACACTCCCATTCAAGAACAATATAGTTGAAACATGAATGGATTTAATGTGTGCAGGAATGTGCCGATAGACATCAACCAGCCAGGTAGTCTTTTTCAAATGACTATGGCCGTTGTCCGTATTCAAGGCTCAGATTGTAGGAAAGACTGTGTTTAATCTTCCCTTATTCTCTAAGATGAAAGCCTGTGTCACGAGACTGAGTTGCAAGTATGATAATTGTTATGAAAATAGGTTCAGACCCACAGTTTGTTCACTCCTCCTGGGCACTAAAAAAGTCCCACTAGGCTACCCTAATCATGCAGTAAATTTCCGAGTTCCACTCTCACATCGTTGAGGTTTTGTTTTTCACCAAATAAATCGAGAGGTTTTGTTTTTCAACAGACACAGATAGAATCAGCTTTGGATCAAGTCTGTGACCTGCTACCAAGCACTTACCGGGATAAATGTGACGCCTATCTCAAGCAGTACAAAGACCAGATCGTTACGCTGCTACTCAGCAGTGTGTCATTCCAATCAGTCTGCGACACTCTCAAGATCTGCCAGTCCTTTGGTAAGCTGAACGCATTTTGTTGTCCGCTACTTTCTCATAGCATTAGCTTAGAGTGACTGCATGTGATGAGTACGTAATGCATTCTGTGGTCCAAGTGACGTCAGTCTGTTTTTATTCACAGTACTGCAGAAATGAATTGAGTTTCCAATTTGAGGATTAAAAAAAGAGCAGCAAATGTTAAGAGAGATAGAAGAGTGTATAAATACAGAGATCAGAAAAGTAGCTAGTTAATAATTTCATTGAGGGCCAATTGACCTATTGCAGTAGAATTACATGGATGCAGGTTGTGAACTACTGTCCAATCACAGTGACTTTTGATGCAGAATCTCGGACAAACAAATTACCACAGAGAGTTCTATAGGTTTGTCTAAGCTAGGGCTTAACTTCCAAACAACGATAGGTTGGCTACAATGTATAAATGATGTCTCATACCTGTACACAACGCTTCCTTAACCCTAACAGTCCCAAATTCTCCAATTTTAATATGATTTTGCATGCGCCCTAGTGGGTTAGAATTAACCCTAACCCTCTTGGGTAAATGCAAAATCATATTAAAATTGGAGGATGTATTAACCATTTTACAACACCGTTGCTTACCATTTACACTTTACACTTTGTATAGTTTGAGATATTGTGTATATCTAGCAAAGGTTTCTTTGCCTACAATACTTGGTAATTTGACCCATCAAGAGTATGTCCAAGAAGTGCACACCACATCAGTAGCTTCTTTTCAATGCCACGGGATAATTTCTTCAGTGCAGCAAGTTTGCAAAGGAATACATAGATAATGACAGTTGGACTGACTATGAACCTTTGTATGGTCTGCGATTGCTTGACGGGTCAGCCATTCGGACATGCCCACAAGGACGTCACGTATCAACTACCGGTTGGCCAGTGGTTGGTCAAAATTCCTTCTTAGCGTCCGACGGTTTACTACAGACGTTTTAGCATGTGACGTAGAGAGCTTAAGTTTTGCTGTCAGAACTCCCCCAACAGTTGCACATGGAAAAAGATACCGTTCTCTGATAGACTTCACACTTGGCATTTCTCTCAGATACAGTATCACCATTGGGGGATATCAATGACATTATTGACTGCGCATTCTGCTTCCGGATCCAGCGCTACCTTGTTCAAGTAATCAAACCAAATGTAACCAAGGTAACCAGATGTCCTTTATCAGTAGGAAATAAGGCATTTTAATGTGATAGAATTTCAGTTATTTTGGGGGTTGATTTAGGAAATAGTATAGACGGAGCGAAGATCCCCCGACCTGTTATTGAAATATAATTTTTTTTTTAAACGCTGAATAATTGGATGAAATTGGATGAAACTCATGCTGTCTTTTTAAATGTGCTTTGTCACAGGACAATTATACTAAAACTTCAAAATAACCTCACAAAGAGTCGCCTAAATCCGTCACGAGTGACTACCAACCTTTTTTAAAGATGTGCCCAACACACATTGTTTGTGGTATAATTAAGAGATAGAAAAATGTGCAAAGCCCACTTTGAACCAGAGAAGTTAAACAGAGCATATTTTCAATGTCATCGGTGAAGAGCTTTAGACTTAAATTGATTTGTTCAAGCAAGTCAATTTAATAGAAGCATGTAAATACAGCATGTCCTACAATTATATTTTGTTAGTAATCTCTTTCTTAAGGTTTTATTCAAATAGAACTTTTGAAATGTTAATGCTTGCAGTCTCCACATACTTTGCGAATTGTGATTAGTCAGACAGACAGCAACATACTCATCTCAATAAATTCAACTAAGATTTTTTGTGTGCTTTTGTCTTTGTATCAGATTTGTTATTAATGTACTACTCCTGTTTCTAAAACTCCACTTCTAAGTTTGAGACTCAATTGTTCTTTTTATCTGTGATATAGACACAGGTAGACGCGGCGTTGGATGCAGTGTGCATCTTGATAGGGAGAGACGTGATAAACTGTAGAAGGGTTGTCGTAAAGTACCGTAAAGACATGACGCGGTACTTGCTGTCCGGTAAACCGGTGGACACGATGTGCAAAGCACTTAAAATCTGTAGCAGTTTATCTGCAGGTGGGTCAATGGTTGTGCATGGATTGCATGAATAAAATGCATTGCTGAATAAATTACAATGGTGGCGAGTGCATGGATTTTGTTTTTTTGTGCGAGGTTTAGTATTTTTATATTTGATGTGCTTGTCTGCTTTATTGGTGTTGTAGGATGAGGAGATCAACCAGATAGTAATTTAGTTTGTGTTTTTGTAATCCGGCAAGTGTGCTAATTATGTTTTTGTGTATTAATTTATGGAGTTGCATGTTGTCTTTTTTTTCATTTGTCGTAATTATTGTATCTCTTAATCTGTGTTTCTGCTTTGTGTTTTAATGTTTAGTATTTGTGATTTTACTTGCATAATAAATAAATAAATGAAAAATGATGTTGCTTTATGGTGATGTGGCAATATGGGTTTTGCTGATGGGAACTGCTAACGCTGTTAATAAATAACTGACAGACCAGGCTGAAAGTGAGGTCCGTTCACACTATTTTAACAGCACCCACGATCCAACTCATCAGGGCGCTGCTGCAGGCTAGGCCATATTGCATTGTTACTCCCATTTATAACTGACTTTCATTAAAACCTGTAAATATAATGGAATGCTTTGTGAGTACCACTGTCTGTTTCCTTACAGGTGCATTTTTTTGAAAAGTAGCAAGCTAGCTTTCTCAACCGTAATTTCTCTTGGGCTCCCATTTGGCCGCCTTCTGCCTATTTTGTGGTGCAAACTATCGCTTACAAGGTCAACATCTGCATTATACTTGGATTGCACTACAGTTCATCAGTTTGTTAACCATACTTTGCCCATTTGTATGCATAAAATTAGTATTTTCTGCACATTTCGCAAATTCAAAACGAGAATCTACAACAAATGTACTGTAATTTAATGAGGTTTCTCTTCAGTGAAGCAACTGCTGAGGGCGCTGTTTAGTCTAGCAACGAGAGTCTAGTGTGGATGCGTACTGCACTTTGGAAATGATTTATATTTATATTTATATTTTTACAGAAAGCCATTTGGAGGACACTTTAAAATGAAGGGTTGCTGAACAAGCAGTTATGTACATGTACATATTCAAAATCTGTTAAACCTTTGATTTCATCTACAACAGATGCTGTAAGTGACAATGCTGACCCCGTCGATTGTATACTGTGCAATGCTATGATGGATGGACTAGCGAACTTTTACCCTAAAGGAGCATCTGCGGTAAGAAAAATTAATTTACTCGTTGGTCTGAACGAGGGTTGATTCAGGAAGTTGCCCATTTATTGATGTATTTTGTAAAAAAACTGATTAGAAAGTGATACAAAAGCTTTTGAAGAATCCTTGGTTTTACGACAAGAAGTAAAATAATAAAAATGATATTTCTGGTCCATGCAGTCGGAACTGAAGTCCACAATGCAAATGATCTGCACATATATCCCAGACGAGGAAACCAAGAAAGCGTGCAACGCATTTGTCACTAACTACGCTGACCAGCTCATTGCAGCATTGCAGGCCAGCCACTTTGAGTACAGCACAGCATGTGTAACCATCAAAGTCTGTCCATCAGGTAGGGTCTGGCTTACTATTACCCCTGCTCATCAGGCCTATAAATCCATCCTTAATCCATCTGAGCCCAATGGGGATTGAAAAAACTCTGGCTATGAACCCCTTGCTCTGAGTACAGGGGTGATAAAATCATTCCATCTCTGTCACCAAGGCAACACCAAGAATTCCGAGAATTAATCTCAAGTTAAAGCAAAAAGTCCATCAACTTTTATGCACAAATAATCTTAATCTGTGTTTCTGCTTTGTATTTCAATGTTTAATATTTGTGATTTTGTATGTGTTTTTACTTGCACAATAAATAAATAAATAAATGAAAAATGATGTTGCTTTATGGTGATGTGGCAATATGGGTTTTGCTGAGATAGTATGGGAACTGCTAACGCTGTTAATAAATAACTGACAGACCAGGCTGAAAGTGAGGTTTGTTCACACCATTTAAACAGCACCCACGATCCAACTCATCAGGGCGCTGCTGCAGGCTAGGCCATATTGCATTGTTACTCCCATTTATAACTGACTTTCATTAAAACCTGTAAATATAATGGAATGCTTTGTGAGTGCCACTGTAGTTTCTCTTGGCTCCCATTTGGCCGCCTTCTGCCAATTTTGTGGTGCAAACTATCGCTTACAAGGTCAACATCTGCATTAAACTTGGATTGCACTACAGTTCATCAGTTTTGTTACCATATTTTGCCCATTTGTATGAATAAAATTAGTATTTTCTGCACATTTAGCAAATTCAAAATAAGCATCTGCAACAAATGTACTGTAATTTAATGAGGTTTCTCTTTAGTGAAGCAACTGCTGAGGGCGCTGTTTAGTCTAGCAACGAGAGTCTAGTGTGGATGCGTACTGCACTTTGGAAATGATTTGGGTCTCATAGAAGCAGCTCACATGCAACCAATTTATATGACTGAATGTGCAATTTCTTTACCCTCATAGCTGCCCGGCCTATGCTTGAGAAGACCAACATAGGGGGCGTCATCGAGTGCGAAGTTTGTCGTTTGGTGATGGAGGAACTGAAAGCAATTATAAATAAAAATGCAACAGCGGTATGTGTGAACTTTATGTCAGATTTTACATGTTCAACTTTATCATGCTCTACTGTAGAATTTCACTTCAGAGATCAACAGTGTTGTGACAACGAAAAGAATTAATTACTCTGTATCATATCTGTGTATTGTTCACAGCTCCAATATCCAAATATGGCAGTCTTCACATTCCGTAGACATATTGGTCACTTTTTTATCTCTCTGTAATAGAAAAACCATCGTAATGGATTATGCAAGTTGTAATATATATTATGGTCCTTTGTACCATTTCTTCCATGCAGGGAGATATTGAGAAGTTCTTTGACCATATCTGTAGCATCCTACCATCCTTCTTGAAGACAGAATGCGATGATTTTGTCAAGAAGTATAGTAAGGAGATCATTGAACTTCTAAAGACACTCACTCCCGACGATATCTGTGAAGCATTAAAACTGTGCAGCTCTCTAACCGGTATGTGATACTTTCATCTGCCCTTGTCACAACATTGCCCCAACAAGACACAATATTTGCTTATTAAACCGTTTGATCCAACCAACTAAATTTGCTTCAGTAAGTCCTAGTGACTTACAAGATGATTTTTTAGATGATTACATTTGCAAAAACTCATATTAATGTTAATATCTGAGAAAATTCTGCAGGTATTTGACCATATTGTCAAGGAAGCTTAAATCATTGATGCTGATTGGTCAGTCCATAGTAACGTCAGTGTAATCCAACCCGATGACATGTACATGTATATCAGCTTTATAGCTGGGATTAAACCCATACCCTGTTTATGACACTCTTGTTTCATTAGCTGTAAACCCGGTGCTCAACGCCGCCGAGTGTGACATTTGTAAATTGGTGATGGAGGAACTAGAGGCTGTGCTGAAGAGGAATGCAACAGAGGTACAATTGTCAAGTTTATTTGTGGATTTTTCTAGCGTTTCCTCTTTACCCATGATGCACAGCTAAAATTCAAGCTCGCTCTATCAAACTCCATCTACAGACCATATCGAATATGGCGTCATGCCAGCCGGGTTGTGAGACACAAGCGTACAAGAATACGTGCTGATAATACCATACCCCTTTGTCACAATATGGCGGCCTACACAGAGACAGGGTTGTTGCTATGGCGACAATGGTAACAGTGCCGACTAACCAAAAGCCATGGACTGAGACTTACACGTAATATACTCTCGATTTTGCACAATTCTCTTCATAAGTGAGATGGCACAAACAACCGGAGTACGTGCGCATTTCTTCACACAGTGTCCATAGAGCTACACATAGAAGCTAGCAGTATACTAAATAAGAGGACAGACTTCATCTTGCTTTGAAGGTGGATTTACATAATAATTGCAAACTCACACAAATCTGTGAATTTATTTTGAACGTAAATGTATCATTAGCCAAATTCCCTTATTTTTTCTCCTTTTCTCTTCTGTGCAGAAAGACATTGAGAATTTCTTTGAAAACATCTGCAGCATATTGCCGTCCAGTTTGAAGGAGGACTGCGATGATTTCGTCAAGAAATACACCAAGGAGATTATTGATCTACTGAAGGCTATCCCACCAGGTGAAATCTGTCAGATACTGAAGCTGTGTCCCAGTTCAACAGGTCAGGAAACTTTCAACCCTTTTCTCATGACAGAACCCCCACCCCCCTCCCGCAACAACAAGACAATACTCAGTGTTATGGCGGAAGTATGAATTTGTGTCAGTAACCCCCCTTTTGTTTAACACATTTCATCTGGTACTACAGTTTTTCATAAAATCCAGTTAAAAGTCTGCAAATTTTGAATTTGTTCTAGTATTGATGAGTTTTCAATGCGGAGTGATCGATTAATACCAAACAGTGTGATGAAACCCTAGTACACGCCTGTATTGATGAATTATCGCAGAAGAATTGTGTCGGTGTAGCTTGCGGAATTTGTCACCATCACAAGAATGATAATTTGAGACAAACAAAGGATATATTCCAAATTCCGTAGAGTTGACTGATGATGAGGGGCACAGTTAACCCCCTAAATGGGATAGTGCAGAATTGTGTACATGTACAATTTTGCATAGCATATATTAATATTTGTGTATGTCATTGCCAATTTGAAGACTTTCATGTACACTTGTAACTACAAACTGGACAATGAAGGGTTTATTGTTTGACCGGATTGACCATCTTTTCTTTGCCAGTTGGAGTACAGCTGTCAAAAAAGGTGTCCCTCGGCAGTTCCTTGGGGTGTCAAGTCTGTGAATATGTGATGGACCTACTGAAAGTCACTGTGAAGGACATAACGAAGGTATGTTCCATGGCTGGCCGATTGGGCGACCTCTTCATATTTGTACTGCAACCTCTATTTTAGCAATGAAATATATAAGCTTTCCCTTCCAGATGTCGCTACACTATTAATGCTCTCAGGAACCCAGGAGCTTGATCAAGTGGGAATTAAACTCAAGTCTTATTGTTTACAAGTTCATTGGGATTACGACGTGCATTTCATAATACACAAATGTGACCCGCTCTGCAAAAAGGGCACTTATGTTGCAAAATCTAAAAATAGTGTTTTATATATAGCTAGAAAGGCCATTTTATAAGCTTTCATATGGTATATGTCTGAGGTCTCTAGCATTTTGCAATCACGAGATATTTGGAAATGTGCATGTTTTTTTTCAGGAATTTCTTGAAATGACTTAAGGAGAAACAAGCCATTTAGAAAAACAAAAAGCAAAGCAATAGATGAAAGCACTCGACAAAAACACATTCTTTTTCCAACTTTATTCACTGAAATCAAAGATTTTGGTTCTGAAGTAGAATAATATAGGTATCAAAGATACAAAAAATTCCCTCCCTTCAAAATCACTTGTTTGAAGAATTTTTCACCCTCTTCACATTGAACGGCCCATAACTCGTAAAAGCATACAGCGACTTATGTGCCCTTTTTGCAGAGCGGGTCACAAATAAGGATTTTATTCATTCGGGTGAGCTGGATTCATCTCAGTTTATGCTAGCTGATATGCTTGTCAACCAGGCTATGGTTTCAAAACTCTAAATATAGCAACATTGTACAAGTGGATCATTTTAATAACAAGAAGTAAAAACAATTCTCAAAATAAACATTTACATACAATTTGTGATCCAGCCAATCAAAATGAGTTGGAAGTTACCGGAGATAGTTTTGAGTTACACGAGGCCGAAGAACAAATCTTACAGAATGGAAATTAATAAAAACTCCCAACATTGTCAGGCTGATGAATGACATCAAACTTAGAGCTGTGTATGCTCTTACTAATGTAAAACTAGAGGGTATGGTTGTTCCCACATATTCCCACCGGAAACTAATGTGATAAATGCGTGACTTAACGACGTCTCAGGACTACTTTTTTGTTAATATTTGTCTTTGGCAACTTCTTTCATGCAGGATGTCATTGAGATCCTCTTGGACAAAGTGTGTTCCGTCTTGCCATCCCAGTACAGCAAAACATGTGAAGATTTTGTAGCCGAGTTCACCTCCTTGATTCTTGAACTCTTGACCTCCTTTATTCCTAATATCTGTGATTTGCTCAGGCTTTGCTCTAGTTCCAACGGTAAGGATTTACTCCATTTCTGCAATTTATTACTTTATGAACAATAGGAACATGATGTTCCCGATGGAATTGTTCTAAGCATTCTGACACACTTCCAAAGTCTGTGGCTTTCAACCTCCTGCAACATGCCTGCTCCTGTCAGCAGGAGGTCATGGGTTCACATCCTGCCAGAGCAAGTCTGTGAATTTCAACCTCCTGCAACATGTCTGCTCCTGTAAGCAGGAGGTCGTGGGTTCACATCCCACCAGGGCAAGTCTGTGAATTTCAACCTCCTGCAACATGCCTGCTCTTGTAAGCAGGAGGTCGTGGGTTCACATCCCACCAGGGCAAGTCTGAATTTCAACCTCCTGCAACATGCCTGCTCCTGTAAGCAGGAGGTCGTGGGTTCACATCCCACCAGGGCATGTCTGTGAATTTCAACCTCCTGCAACATGCCTGCTCTTGTAAGCAGGAGGTCGTGGGTTCACATCCTGCCAGAGCAAGTCTGTGAATTTCAACCTCCTGCAACATGTCTGCTCCTGTAAGCAGGAGGTCGTGGGTTCACATCCCACCAGGGCATGTCTGTGAATTTCAACCTCCTGCAACATGCCTGCTCCTGTAAGCAGGAGGTCGTGGGTTCACATCCCACCAGGGCATGTCTGTGAATTTCAACCTCCTGCAACATGCCTGCTCTTGTAAGCAGGAGGTCGTGGGTTCACATTCTGCCAGAGCAAGTCTGTGGATTTCAACCTCCTGCAACATGTTTGCTCCTGTAAGCAGGAAGTCGTGGGTTCACCTCCCACCAGAGTAAGCTTTCTGAAAGCACCATGCATACAGTATTCATAATAGAATGTTGGGGAGAAGAGCCAGATGTTGAGAGTACACAGTTCGGAGGATTGTCTTTATGTATTTACAGAACCTGTGATGCAACTTAAGAGTGTTGGAGGCGTGGCTTGCAGTCCGTGTGAGATGGTCGTTGGACAGTTAGATATCATCCTGAAGGAAGCATCCACACAAGTAAATCTGAGAACGTTCTTATGCATACGTATTATATTACAAATTCTGCAGTATTCTGCAGAGTGCATTGAGCATAATACAACACATACAGATATCTGCAAGTTCTCAGGCATACCTTCAGTGCTGAAAGTCTATACTGTGCTCATCTATTCTGCAGAATTTTGCAAAATACAATTAGTTTACTACACAGCTATGTTAGAAGATTCTTGTTAGGCATACTTTCAGTATAGAGAGTCTGTATACGTATGATTCTGCTGTATTCTGCAGAGTGCATGGATAACTACATAGCGATATTAGACAATTCTTAGGCCTACTTTTAATACTGAGAACTGGCAGAATCATGCATTATTCTGCAGAGTGCATGGAGAATGTTACATAGCAATATTAGAACAATCTTAGGCCTACAATTATTACTGCACATCTGCAGCACTCTGCAGTATTCTTAAGCCTTCCTCTGGGCTCCATGGTGGGTGGGGAACAGAGGCGGTGAATCCTCCAACACTTAATATGGCTTCAAAAAAAAACCACGTAACCATGAGTCTGACACAGAATTTGATGGAACTGATGTTCCATCACAGATAGATTGTACGTGGGTAAGATTCTTTGAAATAGTCTCTACAGATGATACAACACCAATCACTAAGTTATCCCCATTTGCAATCGAAAAAGCAATACAAGGTATGATTGGGACTGTAAAGTCCATTAAAAAACTTAGGAAATCAACACGTAGTCTTCTCGTTGAGGTAGCATCCAAAACACAAAGCAAGAATATTGCCAAGGCTAGCCAATTGGCTAATGTACCCATCACTGTAACTCCACACAAATCCCTGAACAGCAGCAAGGGTGTTATACGCACCCGCGAGTTAGATGATATGTCTGAGGCCGACATATTGAGTTCTCTTGAAGCTCAACATGTCACCGCTGTCAGAAGAATGACCATCAAGAAAGGTGACAGCATCATAGCCACAAGTACATACCTGACGTCATTACGTCTTGGGTCTATTGACACTTTCACGAGTACTTTAATCTCTATAGCTGATAGTACAATACCTAAAACTTCAACTTGTCCTGTAAAACCTCATTTACCATGGGATGATCAAGAATGTAAGGAAGCAAGGAAAGCTCGTAAAAAAGCAGAACGAAAATTTAATCGCCAGCCAACTTCAGAAAACTTGGCAAATGTTAGAATTGCCAGAGCGAAAGCTAGGCGAATTATTACCCACAAAAGGAGGAGTTCTTGGAAAAATTATGTTTCCAAATTAACCACCCGAACACCCTTGCGTAACGTGTGGAATATGGTCCAGAAAATGAAGGAGCAAAATGCTAGAGCAGGAGTGCGCCACTTAAAAAAAGGAACTGAAATTCTAACCTCTAAAGAAGATATAGCCGAAGAGCTTGCACGAACATTCGAGAAAAACTCATCAACACAAAATCATACAGAAAAATTCCAACAAACAAAAGAACGAAAAGAAAGTCAACACCTAAATTTTACTTCAAATAACTTAGAAGATTACAACCAACCATTTACACTTAATGAGCTTATAACAGCCCTCAAGAAATCACATGACACTGCTACAGGTCCCGATCAAGTACATTATCAACTACTGAAGCACCTGCCTGACGAATGCTTAACAACACTCTTGAATCTATTTAATGACATTTGGGAAAGTGGCAACATACCACCAGCATGGAAAAATGCCACTGTTATACCTGTGCCTAAGCCGGGCAAAGACCATACCAATGCACTCAACTATCGCCCAATTGCTTTAACATCATGTATGTGTAAAACAATGGAGAGAATGGTTAATGACAGGCTTGTATGGATACTTGAATCAAATGGATTTGTAACTGACTTTCAGTGTGGCTTTAGGAAAAACCGTAGTACCATAGACCATCTAGTGCGGTTAGAATCCTTTGTACGAGATGCTTTCATCAAGAAAGAACATGTTGTGGCAGTCTTTTTCGACCTAGAAAAAGCTTACAACACAACATGGAAGTATGGCATAATGAAAGATCTTCATGATATGGGACTCAGAGGTAAGCTTCCTCTATTCCTTGCAAACTTCTTGCTTGACAGAAAATTCAATGTCCGAGTTGGATCTACTCTGTCCGATTCACATGAACAGGATATGGGCGTCCCACAAGGAAGTATACTTTCAGTCACCATGTTTAGTATTAAAATAAACAACATTGTTAAAACTGTTCAAAATGGGGTATCTCCATCGCTGTATGTAGATGATTTTGTTAATATGCTACAGGGCAAAGCGCATGGAAAATATTGAACGCCAACTGCAATTGACTTTAAACAAATTACATAAATGGGCCAATGAAAATGGCTTTAAATTTTCAAAAAATAAAACTGTCTGTATGCACTTCTGTAGACTCAGAAAGCTACACCATGATCCCGAATTGTTTCTTGGTAACGACAAAGTCAAAGTTGTTACTGAAACACGGTTTCTGGGTTTAATTTTTGATAATAAACTAACTTTTTTACCACATATAAAAGCTCTTAAGCTCCGTTGTCTGAAGGCTTTAGATATCATTAAAGTGGTTGCAAGCAAAGACTGGGGAGCAGATTGCTCCGTTTTATTACAACTGTATAGATCGCTGGTTCGATCAAAACTAGATTATGGTAGCATTGTCTATGGATCTGCTCCAAAGTCGTATCTGAAACAACTTAACACAATCCACCATCAAGGACTGCGATTATGCCTAGGTGCTTTCCGGACATCACCTGTAGAAAGCTTGTATGTTGCAGCTAATGAGCCACCACTTGAAAATAGACGTATTAAACTGTCATTACAATATGTTGTTAAATTAGCGGCTAACCCATCAAACCCAGCTCACAATTGTGTATTCAACCCAAATTACCTTCAACTTCATACAGCCAAACCAAAAACTATTAAGCCTTTGGGCATCCGCATACAACCCCATATAGAAGCCCCGTTAATAGATCTCCAAAGCATTGCAGCTACTGAAATTTCTGAAATACCACCATGGGAAATCCATCAACCGCAGGTATTCTTACATTTAACCAAACATAAAATATCAGACACTGACATCAGACATCTGTATTCCAAAATGACCTCTTAGAGTTCAAATCTAGATTCCCAAACTATAGGTGTTTTTACACAGACGGCTCAAAAGATGACAAAGTAGCCTCGGCTGCTATTTACAAACAAAAAGAACTGAGTGTTCGCCTCCCAGGCAAAGCCTCAATCTATACAGCGGAAATTAGAGCCATTCTTCTAGCATTAAAGGTGATAGAAAAGTCCAACACTAAGAACTTCATTATTTTTAGTGATTCATTATCCACTCTACAGGCCCTAACAAATTGCAACATGGATCATCCTTATATAGTGGACGTTTTAAACAAACTAACACAGCTGCATTTAAACGACTACGATATCATCTTCTGCTGGGTCCCAAGCCATGTTGGCCTATAAGGAAATGAAAGAGCAGATGCTGTGGCTAAACAAGCTCTGAACTTACCACTTCACCCATGCCTTATTCCCCATACTGATTTCAAACAATCTATTTGGTCATACACAAGGAACATATGGCAAGCATCATAGTCAACACAAACATTAAAAAAACTTCACTGAATGCAACCTGACCTTGGCTTTTGGCAACCCTATAGGAACTTGCAAAGGCGAGATCAGGTGGTTTTGACTAGATGGCGCATAGGACATTCCATGATGACACATTCTTGGTTGCTGAAGGCAGAACCTCGCCCAAAATGCATCCCCTGTGATAGCCCAATGTCAATTCACCATATAATTGTAGAATGCCAGGAATACTCCCTTGTCAGACAACAGTATTTGAATGCAGCAACTTTAAAAGATATTCTTGACAGTGAATATCATAATGTACTTACATTTCTGAAAACAGCTAAACTGTACCAACACCTCTAACTCAAGCATTACGGAAAGCAGCTGGACTGTATCTATTTTTATACACAGAAATTATTTTCTCACCAACTTTATATTTAATGAACTAGTGTTTACTGAACCTTTTGAATGTTGCCAGTTTACGTTGTACTTTTGAATGTTCGCATATCCTTGTTCTCGCCGTGAATATGACCCTGGTTGTCGGCACGGCGTTAAACCAAAAACTCACTCACTCACTCACTCACTATATTAAAGCCTTCCTCTAATATTTAGAATCGGGCTGATTTTGTCTCCGTTTCGTGTAATATGTTTAAACTGTTTGCATGTAAGAAATGTTTACATTTCTGAACAAACAAATCCAGAAAAAAATGTTTTTTCAGAATGCAATATGCTCACTGTGTTTCTTCACATCTTTCCCAATCGCAGACGGAGATTGAGGATTTCTTGAAGAATGAGGTGTGCTCCAGGCTGTCTGGGGAAGCGCAGACAGCGTGCCTGGACGTGGTTAATAAGTACCTGCCTGAGATTCTCAACCTGGTAACCAGCATAACACCAGAGGAGCTGTGTAGTCTGCTGGGGCTTTGTAGCTCAGGTAGGGTACCAGTGGGACTTGGGGCTGGCACTGTGAGGTTTTTATCCTCAAAAGCATAAAAAGAAGGGAAAAAAGAAAAGGAAGTTATCACCTTCCAAACAAAGGCGCACGAACCGGTGTTTCACTAAATGCTTGCGGAACATGAAAAGTGTAGTGTCTCTGGGTCCTATTTGTCCTCGTAGCTTTGGACGCAAACGCACTACATTACATTCTGTGTTCAGGAATGCAACTTTTCCTCGGATCAGCTGATTTCCTCGTTTTTCACTTGACACTTATACCATTGAAAATTGAAAAACACTGTACAAAGTCTTGTAAAGATTAGAATTTCCTCGTTTTTTGTTGATTCCAAGTTGCATGTCTGTGTGTTCCACTCATGCTTTTTAGAATAGCTACGGTTATCTTCCAAGTGAAATGGTACCAAGACACAGTATTAATTAATTGACACGTAACTGCATGAGATTGGCCTGGCCTGACATCTGTTTTGCTAGTAGCCATTTTCTTTTGTGCTCATAATAAGTAGGATATTTTTCATATCAAATGGTGTTCCTACGAGTTGGAATTGAAACATGAAGAATGAATGCACTTGCTACCATCAGGAGAAGCTATCGATGTAATGCTGGATACTGCTGTGGATTCAACCGCCGAGTGCATGATCTGTGAACTGATCGTAAAGGAGATGCGTACCGGGCTTTCCCAGAATGCAACAGAGGTACGACAGTTCGGTTCAATAAACCCTCTCCCACATACAGCTGACTCAATACAGAGATACTGATACTACACATGCAACTCAATCCAAGCTTTTAAAGTCCACTCATGAAGTAATGTTGCTTATTATGTTAGCCACTTCATTCTCGTAAGAATGCTGTAGATGAAATATTGAGAAGCATTTTGGTTCCTAGTGAGCACCGCTGTATCTCCTTAGATATAGCCGTGGGGGCGGGGCTATGGACTGAAGGCTCAATAATTGAACAATTTTCTCTTTATGCTGAGGTGAGACCTTGATGCATGATCCCTACCCATGCTTGTGTTCATGAGCAAGACAATTTACTACATTTGCCTCTTTCCTCCCAATAATAAGAATAGCTCAGGGGTAGAGAACAGATACACTGACCTTAAACCGCTGCATAAAACAGATCATGATGTAATGAACAGGTTAACGATTGTGTTTTGTAACATGCTATAATATAAGCACCACATTATTACTAATTGTTATCTTTAGACACTAAGCTTCGTTTGAATGTTTATGCCATAGAATGCATTAACTGCCAAAATAATAGTGAATTTCTTGACTATTTGGGCGGTATCTTGACATGCTTTGAGTGTTGGCCTGTTTTGTTATGCTATTCCCATCATCAGGCTGAAATCCAGAAGTTCCTTGGCATGGTATGCAGTAAGATCCCCCTCTCGGCCTTCGCTGAGGAGTGCAAGGAGTTTGTGGATAACTACACCAAACTCATCATCCAGTACCTCCTAGCAGAGATGGACCCAGACACTATTTGTGACTTCCTGAAAGTCTGTACTCCTAGTGATTCAGGTAAGTCATCCCCTGTACCTTCCATCACAGACAAACGCAGACACTGTCTGTGACTTACTGAAAGTCTGTACTCCTAGTGATTCAGGTAAGTCATCCCCTGTACCTTCCATCACAGACAAACGCAGACACTATCTGTGACTTCCTGAAAGTCTGTACTCCTAGTGATTCAGGTAAGTCATCCCCTGTACCTTCCATCACAGACAAACGCAGACACTATCTGTGACTTCCTGAAAGTCTGTACTCCTAGTTATTCAGGTAAGTCATCCCCTGTACCTTCTATCACAGACAAACCCAGACACTGTCTGTGACTTACTGAAAGTCTGTACTCCTAGTGATTCAGGTAAGTCATCCCCTGTACCTTCTATCGCAGACAAACCCAGACACTGTCTGTGACTTACTGAAAGTCTGTACTCCTAGTGATTCAGGTAAGTCATCCCCTGTACCTTCTATCACAGACAAACCCAGACACTGTCTGTGACTTACTGAAAGTCTGTACTCCTAGTGATTCAGGTAAGTCATCCCCTGTACCTTCTATCGCAGACAAACCCAGACACTGTCTGTGACTTCTTTAAAGTCTGCTTGCACTTCTACCTTTATCTATTTCTTGTATTGTTTAATAATTGGGTTTTTCAAGTCATTTCTGGCCCCTTGATGACCTGCGGAAGTAGACATGTGGACAGAGACTGGCAATGATAGTAATTTGGCTCAATTACTCACTATACTAATTGCCAAACATTCATTTACAGTTGCCACCGTCAGCAAAGTTGGGAGTGATTCGCTGTGCATGGTATGCGATGTCATTTTCGGCATCATCGAGGCCAAACTTGAAAACAACAAAACACTTGTAAGTATTTTTTTTAAACTAAAGGTGTACTTTATCAGAAGATGCAACTTATTGACTTTGGTCACTGAGCACGGTAATGTTTGAGCCAGTGAGCAATAAACATCACATGGCATATTGACGGGAGAATGAATTTATTTCAGTGCTGTAATTTTAAATCATTTATTTCAATTCAAATAATCTAGTTGTGGTATCATCAAAACTTCAGAAGAATGAGATGAATTAAAGAATTACAATGTAAACATTTATGGCAGAATTGAGACAAACGACCAACAGTATTTGCAACAAACAGGTGTAACACAAGATTGTTGATAGGCTGTAACTTCAAATTTATGGGCATGAATTAGAAAATGTGTTTAAAGTTTTTTGGCAAAATTAGACAAAGTTGATAATATATAATTACTCGGACTATTCCTGCCTTGGACAAGACTGCTTTGGATCAATGATGCTTGGTTGTAACAGTTATAGAAATTGCTTCTGTAATATTTTAGAAACAAACGTTTTTCTTCACAGATGATTTAAGTCAACTTGTTTGAAACCACCCATCCCACATTTATTCCATTCATTGTCTTTGAAGGAGGAGGTGACTGCTTTTATAGAGAAGGTGTGTACCATCCTACCAGACACACTCGGCAAACAGTGCAAGGGATTCTTAGACATCTATGGCCCAGTGCTGCTCAAGCTGATCGTAGACTCGGAGCTCAGTCCAAATGACATCTGCAAGGACCTCAAGCTCTGTTCCTCAGGCAGTCTGTCACAATGTAGGAGTTTGAAACAAATATTTGCATTGTATTAGTAGTATTCTGAAATAGGCTTCTTGTGATTTGGGTTATTTCCGGCACTCATGAAATAAGAGTACTGGCGCATGCTGATTGAAAAATCGGATCATACTGTGACATTAAATCATCAAACTTTGTTTTGTTGTTTAAAACCCACATTAGTCATTCAACATGCCCCCAGCCATGTGGTAAAATGTCAGTAACCGATTATTTATTTCACAGCAGGAATACTGCATCTGTCTTTTTGTTTCCATCGGTAAAACTACCTAACTAAACCATCTTGACTTTTTAAATTTGTGTGTACAGCGAGATATGTGTATAAGAAGGGATCTGATGAGTGTGCATTCTGTAAGGATCTCATCACAGAACTCGAAGACCTTCTGGAGAAGAACGAAGACGTTGTGCTTGATGAACTGGCCAAGGTTTGTGACGTCCTCCCACAAAATGACCAGCAGGAAGTAAGTCGAAATGTTTTTGTCATTTTTCACTGAAGAGCATGTTAAACGAAAGATTCTTAATTCTTGGCCTACACAAAGCTTCCATAGGGTACTCACTAGTAACATGTGTCAAGCACAATGCAAGGGGATTGGTCATAGATTTTATGCAAATTTCGTTACAGTACAAGTTGCCTATAATTTGTAGAAACAGCTTTCCTTCAAGATTGAGCTTGTGCACAAAATACTTTGTTCACAGCAAATTATTACTAGGCTAGATACATCAAAAATCTATGGGTTAACATTGCATTCCTGTCTATTTTAATAGATCTAAACTGAAAAGCAACGATAACCGCAAATCAGTTTTTCTAAAGTGATCTTAATAAAGTGCCTTCTCTTTCAAAAGTAATATATAAATTTGTTTCCTTTTCAATTTCTTCTTTGTAGTGTAAGAACATGATCGAGGTGTATGGTTCCTATCTTTTGAATCTGCTTTTGCAGGATTATTTCACTCCGGATGCTGTCTGTAAGGTAGGTCTTAAGTACATTTGTAGAACATAATTTGTAACATACAGTTGATGGGGGAATCAGGTACCTCACCTTCCACCGCTGTGACCTGGGTTCGAATCCCACCGGGGCGACATGTGGATTGGGTTTTTAGTCCCTACCGAATTCCGTGGGTTTTCCTAAAACTTTCTTCCTCATCTTCTACCAAAGGGACTCCACTGGAAATATATTGAAAGACTTCCATGGTCTTCCCTGGCCCAATGCCAACTAAATAAATAAAATAAACAAAAATATGTCAATCATGATTATTACAATGCAAAGTGGGCCATGTGACCAATATGCAAATTTGGCCTCATGGAATATGAAATAGAATAGCTTGATGGAGAAAATTGGTAGTTTCACAAGGCAGAACTAAAAACTAACCATGTCAGTACATAGTGGTATTCAATTTGACAAAACAGGAACCTGCAACTACACATTAACACAACCAGCCTTAATACAATTCAAATAGAATTTTGGTTTGAGCACAGATTTCTAAATCTGCTTGAACGTTTAAACTTTCTGATTTTGCCAGGATCTTAAGATGTGTACTGGTTCCCTGGTTGACCTGCCCCCTGTGGACAAGTGCAAATTGGGCCCCAATTTCTGGTGTGCCAGCATGGACAATGCTAAACTATGCAATGTAAGTCCCTTTTCCTGAGAATCACGGATAGGAATTGGAGAAAGTCTCCCAAAGATTCTGCTAGGATCGCAATGTCCTCTCAACTTAGTAGTTATATATTTCAGGTCACAGTCGCTTGCATGTATTTGCAAGTTTTTGATTGTATGTTCAACAGACGCTAAGATTGGCTAATGTGTATGAATTAGCCTTTTAGAGGTATGGCGGACACAATAGGAGGGCGCTATTTGATTTGGGTATACCTTTTGTGCCATAGACTGCTCTAAAAATATTCTAGAATATGGCATTGGGTACTTCTTTTCCAAAGGGCTTTATATCATGGTCACCATGATCTGTAGACTGCTTAAGCCCTGAACAAAAAGAAGTCATCTACAACTAGGAAATGAAGATCTTTATTTTTCTGAATATAATCATTCTGTTTATGTTGAACTATACCCTGCAATATCGATTATATTTTGAAGTGGTCCTTGGACACTCAATTTGGTGTAGTAGTTCTTCCCTTGCCTTTCAGTCTGATGACCCTGGTTCGATTCCTGTCCAGGTGCACTTATGTGGCACGTCTGGGATTTTTATAATCAATTTACATATCAAATTGATTGTATTATTTGAATGACCATTAACCTGTATGTTTCCTCAATAGACTGTTGAGCATTGCCGCAGACATGCCTGGAACTGAAGTTAACAACCCACGAAGGACAACTCGGAAATGATCTTGGATTTTGAATATAAATTTCCTTGATTGTAAACCAGTTAGTTATAGTAATTATGCTTGCCTACTCTCCTACATGAGAACAAGATTATAGAATATGTAAAACCAAAGTCATCATTAATTGTTATTGTTTGATAGGCCTTATTGGCAAGACTGAAAATCCTACTTTTCTGAAATAATTATTAACCAGCATGTTTTACAATGAAGTGCTTTAGTAGTTGTAGTCGTTATATACTTGTTCATTAATATCAATGATTGCATTACAATACGCATAGTTAATGATATGAAGTGTGGTAGGTCTCAAGACTGTCTCGGTCTCAGATTTTCAGAATTTTGATTACATCACTGATAAAGTGGGTTCTTTCAAATGCTTCTAAAAAAAATTTTTTAAAGCGGGAAACATTTTTGCAGTTTTGTAATTTCTGACGGGAAAAAGTCTGACATAATGCATAGAATTGGCTTTGCTACTAGTAACCCAATGATGATGAAATTGAACATGCATTCTGCTAACATCCAAAGGATTTATGTGTAGTTTCAAAATTTTCTGTTTGTAATGTAGAATGTAGAAAAGCCAAAACCTGTAGAATGATGGATGAAGCAGTCGGTAGCATATATGCCTTTGTCATATGCGGTTTTTAATCAGATTTGATGATAGAATGAATTGATTATGCTTCACTGACAGGTCACTTATTTGATTGAAAATCATCCAGTGATCTCGATTTTATTCTTTTTGCAGCTTATAATTTATTACAAATCATATGGCACCTGAAATGATAATAGATGCAATACTGATGCAATCATCTCGATTGCAATTGTACGCAAGATTAAAGCTTGTTTGTAATAGAAAAAGAGGGCTCTGAAAATTTATTGACATTTTATGTAGTATTCTATAATCTTGTGTTTTTAATCAATGTCAGAAAAGAAGTCTCAAAAGTTAAAATGCACAATGCATTATTAAAAGCAGTGGATTTCAAAATAGAAAATGTGGCTTATGCTAAGCTAAGCTAAGCTGGGTTGTAAGCACAAGCATTTGCTAAGCAAATTTTATCAGGGAACCAGCCAAACGCAGTGTAAATCACACGACTTGGTGGGTGCATAGAGCTTGCTCTATGGTGGGTGGTAACCATTTTGGAAAATAATGCTTTTAATTATGCACACAAAATAAACAGGAAAGTGCAATCGAACTTTCAGATTTGGAAATCACTTTAAGAATTTTGTTAAAATGCATTCCTTCAGTCTTGATATCCATTTATTTTAATGTTATTACAAATCATGCATATTACCTCCATATGTTTGCGTAATGAAATTACAGCAGTTTTTGTGATTGTATGTATCGATTCGTCCTGAACATTTTTTTTTGTATACTGGTAATTTGTTTTCCCTTCGCAAGTTATTAGAATTTTTAATCTGAATTAAAGAAAAACTATTTAATCAATTTTCTGCAGGCTATGAGTGTTACTGTTTTAGTTATTGCGTCCGTCTATGAACCAAAACAAAAGTTGGCCTTTTCAGTGTTCCATCCAGTGTTTGTCTTACGTATGCATTATTATTTTCTTTCTAGTAATGAAACCAATGATTCCTCAAAAGACAATGAGAAGTTAGTTACAAAAATGCAAATTTTTCTTTACATTTTGCATACGGTGCTTGTGCATATTTTTTATCATTATTTCTCTGTAAATACTAGGCCAATTACACTTTATGATTACAGTTAAGCCGTGAATATTAGGATTTCATTGGTCTGGTATCGGTTGTAAACTAGTGACATTAGATAATCTTGCTGCATCAAATCAGTTTACACATCTGTAACTGCAAAACCTCTGCATAACCCTCAACCATATCAAGCTTTGGTTCACATTAATTATCCTTTCCCTGCCCACCACCACCCCACCCCCCCCGCAAAACAATTACAATAGAAAAGTATTTCGTGTCGCAAGATTTTCAGTTGTGCTATTTAATTTTCCCCGATGAAAGTTAGTTCCGATTTTGCAAGGCCTGGCTGGACTTCTGGGACATAGAAAGATCCGCAGGCTTGGCCTATGTAAGAAGGGGAAAGAAAAAACAGGTGATGAACAGCGATTTTGACTGACACAAACTAGCGTTATTTCCAATAATACACTTGACTTTTAAAGGAGCCACGTTCCACTTAATTCTACTTCAACATGCTGGTATGCAAGTTTAAAAGCATTGTGAAAATATTCGGCCGGGTGTTTTCATAGGATAGTAAAAATTTACCTTTTCCATCATGGCAGCAACTAACAACGTGTTGCTTACAGCATTCGGCATGTCGTCGGTCACGACTGCCGGGCAATATTTCAGATTTTTACATATTTCGCCTGGCATCCGGCTGAAACAATTAAATAGAATAAAATAATAACAGAGAAGTGAAATATGTATTGTATTTATTGGATTAATTGGACCTAAAGTATTTCAATTTTTTTCTCAATGGAGTGGCCTGACAATTTAAAGGACTGAGATTTGCAATGTGCAATTTGGGAGTCCGAACTACTTTTAGGAATTGGCATTTTTCAAGGGGAATCCCTTGTCATCAAGATTTCCCCAAAACTGAACAGAAAGTGAAAAGGTAAATCGAACTTCAATTTGATCTGTATCTTGAACAGTCCACTCTGGATACAGTCACTCTGGCAGTGGCGTAGCCAAGGGGGGGGGGGGGGGGGGGGGGGGGGGGGGGGGGGGGGGGGGGGGGGGGGGGGGGGGTGGGGGCAACCCCCCCCCCCCCCCCTGTGGGAACTCTTGCCCCCCCCCCCCCCCCTCTTGCCCTCTTGCCCCCCCCCCCCCCCCCCCCCCCCCCCCCCTCTGGGAAAATTGGGATATGCGTTACTATACTATATGCGTTACTGTAGCGAATTTCCCCCGTTCCCCCCCCCCCCTCTAGGAAGAGCCTGGCTACGCCACTGCACTCTGGAAACCTTTACGAAACGTAGAAATGCTGGAGAAATACGTCTTGTTCCTCGACGCCTCACTGCAGTAACCTGTGCGCGCAGACTGATTTCAATTTGGCAGTTGGGCGGATTGCTTGACAGTTTACACAAAAGCACGTGGGAAAAAAAAACTTGTGTTTTTTTTTAAACGCCGATGTTTTTGCACGTGGGCCATCGCTATAAGCTACGCTTTTTAAGGTAAGTGTGGTTGACCCTACAGTTTAATTACCGGTACTCATTGTTCAGAAATTTCAGCAGAATTTTTCTTATAGATAGGTAAATAGTACTATGTACAATTTTGCTACGTATAGCAAGCTGCATTAGCGATATCGCTTATCGGCACGTGGTGGATATTCTTTTATGAGACCTTCACGTGTTAAGTT